>OZ026618.1:70209821-70299821 GCA_964020975.1 Hermodice carunculata | reverse complement strand
TTGAGATTATGTTACATTTTGGATAGATTGCAAATTATCTCTTTTAAAAAAAGGAAGTGAAACAGTCGGTCCCCCTAGCATGTGAATGGAATTGGCCTTGATTCATCTGGTGGACATTCAACAAATGCTGTTGCATTTTAATCGGGCTTTTTTTCAAACTGTGATTTCTTTTAACCCGTTCCTGCTAAGATTATGACAGAATCAACAGGTTTCTTTGGTGAATGTTGGGCACAATGCTACTGACCTAAAGTGTGCCATCGTAACAGGCTTTACCCATAATTCCCAGCAAAAAATATTTTCTGTTTACATGGAATTTCAGTGAAAACATTAAGCAGACAACTTTTCACATCTGGACACGTTCAGACGATTTGAGCAGTAAAGTGTTAAATATCATGCAGAAGGAAATCACCCTATTCCAAGTTTTACCTAGTCCTACCTTTTATGCATACAATAATATTTGCTGCTAGCAAATATTTCATAGTTTTATCTCTGCATTACTTAACCTATTTTCCTTTTTCTTTTTCCCTTTCAACGTTTGTCTGCCAGATAACTTGTTGTTCTGCTCCGGTCAGCTAATGAATTTTGTTGTGTCAATGGGCCAAATAGTGTGTCCGTTGCATAAATATAGGCCACAGATTTTTACCGTTTATCAATCACATGAATAGCAGCCCACGGACACAAATATGAGAGTTATGCATTCAATTCATCAAAGTTCTTTTGCACAGGAATGTAACTCTGTATGTGACATATTTAGTGCACCTATAATGATGAACAAAGGCTGTATATGCATCCACCTGGAACCTGAAACAAGTATCAGGTTTGTGAGCCTTCCAAAATGTACACTCGGTGAAATAGAGCGCATTAACCCTACGATTTTTTCTGAGATATATCTATCTGATTTAATGACTATAGACATAAACTTTCAGAAAGATAGCAACAGAGAAGCATATAACTGCATAAATATATTAAAAACACAGTCGCAACTATGCATTCATATATAACATCAGCCAATGTAAAGATTTTCGATAACGTTCGTGAATATTGAAACTTGTGACTCTTACATTAGTTAAAGTTAACGTAATCTTAACGCGGTCTAGCATCATAATGTGTTGGTCCTGTTTTTTCTATCTTTACTTTCATAGTGGAAATTTGGTTCCAAGGTTTTATGTTACGGTGGAGGTCCGGGAAAAGGAACACGACATTTAAAGCTAAATTAAAAGAATATATTGTGGAAAAAAGCTACATTAGCTCATTTCTACAATGACAGAATAACACATGGAACCAATCACCTAAGTTCTTCACACCTAAGAGCACACATACGTTTATATGCCACAGATAGAAAAGTAAAAGAAGATAGATTCATTTACACGCACAAATAAACGGAAACAGTAGCTAGACTTCAATGGTAGAGACGAGGAAGATGAGGCAACAGAGTAGAATTAACGTAGCATATTTGATTAAATATTTTTCTGAAGAGATGACTTTTCGAATCACCAAAAAGCTCGTACCGCATTTCGCAAGGACATACATTGTATGGAAACATTACTTGGTATCTAACCGTAACAACACGGTAGAGGTCTGATAACACTCTGTCCTTCTGATATATATATTATACTTGTGTCTTTTTGCCCAGAACCACTTCCTGGTAGTCATTACCCTATTCCGCAGTCCGAACTCTTCACTCTCCATAAGCTAACATGTCCCTGTCTAACCTATATACACATGGAATTACTATTGTCCATATTGCACACGTTCCTCTGTAAAATTTTGACATAGGTTGTATCAGGCCAAATAAATTAAATGGTCTTCAGCGGGTCACTACTCAATATGTTTCGGAGCCTATTACCCGTACATGTCTCTCTGAGTAGCGGCTCCTTGTCTAAGCTAAATATTCAGCACAGACAACCCACATAACAATGAATAAATATGAACGTGGTAAATGACGAATTAGCTAAATATGTGAAGTTTTGCTTATAAATGTAGAGCTTAATTATGAAAGAAGAATACTTGTCAAACAAACCATAATTACTAAATTTGTATAGTAAAGGTTCAGATAAGAACGATTTGACTTACCCGTGAACCAATATGTACCCTTTCCAGCTGGACAGCTTATCATAGTTAAACCACCCGCCAGTGTATAACTGAAGTGGAAACAAGCTGGGGCATTATATTCAGTCCCAGTGACTGTAAAATAAATAGTTGCAGCTAGACCCCTTGTACAAACCAAGGGAAATCCTAACAAGGACTGCAAAAATGGACATCCTGCACCAGAAATGTAAACCAAACTCCATGATGACACATACCCCTCAAACAATTAAGCTCTACTTCACTGCCAACCCTGAGTCAATGTATCAACGTAATGTGTCAGGTTTGTGACAATTGAGAACATTCTGTCAATTTTGAGTATTTTTTTTTAAATGAGTAAATGTGCATTTAGGCATGTCAGAAAAGAATGAAAGTCATTAGCCTTTATGCCAAAAACATGTTATCAAAACAATTTTTCTCAACAGAATTTCAAGTACAATTAGGCAAACATGTAACTGCCGTAGGCCGCTGGTTGCTACCGATAGCCCCCCCCCCTCCCGGGGGGATTAACCTGACCAAAAAAAAAAAAACCATGCAAGCCTGAAATATCTGAAAGTGAATATTAAAACAGAAAGATGCCAAAAGATATAATTAAGTAGCAAAGCAGACAAGTCTAAAAACTGTAAATTATTGTAGCCAAACTTTTTAATAATCTCCCCTCCCCGCCATTTTGGACATAGATGAAAATGATGACAATTATGGACAGCCCCTTAAGAAGATTGACTTAAGACGTCGTTGGTTCTGAAAGAATAAACTTACCTGCATATGCCACTCTTACATTTGACAAACAAGAATACGCCATATGTTTCATGTGAACAATAAGGAAGCATGATAGCAACTGATATTCCCATAACAGATATATATATATATATATATATATATATATATATATATATATATATATATATATATATATATATATATATATATATGTATGTATAACTTTGAGTAGAAAATTGAACGATCAGTTCATCAAGGTCCCTGATCTCTGCAGGACGTCCACATTTCCATATACACTCACCTTTAGCCTTATCACGCCTAGCGATAAATGTCTTTGTCAAAATGGTTGTTAAGCGGCAAGCTGACAACGTACAAGAGAATACTCAAATAACACACTTTGTGGTCCTGTCAGGGTGAGCGCAAGGCTGTTTTTGGGTCCCAATGCATTTCCTTAGTGTCTTGTAATTATTTTTGATGGATGTCATTAAAACAGTTTTCCGCATACGAGTATCACAGCAAACGGCCTGCTGGTATATTTTTTGGAACGTTGCTTTTGTTAGATTGGCAATGTGTCGTGCCAATACCAAACTGCATAGGCCGTAGAGTTTTTGTTTTTCTTTTTGAGTATAAATGTAAATAGTTAAGAGCAACTTATGGTTTTGAACAGGTGTAAATACAAGAGACCGTTTGAGAATTGTGGCTACTTAGGATAATATAGTATACTTTACAGGTTGATACTTTTCCTAAACATAACAATACATTTGTTTTTTATGAAAACCCCTACATATTTTGCACATATTTCCTTATGTTACTAAAATAAGACCATTAATATGTAATTCATGACAGATTTATAAATATACAAGATACAGATGTATATGTAGAAAGTGCCTGGTAAGCTGAGTCATCCTGTATCACAGGCAGTCATAAGATCTCATAATGTGAAGTCAGTTAGTCATTTGCGCTAATAAGATGGGGATAGGGAGAGAGTGGACTAAGAACATCTGTACGTGCAATACCCTCCAGAGTGCCTTATTGGCGACGAAGTTTTGTGTATTCGTCTGTGTAGCCAATCATTCGTGCTAATAAGATAAAGTGCGGACCTGGAAATGCTATATCGTCAGACGGAGCTTATATGTACACAGAAAGGCTTGAAACGAGTCTTACATCTGGGCCACCATCATACTTCATGTTTGACATGATTTCCGTGTTTTGTTCACATACCAACAAACCACAACTCACCAGTTTTTTCGAAAACTATTTTTACATGTATAACCAATCGACAATCTATTGAAATCTAATATGTTAATAGCAGCACGCCTACTATTATCGCTAATTTCCTAACAAAACCATTTCGAGCAAAAGTCCGACATTCCAGTGCCAAATTCAAACTAGTATCCCATCCTGAATCAAGTTCGTTCCGCAGAATTACCCGTATGACAACTGTCAATCAGACCGTATTATTTGATCCATCCTCATTTTTATCTTCTGTTCATATCCACAAATCGTTAAACAAGACCAAAATGGATTCCGTCAATGCTTCTCGTATCCATAAAAGCTTATTGGTGGCCGTAATTTTTGTCCGGACACGCACCGGTGTCCTTGCTACTTTCTGACTGGCCACGCAAGCTTTAAGCCGGGTTCGGTCAATATTATGGCCGCCAAAAAGTTTTGAACGAACTTGTATCGCAATGGAATATCCGATTGAATTTGGCGCTGGAATGTCGGACTTTTGCTCGAAATAGTTTCTGCGGGACATTTGTGACAATTACAGAAGTGTTGCTATTAATATATGTAGATTATCGGTTGATATACATGCAAATAGTTTTGGAATAAACTGGTCAGTTGTGGCTTGTGAATATGTAAAGAAACGAAGAACTCATGTCTAACGTGAAGTGGCATAGTGGTCCACATATGAGCCTTGTTTCAAGCCTTTTTGTGGAGATCCGTATGACGTTGTAGTTCCAGGTCCATCCCCTAACTTATTAGCACAAATGATTAATTACACAGACAAACACACAAAATTGCAATGCAAATAAGGCACTGTGGAGGCTTTTGCACGTACAGATGTTCTAGGTCCACCCTTTCCTACCCTTATCTTATTAGCGCGAATGGTTGACTGACGGTACATTACGAGCGCTTGTGTCCTATATTGCTCACTGAATCTGCATAATGTTGAACAAAGATCATTTTCAAGTGACCTTAATAAAGCACGCGAGGCCTACGTCATTGCCCATGTGCTTAACGCTGGAAAGAGGGCAGTAGGAAAGAGTGTATGCTCATGAGCGCAGAGAAAATGCAGTGTGATTATCCTTGATTCTTCATTGAATCGTTCTATGGTGGGCCAGCAATGTTCAACCCATTCCTGGCAAAAAATAATGCGCCCAACCTGCGCCAAGGATACCGACCTCGGGCGTGTCATAATGAATTGTCTTACATGAACATATCAGAAAAAATATTTTCTGATAACAAGAAATTTAACTAAAACGTTATTTCAGAGAATGCGAATGGAGATGATGCACGACTGCTGGTCGCAAAATAACTTCAGAGCTTTGAGCAGGATAGCGGCTGTTTGGCTAGGAGTAGGAGCAAAGCTGACGTTGTGTCGTGTACCATATGCACACTGGAGCGGCAAGGTTGCACAGCCCAATGTGCCGTGTGCATATAAATTTCTCGCCACAAAGCACGTGTTTGACGCCAGGCGATCACGGGGGACGTGTCGGTCACATCACTGTCACACACGGGGCCAAATGTCCATTTTTCACAAAATTAGCGCTTTTTTCGAGAAATTCAAGTTCACAAATGCCAAACTGATATTCATGTTCTAGGCCTACTTCCCGATCCATATATAAAGATACTTTTCCATTTGCCTTTAATAAGTATTCTTTATTTCCAAAACATTAGTAAATGTACAGACCCGTATCTCGCCATATCCCGTCAAGCGAGACTAGACAATCAGGTGCGCTGTTCTGGCGAGAAATTAATATGAATTCTCCTATAGGGATAGTAGTGCCGTACATGTGCGCGGTGAGCTATGGTGTGATTTTGGCATGCGGGCATGTGATTGGTCGCACTGTGCAAGGGGACAGCACATGTGAACAAATCCACACTGATGGAATGTGTTTCATGGCCTCGTGAAATGCATTTGCATTCTGATACTTTCTATAGGAAAACTATATCCCGATATAAATACTGAAATGTGTACTTTGTGTAAAGCAGCGCAATATAAGACCCCGAGTAATGACTCACGAATGACATGAGGCATAGACGCCACCTATCTGGAAAATAATAAATCATGAATTAACATGCAAGACGGGACGGTAGTCAGTTAGATAACTTCTATGGAACGTAAAAGTTCCCGTGTAAGTACGATACTGAGCAGTCGCCTAGGAATTCAGGGTGTCATGAGAAAGATTGTTTCTTGAAGGGGGATAAGGGGGTTCAGTTCGCTGGTAAAGGTAATTATTTTTCTAGAGTACGTAGTACGGAAAATAAAAATCTTTCAAAACTTTGGATAGTGCGAAGTACGTAAAATAAGAGGGCTTTTAGTACGCCAGTACGGTAAATAAAAAGCCCCAGTACGCCAGTACGGGAACCCCTTTCCCACTCTCTTTCTTTGAATTTGACACTGGTAGTATCCAAAAACATTGTAATCATAAAATTTCACTGTCGTATCTCTTTGCAAACATATATTTTTACCTCTCAACAATTCAATTGCATGCATGAAATCATCGAGAAGATTCAGAAAAATCTGTCTGCTGTACTGACACTGAAACCAGTATATCCATATTTACCATATTTATACACCTCGCTGAGAAGTTGGGGGGGGGGGGATATATATAAATAGAGAAAGCTGCGATTCCACAACTAAATGAACCTACGAACCTACTGCACACTCAAACAGACCTACTTCCGCAGAGAGAAGAGGATTTATTTGTTTCACTTCGGGAAGCGCATCCTGCTTTGTTTACGTTTTGTAATCGATCACGCTGGCCGAATAGCACGTGGCAGAATCACAAAGTAAAACACACGATGTGCTTGGATTTAATGAAAAATTAAACTGTCAGCAAACTAAAAAATGCATGTTTCACCACTGATGTGTCATTTTAGGTGAAAGATTTGCACTGTTCAGCACAATCCATGCTGGAATCACCAGCGTTAGCAGTGGCACCCGTTCTAAACAAGAAGACGTGGGGCAGACTCGGCCACTTGCTGATTGGATAATAAGGCCAACAAGGGCATGCATAATTAATTGCGGTCCGGGAAAAGTTCGGTACATCTCGGTATGAACAGGTCTATTAATTGGCCTCAAGCGTGCCGATACAGAATCGAAAACGCTTCACTTAATTATGGAGAAGTGCCCCTGATTACATTGAAACAGGGAGATATGGCAAGATCCCACCTGAAGATGAAACTAACTGATGTTCTGGTGAGGCAGTAAAGCGCGTGATTTAGTTCCTTCTGAGATGTCCCGGGTTGCCATCGGAGACGGAAATACTGTTCAATCTGAGAAATTCATATCAATTTCGCATCACAACTGCATACGTGGTTGTCCGAGTAATCATAGTCTAGCCTGGTTAGATGAGGGATGCTGCCTGTGCAGGAAAGCAAGATATTAGTAGTATTTTGGAAATAAAAAACACTTATCTCAGACAGATGGGAATATACTCTTATATCAAGTTTACAATACACTAAATGAATATCACTTAAGCATTTGTGAACTTTAATTTCTCTAAAAGGCACTCATTTTGTAAGAATAAAGTATCTGGCTCTATCAGTGATATGCTCGTGTGTCCTCCGTGATTGACAGGCATGAACCCCGTGCTTTGTTGCGGGAAATTAACATGCATGTGTCGCAATCTCTGGTATCAAACTGCCTTGACTCTGGCAGCTCCAAAGACAAAAATTAATCGTTAAATGATACGGCATGGCCACCGGAGAGCAGCTTTATGAAATAAAGTTATGTTACTGTTTGAAGTGTGCTGATTTTACCATGGTATATGCATATATACAGGGGATATACAGAAAACTGTGTGCTATAATGACACTAATACCCGCAAGTGTGTGTGAGTGTGTGTGTGTGTGTGTGTGTGTGTGTGTGTGTGCAAAAAAGAAGTTGAGGGGGTTTGGGAATGGTAAACTGTTTAAATTATACTAGTTTCACCATGTTCATCAGTCGGTCCCGTCAGTCCATCTGCCAATGTGTGGAAATAATCTTGTCCTGGCTCTAAATATTCATCTGCCTCATTTACGCTGTGCTTAGATCTTCAAACCTTTTGTGGTTATTTTATATAAACAGAAGCAACAATGGCACATGATTCCATGTAGCCCTGGATCAAAAATGAGGAAGTAAATTCAATCATTAATTAATTAAAAGCACAATCAATTCTGTGTATGCTCCACGGCCAATCCTGCCGCCGTCTTTGGCTAAACCCATACCTTAATAAATCAATTTATCATGTTCGATTAAAAAATTTAGTAACTTCAAGGTTTTAACAGCCAAAGGAATTTATAAGTGGGTCTTCGTCGGGAAACTGTCAATCCTGCTCCTTAAATTCCCGGACACGTTTTTTTTTTTGTTTTTTTTTTGTTTTTGTTTTTTTGTTTTTTTGTTTTTTTGTTTTTTTGTTTTTTTTTTGTTTTTTGTTTTTGTTTTGTTTTTGTTTTTGTGATGGCGGCTGCTGACCATTTCCTTCTATTTGGTCAAAACAATTAATTCACATAAATTTAAATAATGTATGGACATGAAATAATAGCAAACACACAAATAAAAAAAAACTCAGAACGTGTATCACATGTTTTTGCTTATAATGGCAAGAATTAAAAAATTTACGTGGACCATGAATGCACCAATAAGGAAAAAAATAGAAGAAGAAGAAGAAGAAGAAGAAGAAGAAGAAGAAGAAGAAGAAGAAGAAGAAGAAGAAGAAGGAGGAGGAGAAGGAGGAGGAGGAGGAGGAGGAGGAGGAGAAGGAGAAGGAGAAGGAGAAGGAGAAGGAGAAGGAGAAGAAGAAGAAGAAGAAGAAGAAGAAGAAAAAGAAAAAGAAAAAGAAGAAGAAGAAGAAGAAGAAGAAGAAGAAGAAGAAGAAGAAGAAGAAGAAGAAGAAGAAGAAGAAGAAGAAGAAGAAGAAGAAGAAGAAGAAAAAGAAAGAAAAGGAAATGTAATTTAAGCTTACCCCTGAAAATAGGATTCTATATGTATTAACATACATTGTTCGAGGGGAGGGGGGACGCAAATAGACCAGACTATCCAAACGTTGAAGTACAGAATGTATGCCTCGAAACTGAACTTACACAAAGGTGCCACAGATCGACTTCACCGTGTGTATGCACTAAGAAAAGAACCAAGCTGAATTCTTAGATTGGTTGTTCTACATAAATTGAAATCCTACATTGCTACATGACTAGCACAGTCAAAGACCATAAAACACACACACACACACACCCTTCCTCTGTCTGCTGTGAGTGTATCCAAACATTGATAAGATAACGTAAAGGGATATTCTAATTGAAGATGTGACGTTTTGAAGTAATTATGCATGCGTGTGTTTATTTCTTTATCTTTTAAAAATTAAACGCCTGTCTATACATTACGTCCACCAAAGCAAGATGGCGTTTTGCGTAGCTCTCTATCCAATAACAGTTATGAGAAATGCATGTGGTCAGGAAAGAAATTTATATTTTATTAATTTAACCCTCTCCCCCTTGAATTAAAACTGAGTCAAAAGCTTTCCTTGGCATGTGATCTTGATAAGTCCCATGGACATTTCTCAGTCAAATTGTTTTTCATAACTGTTGAAATTAGTTGAAAACGCTGAAGCAGACAACATTTGAGCACCACCACAGGGTTAATTGAGGAAGCAACGATGTAAGTCAAGGTCATACCAGGCATTCTGATTTGCTTTTGTGTTGTCTGTATCTTCATTAACCCTTACGTATTCTCCAAACTTGGGATGGTTATTGTCTATGGAAACCAACGGGCATCATTGCGTCCAAAGCGCGCCGATGAAAGTTGTTGACTCAGTCCAAAAGGTGGCATCGAAAAAGTTAAGATGGCGGTTATAATTATAAACAGGAAATGGGACATGTGCTAGAATGACTTTAAAACTCAAATCAATATTTGGGCCATAACATTGACGTACCTATCCACAAACCGGTGGACCAAGGAAGCCGACGGGTATTAGGTGCTGTGCACAGCATTTTTCTGGAGTGAGGGTTCAGCGAAAAAATGTTTCTACAGAAAGAAGTTCTACAGAAATCTATTACAATTTCCCTTTACCTATCATCTGGTAAAAAGGTGATGAGTGATTACTGACAGGACCTGTAACTGCACCCGATTTCGAAAATGAGGAATCAGGTGCACGGACCAAATTGAAATGGGTTTTCATCCAAACAGGACCCGCACCCTCTCCAATTACACATATACTGTTCTGCACCAGCAAGACACTAGCAAGACTGATGAGTTCTGTTATGGCATTACCCCATAACCGAGAAGTGAGCAATAGATATGCAGAATGGGTAGCCGTGGTAATGCTGTACATCGCCGTTTCCCTATCATTGTGTCGGATACTGGTATAACCACTTGTTTTCAGTAGCACTTGCAGCTATGTGGAGGTTTCATGCATAACACATAAAACACAATACTTGGGTTGCTTCCATTCTTCTATTGTGGTAGAACCGTTTTCAAAGATACAGACATCCAAGTAGATGTGGGGACTGCCATGCAATAAGTGTACAAAGTTGTGGCACTTCTGAGTATTAGAAAACTAAAACAATTACTATTCACCAATCAGAAAACTATGAAGAGAAAACGTAACCAAACATGGTCATGTCCAAGCAGCCTCTTGGACTGAGGACTTTTGATGTCATCACCAAGGGCGTCTTCAGAATTTTGAAGCTTAAATCACTTACCAAAATCTGAGAATGCTCACTTAGGGCGTGCAGAGTTACAAAGTTATTAATAGCAAATACTTAGTGTAAAATCATAGAAAAACAGTAGAAGTCAAGGAACTGAAATTTTGTATATGAGTACTTACAGTAAATGTTGTCAGCATGGGGACATAAAAGTTAAGACTGTGTTTGAAATATAATTGCCATCTTCATTAACAATCACTCGATGTTGAGAAAAGTGCTTGAGGCTTTCACAAGGCAGTTGTGCAATGTAAAATATATAAGTTAAATTTGTTTTGTTATATTTGCCGCACCATCCAAGAAGAATGCTTCTGCATTCACATAGGCCACCCAGGGAAGTCTATAAAGAAATAGTGAATTGTGGGGAAATTGAGGCAAAGCTTTAAATGATAAAATACTACGCATAAATCAATTTCGTCAGCACCACCACCAAAAAGATCACGAGGGCCAATGGGGCATTACGTAGATAAGTTCAGTTAGTTCAGTTTGTGGTGGTGCTCTGAAAACAATGATATACATCCATGGTAGAGTTGCAGTCGTCTCTCTGTGGTGCTGTGGTCCATCATGGAGCACCAGTATATGATGATGCTGTACATTAAGTAGTAATTACATGAGAGTAAAATCCATGGCATATATCAAGTTCACAACACAATGTCTGTTGTCGGGTGACCGTGAGTAGACATGCACACTTTGCAAAGTATATACGCAAACAAAATATAAAATGTGAGAGAAAATTTTACAATTGGAGTTAACTCTTAAAAATCAACCATAGATCATGATGTGATCAAATGACCGAAACATGTTAGCGCAACTTAGCATTTGGCCTAAGAAGGCAGTAACACATCATGTTAAATCAATATTATAACACAAGTGTATTCACCCCCCCAAAAAAGTTTTATATATATATATATATAGATGAATATAATTATCCAACCCAATAGTTACCCTAGGGAACCTCCAGATGGCGCCGCACTTGAGCTACATCAATACAAGTGCCGATCTATGAAGATAAGCAAAAATACTGATTAGGAAACCAAAGGTGGGTAGTTTTCCCACCTCAGAGTGATTGCTTCTTTCGCATGCTTGATTTCCTCTTTTTTTCTTCTTTTCTTTTTTTTTTTTTATAGAAAAACAATGAAACTTAGTGAACCTGGCATGACCTTAAGAACATTTTCGAATCCACGCCTGGCCTATTATACTAGACACTAAGCTAAAAAAAATGAACCATTTGGTTAATAAGTGGTGTTTCGCACAATTGTAGTTGTGTCTTTTTGCCCAGAACCACTTCCTAGTAGTCATTACTCTCCATAAGCTAACCTGTCCCTGGCTAACCTATATACATATGGAAGTACTATTGTCCATATTGCACACGTTCCTCTGTAAAATTTTGACATAGGCTGTATTAGCCCAAATAAATTAAAGGGTCTTCAACTACTCAACATGTTTCGGAGCCTTTTACCCGTACATGTCTCTCTGAGAAGCAGCTCCTTGTCTAAGCTAAATATTTAGCAAAGACAACCAACATAATAGTGAATAAATATGAATTTGGCAAATGATGAATTAGCTTAATACGTGAAGTCTTGCTTATAAATGCAGAGCTTCATTATGAAAGAAGAATACCTGTCAAACAAACCTTAATTACTAAATTTGTATAGTACAGGTTCAGATGAGAACAATTTGAGTTACCCCTGAACCAATATGCACCCTTTCTAGCTGGACAGCTTATCCTAGTTAAACCACCTGCCAGTGTTTAACTGAATTTGAAACAAGCTGGGGCATTACATTCAGTCCCAGTGATTAAAAAATAAACAGTTGCAGCTAGACCACCTGCACAAACCAAGGGAATTCCTAACGAGTACTGCAGCAATGGACATCCTGCACCAGAAATGTAAAACAAACTGCATGATGACACCTACTCCTCAAACAATTAAGCTCTATTTCACTGCCAACCCTGAGTCAATGTATCAATGTTATGTGTCAGGTTTGCGCATCACAGTATCACTGTGATTATCATCACCCAAAATCTCTTCATAGGCGCTCGTTTGATAGCTTTAAATACATGGTATTATATTCTCATGTCTATGCACGATGCATTGCAAGTGTCTATTCTTTGAAGACACGTGTTTCTGGGCAAAGCCAATATGTTGGTACAAGCATACAAGGATTGCATGAAGGGAGATTATGGCTAAACTTAGCATTGGACGTATCTCCAAACACGCAAGACAGATACAGAATGAGATCACCGATTTATCATGGAGAAGATCCCATCGTATACCAAATGCATAAGTAGTGAGAAGACAATAGGACAAGACCAGTCAAGATGAGTCCAGTTGTCAAGAAGAATGCCGACTATTTAAGGCTGCTGTTGAGTACACCATCAAGGGTGCATAGAGCCAGTTTACTGAAAACAGTGACACCAGATCAACTTATAGCTCTAGGGACCATAGCCATCAACCTGCTCCAAGGTAGTCTTCTTTTCACGGAAAATTATTAGAAGAAGCTGAAAAAACATAGAGTGTATATAAGTATCATTGCCAACAAAAAAGTCAGTGTCAAAAAAAGAAAGCAAATCTTACAACCTACAGTGGTGTTGCTATTATTACAAGCAGTGGCTCCCGTCCTGTGTGCAGTATTGAAATGAAACGCGTTCAGAAAAGTGCATTGGTACCCTGGGAAAAGTATTAACGCAAAGGAGAAATCAGCTTTGAAGGGGGCCAGATACCCGATTCTCTTATCGTTGATTTGATGTAAGACTCCCAATATGAGTATAAGCACTTCAAAACCATAGGTCACAACTTGGTTTGCTAAGCCTTGAAGGACATGAATATACCTCACGGGCTGATGGGGCATCAGAAAAGAATGGAGCAGCGGCAGCCACCAACGAAGGAGAGGACACCCTCAGGGATACGGGAATACCCTCCAAAGAAGAAAGTCGCTGTTAAGTGGCTAAAGATGTGATCCATTTTCAATTGTATGGGAAGAATAATAAAAGGCATTGAGATAAAGTTCTGCTTCCAGCCTAATGAAAACAAGAAGCCTCAGTTGTTTTATTCACACTCATAAATAACGAGAGAAAACATTTTACATTTTCATATTTTATTTTCCCATCACCACCTAATGTTCGCATACTTCAACTACACGTTATTATAGCTACATATTCTAAATCAAGTCTCTTGAAATAGCGGTCTTATTCTTGAGTATAGTCCAACCTGATATTATGTTGTCAACGTGGGTCCTTTTTTTCGCAAGTGGATTTTTTATGGTCATGTCTCTTCATAAAAGCACGTACGAGACGTTCATTCGCCTCCAAGTTTTTAAAGTCGAACATGTTCACAATCTCTTTTAAACTCCAACCATGACAGCGATGTAATGCATAAAAGAGACAGTAGAATCCACAGGCCAATGATCCATAATCTTGTATGTGTCTTGTATTGTAGAAATAAAAAGGACCATTGTCGTCTTAGCTCTCTTTAAACCAATACAGGTGCGGTGGTCTTCCCACAGAGTCAAAGTATTCACAAAGACCCATTACTAGAAAATAAAACGCTACCCAGTGTTGTCCTTTCTGTCCGACTGGTTTGGTGATAACTATGTAAACTTTAGGTCTGGCGGTCACATGTTTACGTATGTACAGTCAGCAGGACACACTCCTCCCCGTTGTTGGCTTATTGGTTTACATCTCAACATTATAGATCATCACTGTCATGTATTCTTTGTATGGTGACACGTCGAGACTTGTCTATCTCTACCTTTGCTGGGAATTTGGCATCGACTATGGCCGTCACTGGTTCCGGCAGAGCTTCGGCAAACTGAGTTCAAGATGCGTGTTACCTTTCTTGGCTTCCAAATTCAGATGCAAGTCCTGTTGCTGTCTTAAGTTGAACACGTAGAAGCAGAATCCTTGTTTAAACTCGCTTCTACTTACGATGGTGCCGTAGTAAGGAGACTTGCTGGTGCTGATGCCCATCACAAAGGCTACATAGGTATCCACATAATTGTCCCCCTCGTAGTTGGGTCGTCGAGGCTTGGCCAGGACTCTGTTTCTGTACAAGTAGAAAGCAGCAAAGTTACACTTGTAATTCTCGAAATTAAACAGATTTGTTGCATAACTGCTATTGGAGGCTACAGAGGACACCAATGCCACCACTACCTGATCTGATGTGCCTTGAAACACGTCTCCTACTGTTACACCAAACTGACCTAGAGGAACAGCAAAGGTCTTGATGTCTGAACGATTGATGAAATATTGAGTGGAAGATGATTCCAAGCTCCAGGAATGACCTGTGATGAGACCAGGAGACACTTGGACCATGCGCACTTTCAACACCGCATCCATGATCTCCACTTTATAGCTGGAGGATGGGTTCTTTCTGATCAATAGGAAAGGTTCCAGTTTGGGATACAAAGTAATGACTATGGGTACGCCATCTATGATGAGACGGTCCTGTTGACAGACGTCCATAAAAATTGGACCCTCCATGTCCACCACTTTGCTTTCCTGAAAGAACTAGCTTCTGCTGACTAGCCCGTAATTAGTACCAGTGATTGGTTCATTGGATCCTGGTAGACTGATATTGTAGTCGCGATAAAACATCTGAGCTTGTAACTTGGTCTCAGCACTGTTGTCAGCAGTGAACAGGGTGTCTAATAGCACCTTGTGGGAAGTTTGTGCCCACCGTGGAGGTAATCACTTGTTGTTGAAGACTAATGTCCACTTGACTCCACAGACTCCCAATGATTGTTGATGGGTCCCACTTTGATTTCATCTCAGAAATAACTGATATTGATGGGTACAGGAGGTAGGGATGTCCCGTTTCCTTTTAGTATGCGACATTTCATGAAGACAAGATTGCTTCAGATCTATATACATGGGGCTTGGAGGAATAGAGAAGGTGAACGCTGCTCCATGAGTCAGTTGACTGGTGGCTCTGTATTTGATCCATTTGATCTAGTCGATACCCAGTTCTTGTGGCATCATTTTAAATAACACTAATTTCTGATCAACAGCTTCCATTTTATGCAGATAAAGTGTCTTTTGCAGTTTGAAATTTTTTAATGTGTCTTGCATTTGGTGGCTCTACTTATAGATTCAGGCTTTCCTTTTCTTTTCTGACATTCACTTATAGACTTTTCATCTCTCAGCTCGTCCTTGGCTTGTGCCACTGTTTGAGCTACAGGAGTGACCAATTTAATGACCGGCTTGTTGTGTTCTGTGGACTTCTTACTCCATTCCGGATGTTCCTCCACAATGTAATAGAGCGCCATAGTGTGAGGAATTTTTCCCCTGGCCATGTCATCGAAAAACGTGACCCATTTAAACCACTCTTGCTTATCTCTGATGATTTAGCAAGGCCATCATGCAATGTGTTTCAGAGGTAACACCGCACTGAGTTCGCCACTGGCAAACTGGATGGGCTGTGAGGCTTGATCGAGGAGATAAAATTGAATCTGGTGTGCTTGATTTTGTACCATGTTGAAATAATATGGCATAGAAAAGGTTAAATGAATATATCAATTGGCTTCCATGGGTATACGTCTCAACACGGGCCACTGTGTATCACTAATATACGATTCTTCGATAAGATCGGATGACACGATCACTTGTTCAGGGCTGTTCACAAACTTGTTATCTGGATGAATCTCAGGGAGGGCCCACACCCAAGTTCCTTTAAGTTCCATATATCCGGGTAATTGCACAGTAAATCCTGCAGGGTTGTTTTGTGGAAATATGGTCTTGCAATCTTCACTAGATACGAACAAAAACACTCGATCCATGGTGCCTACTTACAGAATTTGGGTACCTCCACTTATATTTTTTGTAACTTTTCTGCTGGAATCAAACTAGTGTCTATTGTTGGCCAGTGCAACCACTTCACAAATACCTCTCATTGGCCTTGTCTCGTCTGTCGCTTTAATACGTTTTCACATTTGAACAAGGTATCCTGTTCCACACGAACAGATTGCAGTTCTTGTTCATAAAACGTGCCTTTGATATCTTATCCATCCCAGTCCTGTTATGTGTAGACTTGAATGCTGGCAAAATCCCAACTGCCCCGTTACTCTAAACTTTTCTCCCGTCCACTTCTGTCGGTATTTTCACTGGAATGTAGATTTTAAATGGGATGTGCGGATCGTATTCCCTATCTTGTATTGAAAAAAAAGTTTTTTGAGACTTTTGCGTCGGAGTCTAAGAATATATTGATCCAGTTGCACTTCACCTCCATTACCTTTATCCACATCTGCCGAAGATCCTCCTAGACTGCGATGAGTCATGTTATTGTATGACTTTACTAACTCTTGTAAAACATCTACATACGTTTATGTTTAGCCATCATGTATCTAAAGATCTTACTTTTAATGGTTTTCAAGGCTCATTCTGCATGATTAGCTTTAGTCAGATTGTTGGTTAATAACAGACGAATCTTGTGTTGTGTCAGTACATTTTTCACATAACGCTTGGAAAATTATGTATCTGTGTCCACTATGAGAATAGTTTTGGGTTGTTTACCCTCTTGAAAAATGTTGCTCAAGGCCTTGGCCACTTCTACTTTCTTGGACTTCAGAGGTCGTACCCATACATAGCGACTGAAGATATCGATGACTACTAGAATAAAGTGGACTTCAGTATTATATTTAGCCAAACTCTGCATATCGCCCAAATTGCAGTCCCATTGCGAGTCCAATCTTTTTACGACAACTCTGTTTTGTGCTTTGAATTTTTTCGATTGTCGAGAGTATATGTCTATTGCCCTTTGAGCTAGTTTTTAATATATTTGAGACTAATATTTCATTTTCCCTCTGCTTTCACCGTATCAAATAATTTTTGAGGACTTGGCAGGCTGCTAGAGATTGTAATCGAGATCTTCCAAGTAGGCGTCCATGGTATCGTCACCCGGTTTAACCAGGATAAGCTGTCCAGCTAGAAAGGGTACATACTGGTTCAGGGGTAACTCAAATTGTTCTTGTGTGAACCTGTACTATACAAATTTAGTATTTGTGTTTTGTTTGACAGGTTGCTTCTTTCATAATGAAGCTTTTCTTTTATAAGCAAAACGTCACGTATTTAACTAATTCATCATATGCCAAGTCATATGTATTCGTTATTATGTGGGTTGTCTTTGCTGAATATCTAGCTTAGACAAGGAGCCGCTACTCAGAGAGACATTTACGGGCATAGGCTCTGAAACATGTTCTGAGTAGTTTCCCGCTGATGATCCTTTAACTTATTTGAGCTAATACAGCCTGTTTCAAAATTCTACAGAAGAACGTGTGCAATATGGACAATAGTACTCTCATATTTATACACAGCTTAGACAGTGACAGGTTAGCGTATGAAGAGTTAAGAGTTCGGACTGAGGAATGGGGTAATGACTGCTAAGAAGTGGTTCTGGACAAAAAGACACAAACGCAACACACACTTAAACTGACATTTAAAGTCCAAAGCGTTCAATATGATGTTTTCAAAGTCTGCAATGAATATACGACCATCGTGAATGCTTATAGTGGAATCTTGTTATGTCCGTTGGCTAAAGTGTCACATCCGTTGTCCAGCACGTAGCATTTAGCGTCGTACAGCGATAATCCAATTTTGTGGATCTGGATCGTGAACAGTTTGTGATTGTAGCTTCTGATTTGATTCACGCGAGCCATGGCATATTCTTCTCGGAGCAAGCACTGTTTACAGTTGTCGTGTATGATGGGTTTTTTTGTGTGTGTGTGTTTTTTTTTTTTTTTTTTTTATGTTTTTTTTTTTGATGGTCGATTTCTTGATGCCTTTCCCCGTTTTCCCGCTTTTGGCCTGTCCATTCTCCGGCTTGGGACATTGCAGGGAATACATTTTCGACTTCAAGCCGACAAATTCTCGAGGCACAATCCCCGCCGTCTCGTCTTTCATTTTACCCAAACTTTCTTGTTGGAGGTGTCGTAGAAGAAATGAGACTTTTTATAGTCTCTGAAGTCGTACAGGTGAGCGTCTTGTTGCATGTCCTCATACACGCCGTGCCTTTCTATTTCATAGCATAGGGAGTCCGTGTCCCTGAACTGCAGCTTGGCCCTCGACCCGTATTTGACTTCTACGTGGTTTTAGTGGAAGTCGTACATCAAGATTTTGGACACTTCCAGAATGCTGAACCCCACATAGATGGGTCCATTGAAGTGCAATTATTATTATTATTATTATTATTATTATTATTATTATTATTATTATTATTATTATTATTATTATTATTATTATTATTATTATTATTATTATTATTATTATTATTATTATTATTATTATTATTATTATTATTATGTTTTTTTTTTGTTGAGGTGTACAGCAACTAAGTCGGGGTTGAAGATGTAGAAAGACTTCAAATACGGTCGGGCAATGAACTTCTTCAACCGCCTGCAGAGGTGCCAAGCCTCCGATTATGGCGGGAGATCTCCTGTTTTTCTAATGATATAAATCACCTCAATTTGTCTATTTCCCTTTTTTTCACCTGTTTCCTCTATTATAATATAATAGGACTCCCGCTTTTTCCAATATTTTTCAGCTTGACACCCGTTTTAGATGATGGGCAACTTGGCACCTCTGCGCCCGGGGGTATGGACCAGTTCAACTCTAACGCGATTGCGAAGATTCGCCGTGGTCTTTCCAAAGGCGGCATTATTCGTCAGCTTGTAGACATTTTTCTCAAAGGTGTTAGCGGCTTGCTTGCGTTTTTCGGTGTTGAATCGGATATAAGGTTCCATTCAGGGGGACTGTTGTAATGCTAAGACTCGATGAATTGTTTTGAGTCGCATCCCCTGTGCCAGGTAAAACTTCAGATTCCTGTAATAAACCACGTAGTGTGACTTGTCATACAAATTGGGGTTCAGCTTCTGGAGTGATGCGTTGGATTATAATTTGGCATGTAGCCTCTTGTATGGGGATTGAGAATAGGGTGACGTCATATCTGACGTCACTTTCAAGCTTTCAGGCGCCAAGGGATAATCGCTATGAAGATCGTGTACATAAGTCGGGTATTCCAAAGCTACTTCCAAGATATAACCTTCTTGGGCGTCGTCGGCAGTCTGGGTGACATTTAGCAGTCGTATGGCTTCCTCATCTAGCCACCTGAAGCCGCACGTCTCCAGTGGCGCGTTCATCACCCATCCGTAGAGGTTGTTCGCATCGATCAGTTTGATTTATTTCCTAGGCTTCTCGGGGACGTAGTCGGGTAGGTAGGGATTGTGGGCGCGACTGTAGTGATTTGAAATGGTGGAAATACCCCCCTCCCCCCGCGGATGCCCTGTTCGATAAACAAATGCGTGTCTGCATCCGTGAACAGCTCTAATTCAACCCCGTCGTTTTCAGGCAAGCATCCCAAGCGAGACCCAGCCTATAACCGTGTAATAGTGACACGGGTATAGGCTGTGGGAAGCCATGCACACGTCACGAAAATGTTCAAATACGTCGGCGAGCAGCAACGTGTCTGTTTTCAGATACAAGTCGTGATAGTCTCCCATGCTGTGCATGTCAAAAGCTTGCCAGCTCGTCTGGGTATGCGGGTAGTGTTCGTCTTTTATGACTTCCCCATTCAGATCGTCGTAGAAAGCATCTTTCGAGGGCAGGCATATTTCGGCAAATCTGTCCACGTGGTTCAATTAATTGTACGGATAAACGCCTTTTCTGATCAGCAGTGGATCAGGAATACAGAAAAGTGTCTTTCCAATTCATGAAAATGTTTATCTCCATCCGCAGCCAAATTTTGAGTCAGTTTTCCTAGCGACTCTGAAAGAAACTGGAGGGAGTTTAGAAACACGGCTTTGTCCAGTGAAAACGAAATGTATTTCTCCATGTTGTTGGGAATACATTGCAGTTTTTATGTCTGTGTGCCAACACAGACATATTGTTTTTCTAGGAAATATATATTTCTTTCTTTCTGTTTTCTTTCTTTCTTTACAGGCAAATTTGTCCGACATTTCATCTGAAGAGTGTTATACGTAGAAACTCTAAACTTGGCATAACTATACTTCTATAGATGAAGTCTCTCCTTTCAATAACGAGAGGTCATGCTTTTCAAAATTATGCAAATGAGGGGTAATTAAAGTTTTCAATCTTCAATATCTATATACTATAGTAGATGTGGTTCTGAGTGCGTAGGAATTCGATCATAGCGAGGCAAAGGTCATCTCAAAAGTCAAGGTCAAAGGTCATTTCAAGGTTAGAGGTCAATTTTAGGCCAAAGTGTCATTTTAAAGTTCAAGGTTCACTTCAGGTAGAGGTTATCTTAAGGTCAAAGGTCATTTCAAGGTCAAAGGCGACTTTCGATGGTGAGTTTCTTCTAGCCATAACGCGGCCAATTTCATCCAATTCTAATCATGTTGGACTCACATTGTAGGTATTGCAACACTGCACATTTTTGTGATATCATGGAACCTCAAAAGGGCAAAGGTCAAAGTCATTTGGCCCTTTGAAAGTTTCATCTTTCAATAACAATTTGTATCTAATTTGGTATATGTTGCGCTTAAATTGTGGGTATGGTAACATTATATTTTTTGCAATTTACATGTGACCTGTAAAGGTCAAAGGTAAAGGTCATTTGGACTTTGAAATTTGCATTCAGCCATAAGCTTAATGTAATGTGAAGTACCAAAGGACAAAAGGTGTAGCATTTAATATTTACAACTTTTGAAGGCACACAGACAGAGTTGGTTTGAAGCAAATTTTTTTTCCAGTTTCTCTTCGTATTTGCCCAGTCCTTGCATGATCAGGTGAGAGTCAAAGCCGCGCAAAGAGTGGAAGAAGACGGTGATTCGCTTTTTGAAGTGGCAGTTTAGTTTACAATGATTATGAGCCGCCCCGCGGAACTTCCCCGTCACGTGACAATGGTCGCGCAGCTGGTATTTTTGGAGCAGTTTTGTACAGATATGACAGTTTGTGGCACGATAGAATTGTCTCTGCTGTTCTTTGGTAAGTTGCATGGGCTTAACTTCATCCAGTTTCTGCAAGATGTAAGATTCTTCTTTCACCATGTTTTCCAAAAAGCGGTCGATGACGTTGGGGCCGCGGTAGACGACTGCAGGCTTGCAATGATCGGCATCTAGTCTAATGACCGTGTGTCTGTAGCCACATGGTTTGTGGTATTGTCTTTTCTCAGTGCAGGATTTGCTGGGATCTTTCGTACAGCCACTGATGGGCCGCGGCATGGTTTCAAAGTCGGCATAGATGACGTAAGGCATTCTCAACTGTTTGTGCACACCTTCAAAATACAGCCACTTTTTGTCTTCTGTGGGATACCGCGTACGTTGTGAATCGTCCTGACCATACAGAGGTTGATGCACCTGTTTTAAACTTCGTTCGGTGAAGCCATATAATCAGTACACGAAGTGTAATTTCTATGCCCATCTTTAGAACTTCTGCTGAGCAGACGATCCAAGTTCTGGATGAGACAGTAGTGTTGGTTTTTCCCCTTGCGTAATTAACAGGGGATTGATGTGTTTGACGCCCGGTTTGACGTCGCGACGATCGGCGATGTACAGGGGATACACGTCTTGTTCGTAGACAAACACATTGATGGTCAGATTGTTCTCTTTCTCAAATTTTCCCAAGTCTTTTCTGACGACGAGCATGGGCATGCGATCGTATTTGAGGATGCGTAAGTAAGGTCGGTACCAGGTGACTCGCTCTGCATGATTGCTGGCTGGATGTAACGCTGCCAGTACAAACCAGAGAAAACAGCTGTGATCTTCATTCTTCACATTGACGATGACTTTCTTCTTGGCTGGTTTTGCAGGCAAGGGCAGGTAGCTGCTGCCGGCTATGGTTTGGTATTTAGCCATTCTCAGATACAAGCAAATCGCCGATTCTATCACTACATTACTTCGTGCTTCCAGCGTGTATTCCAGTACGCTTATCATCAACTTTTTGAAAGTTTCTTCCACTTCTTGTTCTATGTCGGTGGCAGGTAGAGCAACCATGCATTTGGTAAAGGGATAGGAGAGAGAAAAAGGATCCTTCTCTTGGTTGTATGGATTGATTTTGTATTTCCTGTACTGTATTTCCATACACAGCGACCATTTGATGCCACGCCTCGCACGTACTTGTTCTCCTAATCGTCGTACGATGCTTTTTTAAATTTTTTTTCATTGAGTTCCCCTCATACAAAAAATATGTAATACACATACATGTACATATATATTATGAGACTGTTGTCAGTAACAAGTGTAGCATTATAACAAACAGAAATGAAATGAAAGACAATCTTGCCAATCCAAAGAAACCTGTTAAGAATCAATGCAGCTAAGGCAATTTGTTGTTAACAGCTTCCTGGAGAGCTGCCTATCTAGTTTGAAACTCTTGCAGTTTACCATTAATTACACTTATGTATTTAAAAACAGAAATCTTCATTTTCAATAAATGTAAGAATGTATAAAATTAATGTATGCAGACCCAAATCTCTGTGTGTATATATAATATTTACCATACAAAATACAATAATTCAATGCAATATTATCAGGGTATTCATAAAGACCAAATATTACCTCCTTCTGTTGGATCAAGATTACATCATTCATATATGTGTTCCAAAAAATAGACAATTCATTCCAGAATTGATTAGATGAGGGGCAGTTCCAAAATTTATGACATACTGTCTCTGTTTGTGTTTTATACACCTCACAAATATTATCAGTTGCAATACCCATTATATGTAACCAGTGTTTGTTTTAACAATGATACAGTGCAAAAGTTAAAATTGAAATGCCTGTAATTTAGTTTCTGTTGTTGTTTTAAAAGACAAGGAAAAAAAATTGGACCCCAAAAATTAAATGTAGCAGGAATTTCTAAAAATACTCCACTCCACTTCCTGATACAAGTAGGTTCGACTACAGGCTCATGTTCTACTAATACCCAATGTATATCTTTACACTGCATTTCCTCAATTTGTTTAAATTTACCATCTATACAGAACTTCAGTGTAATATTCCTGAGAGTTATATCGTGACGACTTCTCAGTATTTGCTTCCAACTATATGGAATTGCTGAGCACATTTGTAAGTATTCCAAGAAATTTGGGTGAAATTCATGAATAGCATTTATCTGTTCAAGAGAAAGAAATTCACCATTTTCATCAGCAATATCAT
Organism: Hermodice carunculata; assembly: GCA_964020975.1. Classification (NCBI taxonomy): domain Eukaryota; kingdom Metazoa; phylum Annelida; class Polychaeta; order Eunicida; family Amphinomidae; genus Hermodice; species Hermodice carunculata. The sequence goes on along the minus strand of OZ026618.1, from coordinate 70,276,001 downwards.
TGATAAATTTGATACCTTTTTCATGCCATTTTCTGTAAAATAGGAGTTTCTTCTGCACTATTATGTTCTCATTAAGCCACAACATTTCTTTGCGTACTGAAACTGCCGATAGCGGTTGGAAAATAGACCTCAATTCATTCCAAGCAATCAAAATTTGAGAGTAAAAAAGTGGAATCCCGGTACAAGTTGAACCAATAGAACAACGGCTTTGAAACAATTCATGAATTTTCACGCCCGGAAAGAACTCTTGAATGATGTGTTTCCACTTAGCTTGTTATTGACTCAGTATACGTTTAACCCCTGTAATCAGTAATGATTTATCTTTCATTTCAAAATTTGGAACCTTTAATCCACCATTACGTGGCTTTTGATACATAACATTCCTTTTAACTTTTGGAATACTGCTACCCAAGATAAACATATCAATTTCCTTTTGTACCTTTTTAATCATTTCAGAATTCAGTGATACTGTAGAGGTGCTGTACACTAGTTTAGAAATGCCAAATGTTTTCACCACTAAAATTTTCAGAATTAAAGAGAGGTCTCGCATTTTCCAAATATTAAAAACATCACGCACTAACTGAAACTTGTCATCAAAATTTGTAAACTGCATATCTTGTTCATTAGTAATGAATTTCACTCCTAAAGTAGAGAAATACACAGAACACCATTTTGCAGGGATGTTGCCAGGCTGTCTTCCAGTATTACTACCAATCCATATACACTCTGTTTTGTCTAAATTAACTTTTAAAGCACAATACTTCTCAATAATTTGCAAAAAGTCTAACACTTCATTTCCAGATTACTCATCCAATACAAAACAGGTGGTATCATCTCCAAGTTGACTCAATTTTATCTCTTCTGAACCAATAGTAATACCTTTTATATTTGGATTTGCCCTAATATTAATAGCTAGCAGTTCAACAGCGAGTACAAACAAAAATGGCGATAAAGGACAGCCTTGGCGAACACCTATGTGTAAACTGAAAACAGGTGAAGTATATCCGCTGTTGATGACACAACTATTTATATCTGTATGCATTATTTTCACCCATTTCCGGAAAACTTCACCAAAGTTAAATACGTGTACAGCTTTATCAAGAAAATGCCATTCCAAGGTATCAAATGCCTTTTCAAAATCGAGCAACAAAATCAAACCTGGCATATCACCCAAACTTGTTAACTCAATAATGTCTCAAAATTTGCCTTATATTCTCCCCAATATATCTGCCCCTAACATAACCAGTCTGGTCCGTATTGACCAACTTTGGCGAATATGTTTGTAATCGTAATGCCATCACTTTTGCAACCAATTTATAATCCACGTTTAATAATGAGAGAGGGCGCCAATGTTTCAAGTACAGTAAGTTTTTTTTTTTTTTTTTTAGGTATTTAAGAAATTACTCCTCGTCTTTGATCTACTGATAGTAGGCCATTTTCAAAGGCATAGTTGAAGCTCTCCATAATCAAATGCTCTATGTCTGTCCAAAATTTTTTATAAAATTCAACCGTGAACCCATCACTGCCAGGACTCTTATTTTGTTTAAAACTGTTTTCATGCACTTAAGCATTCAATTCTAGCTATTAAACCTTCACAATTTTGTTTCTCATCTTCAGATAAAGTTGGAGTATTTGGGTTATTAAAGATTTGACTGAATCGAACGTCATCGACCAGATGCGAATCTTTATTGGAATGATGTCAATGGAAGTTTGATTGAAGCCATTGTCAACTTTCTGTGGTGCTTTGGATAGCATAATTTGATGCATCTTGTTTACACTACAGACTAAACCTAACCGGTAACTGGTATATTTAATTACATATTTTGCACCTATTTCAGTTTGAGTCTTGTATTATTATTACATTCTAGCAGTGAGGGTCCATGCCCAGAGTACACATGATACAATGTATGGGTTTATGTGGTAGACTGGTACATGCATTGTGTGGGTCTACGTTGTATTATATGGTGTGATGTGCCCAAACATCATGGAATGATGCTCTAAAGTTTTGTCTCTTCTTAAGTATGCAAATTATCTTGCTAGTCATGCAGTACTTGTGTATAAATGCACTGAGGAAGGTTTGGTGCTATTACCTCGGGTGCTCGTTTGTATCCGAGAAAAGTGTATTTACAGAGTATGTTTACTTTTATTTTCACATCCGAGCTGGATGCTTTGCTGGGAATGTTGTTTGCACCCAGCACACTTTTTGTGTTTTGTTTTTTGTTCACATGTTTGAAGACCTACACATGTGAAACTGTTTTTGTCCTTGTTTGTGTTTATGTAAATCAGAAATAGTTACTCCAAAGTACTTTGAATTCTGCATTATGCATTAGAACATTACTTTTCAATGGATTGCATCAAGGATCCTTACAGTATTTTGGTATCATGTATTCGCTTTGGATGGTGTACTTCAAGATTTTCATATTTTCTTGTTGCTTATTTGTATTTACTTTGATGTAGTTGTAGTTTATCTCAATCTACTCATTAAAATTTCTGATGCATCCTGCTATATTTTTATGTATCTAAACACTTGATTAAATGATGTCTAGCTCCTACAGTATAATTCTACACTCGCTTAATGTGCGAGGGCTTTGTGAGAAAAGAAGCGCAGATCGATATTTAATTGGTTGAGGAAGTTTCATAATGGTATTATATTTTTGCAAGAAACCCACAGTTGTTTAGAAGATGAAAAATTTTGGAAAAATGAGTGGGGTGCCAATATAATATTTTCGCATGGTTCGAGGGATAGCAAAGGAACCGCCATTCTGATCCTCAATACAATTAATTGTAATGTACAGAACTCTATTTGTGACCCAGATAGTAGATTTATTATCCTTAAAACTCAGATTGATGATGATAAATTCACTTTTGTTAATCTCTACGCCCCTAAAAAAGATCATGTGACTGAACAAGTGGCATTTTAACGTAATCTGAGGTCTCATTTAATAGATGATTTAGACAGCAATTTCATCTTTGGCGCTGATTTCAATACCATTTTATTTTCTTCATTAGACGAAAAGGGTGGAAGAGAGGAAAATGTTTCTGCATACCGTACAGATTTATTAAATTTCATGGAAGAATTTGAATTGGAAGATATCTGGAGAATACGAAACCCCGAAACATTCATGCATATTTGGTACTCTAAAACACCATTAATCCAGTGTAGTGGCTTATTTCTAGATTTCTCATTCCACTTGTTACATCCTGTAAAATTAAACCTGCAATAAAGACAGACCACAGCTTGATAAGTCTGCAACTCAATGGTTCATCATTTCAGAAAAGAGGTCCTGGATTTTGGAAGTTCAATAGCAGTTTACTGAAAGATTAAATTTATGTTGCAGGAATAAAAGATTTAATTAAGGAACAATCTGATAAGTATATAGATTTAGAGAACAAAAGTCTGAAATGGGATGTCATCAAGTGTGAAGTCCGAGGACATACAGTCTCTTATTCAAAAAGAAAGGCACGCAAAATCAAGCAGGGGGAAATAGATTTGAATAAACAGTTAGTTATTCTACATTGTGATTTGACTTCATCACCCAGTGATGAAATTAAAGATAAAATAGATCATATTCAAGCACAGTTAGATGATATTATTAATCGACCGGTTGAAGGAATTATGATTCGGTCACATGCTAGATGGTGTGAACAGGGTGAAAAGAGTACCAAGGATTTCTTATCTTTGGGAAAACGAAACTATAAATCAAAATGTGTAATAAAATTAATGACTAGTGACAACAAGGAAATTGACAAATCAGATGATATAGAACAGGGAAAAAAATTATGAGAAATTATATCATTCCAATAAAGATTCGTCGTTCGATGCTTGCTCTCTGATCCTCTAAAAGCTGCAAGGGATCGTGCTCGTTTGTAGTATTGGAAAAATGCGTTACGGAACGCAAGGTGCCGGCCATGGCGTCTTTATAAGGCGGGCAATCTTGCTGGTCGTCGGCCCCACTCATTTGCATGGCTTCACTTGGTGTAGGATCTGTGTCCCTGGACGTTTCCCCGTCCATTTGCATGCCTTCACTTGGTGTGGGATCTATGACCGTAGGCGTCTTTTCATTGTCCCCATCCATTTGAAAGGCTTCACTTGGTGTGGGATGTATGTCCATGGACGTTTTCCCATCCGTCTGCATGGCTTCACTTTGTATAGTTGACGTCTCTTCATTTTGTATTACTCTCGTATGGCACGCGCTATTGTGGCTCTGACGATTATCGTTCCTCCAAAAGATTTTTACCGCACGTTTCACATGTAAAATGTTGGTTTACTTTGTCAGGTGAGCAATGACGTATATATGCCCCTGGTTCGATTGTAGCCTCATTTGTACTTATAGAATGGGCTGCTGTACTGCTACACGTTTCTTCTTGTCGCGAATCTAGCCCATACTTGCAAGTTTTGCTGTGTCTCTGACAACTGTCTTTTCTGTTGAACGTTTTGCCACATCGCTCGCAGGGAAAAGCTGGATTTCCGTGTTGGCTCACTTGTGACGGAAATAGTTTGGTGAGTGTGCAAATACCTGCCCACAAAATTCACATATTTTAGTCAAATGTTTACTTTTTTTAGTTTGGACAAACGGCAACAGAGGGCAGGTCGACGGGTCCTGGCACCTTCTAATTTCAGGGTTCGACCCACAGAGGGCAGGTTGATGACGTCAGAGGCTGGCCACAACAGGGTTCAGTTGATTACTGACCATCGAGCTGAACGGACGTGTTATTTTGAGCTCCGTTATGTATACCGACATAGGCGTTGTTTCTGCGAAAGTTAGAACTGAAATGACACGTGTGAAGACGGGAACCTCTCTTTTATACAGGGGACGTGGATTTGAATATGTTTATGATGTTTCGGAGCTGAAAAAAGCGAATTTTAATCAGTCTGCATGTGAATGTCGTAGGGGTATGGCGTGTTCTTTGGTATGCTCTGAGTCCCGTACGTTCAGTCATAGTATGGTCATTATTCTCGTACAAGTGAAACAAAATCGCTGACGGGCAAAGTCGCTGTGTTGGCTGGACAGGTAGGAAAGTTGTTGACAAGACTATGTGTATATTTTTTTTTGAAAAAGTCGATCAAATAGGGTAGTTGTTATATTTTCTGTGATACGGATAATGGGTTTCGCTTGACTGGTGCTGACAACAGCCTGCCCTGCGTTCATTTGTGTATATTATGGCACTGAGTGGTCGGCATTGAGAAAATACATTTCATAGTATACTGTGGCGCTTTCTTCATAAGTCGAAAGACATCTGTTGCCTGTATTTTACGCCCGTTTACTGTTTTCCTAAACTTTTTCCTAATGAAATAAATTCAGTGTCCGAGTATTTTAGACGAAAGTTGAGTGAACACGGGTGAAAACTTAAACCTGGTATTACCCGCTACATATTTTTTTCTCTTCCAGCGACAGATACGGTGAGACCACTTTAAAAAATCATCCTACTCCCCAAAAAGGACGCATGCCAGTGCAAATTACATTGTATTACATTTGTGTACGTGGGATAATTTATCGTCGACGATGGAAAGGAATTGTACAACATGCCACCTCAATTGTAAAAAGTTTACATAAGCTTGTAAAAATTATTGGTCATATAGGTGTGAGCACCTTTGTCAAGATAACTAACCTAGCTCAGGCTCAGGTCTGTGACAGTGTTCACGATTTTTCCCTGCACTTTTTAAAGAATATAATCCACCGTCGTGTATATAATCTTTTTTTTCCTTCTTTTTTCTTTTTAGTTTTACTTATGTGGAGGGTTGATGCGATATGCTTCAGTAGCGCGCCTATAAAAGATTGTTTTAAAACGTCAGTTGTACGTTGAAAAGGGATGTCCCATACACCGTCGCAACATGATTAAAATTACATATGCCTCGGTTCGAACCAACTGAAGCATATAAAACAGCTGAACCGAGAAGGGAAAAGACGTATTTTGTGGCTAATAAACCTCTTTTTCATATATGGGCATAGACCATTGACGTCATTTAGATTCTAATTCCGTTAATTATTTTGTTAATTGGTATTAATCCCGATAATGACGATATTAGTGACGCTGATTACGGTGTTATCATAATTATGTTCATTACGGTGATAATTATAATGAATTCAGAGGTATCCACATTATCCACCTCGAAACTGTCCCAGAACTGGTTTTTTGCCTTCGACTGTACTTACAGAACACTTACAGTTATTGTAGAAGTTGCATTAAAATTCTGTAATCGTGATTATCTTTCTCATCCTCACTGGTGGTCTTATATTCTTGTGTTTCTTCTCACGGGGTCTCTCATGAAGCAAGAATACTATAGGCCAAAATTTACATATCAGTGAAACATTCAATGTAGTAATCATCTGTTACTCAGATTTCACTGTTGCCAAGTCAGCAAAAACATTCATCATATAGTCACAATATTCATAACTACAAGAAGCTATCTAAACATTATACTTTCCTTGCACACAAGCTAGGACTAGGGACTTCTGTGTACTCTCTTGGCCTGTGACTTTCGTGTTTTCTTAATGTGGGACTCCTGAATCAGATCCTGTGAGACAGAATCTTCAGGTTCCCATGTAGTACATTTAGTGGGGTGATTCACTTTATTTAGCAGTGTCTTTCCTTGTTAATCATTGCTGATTTCAAGAGCTTGTCCACTACATGCCATTGTGGCGCAAGATGATCAGCTGATTCTGTTTTGTTATCTGATACCCTTTGACCTCCTGACCTATGTGTGTCAAGCCTTGATGTGGAAGGCTGAGGGGACTCATGCACAGTGTTATTAATTAGTGGCCGTGGCTGCCTGGATAGCAGTTTGGTCTTTCACATTTTGCTGTGTGTCAGTGGGTTTAGGAGGAGAATCTGTAATTTCCTCTGGATCCAAATCTGTATCATATACAAGATTAGTGGGTGGATAAGTTGGTCTTTCATCTGGATCCCTGCTTGGCATTAACCTTTTTGCATGTACCAGACCTCGAAGAAGTCAGCACATTTTCGCAATTTGTAGGAGAAATTGTCATGAGCCACACAGAAGTAGTATTGTCCCATCCATTTCTTACACAGCTTTAATAGGGGTAAGACGGGGTGGGGGTGGGGTTGGGGTCTTAGTGCAATACAGCCAGACACGGTCACCAAATGGGTATTTGAAAGTTTGAAAATGATTTTATTCACAACATATGATACACAAAAGAATACATATAGTACTATTGTTAAAAGGCAGCCAGAAGGTGACACCTTGTGGGGCTGCCCGACTCAATTTAACATACATTTATCTACATATTGAACAAAGTATTACTTCATATTGATACATTGAAATGCGTCTTTGGATTTCAAATAGTATTTGAAAATCATGTACAACAAAATTACAAGCTTTACTGGTCTAAAGAGAAAACTGAGTATTACTATAATACATTAGATGAAGAAGAAAAAAAAACTGGACATACTATACTAATATTCTCTATATTAGCTGATTCTATCTGGAATAAAGGCATAATAATCCTCAATAAAAGATAATGTACACTACAGAACATATGTACACTACAGTGCATGTTTATAAGCTATTCAGCACCAATGTGTTATACTGGACGGTAATATGACTAGTCAAATGTTTCCCGAGTCCTTCGGTTTCCTCCACCAAACATGTAGGTAGGAGGTATACGCCACGATCTGTGCCATGGAGAGTGATTAATATAGGCTTGGCCTGTTTCGCAATCCATGTAAAAGATATGGGTCTATACTAAATGTTTCCCGAGATGAACTATAGATATCCGTGTGGAAAAATAAGCACATCTATATCAATATCCCGATTATATAGCCAATCCTGTACCTTTCTTTTAAACGTGTGGCTTCTATTTGTACTCCTGATATTGTCAGGTATAGAATTATAAATTTTAGCACTAATGTTAAAAATACTTTGACAAAAATGGTTGGTTCTACGTGGGGAATTCGTCAAGCTTTTGATGTTTGTTAAGCACATAGGATTCGTTGCGATAACTCAAGCCAAATTTTACACAGTGATCTCCATTTAGTTCTGCATGAACAATTGTGTAAATATAGAGAAAAACAGATTGTGCAGAGGAAGAATACTTATAGTTTTATACAGGGACGTGTTATAGATGGACTACCAACGGCGGGGCCCCCTTTGTACCATCTATGTTGCCGCTGCTCAAGTGATCGGGTGTTTGAGCGAGCACCTTCAGTGCTGAACAAACACAACTCCACGGTCCGCGCTGGCCGCTGGCAGTCTCGTGGGCCAGGTCACGCGATGAAAGGCGAGAATAATCGCGTCACCGACTGAAATGTGCAAAATTTTTCACCGTGTTCCACATTTTAAAGTCAAAATTTAGCGTTACGCCGGACTTAGCTACGAGAAATGAAGCAACCATCATGATTCTAATGGCATACACTATCTATCTAAAACTACACTTTTTATTGCTGATCACGGCGTAAGGAGTTATCACGCACGCAAGTTGTCTAACTTTGCATCATTTTGGACAGAAAAAAATGCAAAAACTAGCCCTTTTATCGGCTGATTTCAACGAAAACACATCGATGGACTCGCACGGTTCTGATTCAAACGATGAGACTGGTTGCGCACGCATAAAACTCCGTTTTTGAACTTGGTACAATAGCACACCCGATGTAAGCCTGATGTATGTAACCCGATACAACCGAACGCGGAAACATAGATGGAACAACAAACGGACTGAACAGGGGGGATTAACTTGAGCGGCGCTAGTGAACACGCTTTGTAGTCGTCGCGCCCAGTTGACCACTAAAGGGATTAGCGCTCCCGTTGGTAGTCCATCTATAACGCGTCCCTGTTTCATACTATTAACCATCACTAGATGGAGAGAAAAGTGCTTAAGGCATATACAAGGCATTTGTGCCATGTAAAATATATAAAAGTTAAATCTGTTTGGTTGTACTAGCAGTCCTGTTGAAGATTTTTTTTTCTGTGGAAAATAAATTAAAACCCACAAATCCGGGTTCGTGGCTGCACCCTGATCCGGCTGTTGAATATTGAACATTTGAAAAATGTACTTGCGTACTGGTAGACCCATCGTTTTCTGTGCTTCGGACCAGCCATTATTTCAAAATTTTCTTATTTTTCTTTCCTTGTACAAGGCGAAAATTATGGCCAGTGCCAGCGTGCTGCGAATCCCGTTGCCCCGTTTGGAAACCGCACTCCACTTTTCCACCCACCCACCCTCCAACCCACCCCATTGACAGAAGTGTCGAGCTGAATCTGATTCTCAGTTAACAAAAGGGAAGGGCGTCCAGTCAGTATCCCAGCAACTGTGATGTGTCACCGTCAGCTGTTGTAAAAATGCCAAAACACAGGCAACTGACATGTGGTCAATACGGGTATCGCGTTACCAAGACCGCAACATGCTGCTCACTCCAGACATGTCGCAGACATCCACAAAGAACGGACACAGAGTACCAAGCTTGAGAGTGACTGTGACGTCATGCCACATGCAATCATAGCACAAGAGAAACAGACATGCACCGTGACTTCTGAGAAAAAAAGGAATCAATAGCAGCGTTTTCCCGCCTCCTCGCTGAAAAATAAGTTATGTTGGTTCCTTGGCGAGCACGCACATGATCTTGGGCAGGACAATGGTGAATTATTTGACCAAACATGTAAAACATATTTGCTTGAGGCTTGGCATTACAGGAGACAGTCACTTTATCACTTCTCGGAATGACAGATTGTATGATCGTTCTACACGTACTTCTTGCAAATAGACCTCCTCCAATGTATATGCTGTATTTAATTTTGTAGCGAAGTTCGGTAACGCCACAAAATAACACGTGATGGTTCTCTCTATGACCTTGAGATGGCCTCAACTTAAAGTGAAACTTGACCTTTAACATGGTATTTTGACCGAAAATTGACCTTTGACCTTGACATGACCTTGATATTTGACATGACCTTTGTTTTACTGTGATCGAATTCGTATACACTCGGAACCACGTCTACTATAGTATAAAAGATATTGAAGATTTAAAACTTTAATTCGCCCTCATTTGCAAAATTTTGAAAAGCATGGCCTCTCATTATAAAAAGGCAAGTTTTCGTCCATAAAGTAAAATTGTGCCAAGTTTGGAGTTTCTACGTATAAAATGCTTTTTAAATGGAATGTCGGACAAATTTGCCTGTAAAGAAAGAAAGAATTCCTAAAAAAGCAGTATGTCTGTGTTGGCACACAGCTTTCCTTGGCGTGCTCTGGGCGCAATCCCAGAGAGCGCCAAGGAAAGCTGTTGACCATGGGTATATAATTTGGAATGATGTTCCACGCAAGTTTCATCCAAAATTTTGAAAAATAATCCCCAAATTAGTAAAAAACATAGAGCAGACGACATTTAGATATTAGCGGGAAAAAGCGTCATTAGGGTGAAATGAGTTAAATATGCTAATTCTGCTGACTGGCACCAAAGAAAACATGTGCACCATGCAAAGAGATTCCACAATGTGCCGATCTGCCTGGAGCTTTGTGAAATGTATCTAAAGCTTCCATTCTGGTAAAATCAGGAGTGGAGAGATACTAGTTTTTCAACAACGGTAAATATAAAAGTAGGGAGGTGACCATTTCCAGAGAGGGTCAGCCCTATTGAGTGGCATAGCTGATTATGTACCATGACATGTACAACATTATTTAAGCACACATATGCAACATATACATCGTGGTATAATCCGACGGGTTATAAAATTAATTTATTACATAACTGTTTTGTTCCTTCATAATATGAACATATATATACAAGAACTAATAAGAAGCTGTCACTACAGTGCGTGTGAAGAAGTGGTCTCTTGTCTCTGGTAACGCCTTCTACAGCAGTCGTGAGCAAATCACTGATATCACAAGCAACCACACATTAATCGTTTCACACTCCATTTATGTGGTTATCAATATACAAGGGTACGAAGCTAGTCACTGTGTAATAGAACACTCTTATCCTTTGATTGTACTATTTTTGATAGGGGATTACATATGCTGACTTCTCCCTACAGGTCTCTTAGTGTTGGAGCATATCTCATGATTTTAAGTCCCGTGGGATTTTGATGAAGATTTTATGCCACCTATTCAGAAATGTTATTTATACCCTAAAGAACATAAAAAAACCATGTTGGCACTTTGCCAACCTGTTAGATTCAAAATGGCCGCCAAACTCCAAACATAATGATATTATATGTTACATAATACGTCCGAAATGTTCGACTTAATAGATCTAAGAATCAAATGTAAACCTTTTGTCATCCAGGAACATTATTTATGTCTTTTACCTTAAACCTGAATATTATTAGACACCAAAATTTAAAATATCTGAAAAATTTTATCTATATTTTCCATGTTTCTTAAATGTTTAGCGTTAAAATAGTTGATTTAAATTTGGCCTTTATTTTGGTTGTTACTGGCAACAATGAGAGTATGTATAGCATTGTAGTTATCACAATTCAAGATAGCCACATTTTCCTCAAAAATTGCTGCCCCACCGCCACCCCCCCCCCCACAAGCCACTGTGTCATTTTACATAAAGAACCAATATTCTCCAACTAACATTATCTAAGAGTTATATATCATACTCCAACCATGTAACAACATTGTGTCATGATTTTCAATCTTGAAACTTCACAATAGCTGTTACCAACTAAATTTCAAGATGGCTGATTGCTAAAAAATGAATGCATATAATCTATGAATCAAAACTTGTTGATATTTAACTATATCACTCATTACCCTTTTAGTCTAGATCAATACTTTTTCTTCATCTGATCTAAGATCATCAGTTCAAATCATTGTTCCCTATTATCACTTACCCGTTGTTTGAACGTATTTTGAAGGTCTGTATGGTAGTATTGGTGTGCTGACAGAATGATTCCCTGTATAGTAGCTAAAGTGGTGGTCCAGGACTAATGCATGGAGCTTGCATGCTGATGGGTGGATCTGCATGAGCTAACTGCTTGGAGAAATAGTGCCCCAAGTGCTTTTAGATTACTTGCTGAGTCTTCATTTATATTGAAAGACTGAACACATTCTTGCCATAATCCAAGCACATTTATTTGCAAAGACTTTTTGCACAATGACTGTAGCAAGGCCTCTAGATATTCTTGATTAACCCCATTAATTCTGGGGTTTAATCCTCTAATTGCCCTAAAAGCGGCCAACTATATAGAAAGGCATATCCTTTCATGTCTTCAATTAACTTTTTTCCACAGAAAACATTTTGAATAACGATTATAGATGAGAGCTAAACAGAGATAACATGCCCCATGAATTTACAGCTTTTCAAAGCATGGAATAGGTGTTTAGTGCCCACCTCATAATAAGAAAATAGCGTTCAAATAAGGATTACCCTCGGCGCCCACAACGTTTTTTCCCCAATTCTGCATTTTTTGAGACTTTGCAGGTGTCATAATACGATGTAACTGCCCCAAACATTTGATGAAGCTGTGATGAATCTTTCGTTCTTTCTATATTGACAACAGAAAATTATAATGTTCATAAATACACTGGTTTTGTACATTATCTGAATCTGCCTTGATTCATTTCACGTTCTCGGTCAATGATTAAAAATTCAACCATAGAACTAAACATACATTAATTTTCTTCACTCCCCAAACCTATCACCATCATTTTTTTCTGTGAATATTCAATTTATCATTACTTTTAGCAATCTCTGATGAAAATTTGATGAAGCTGTGATAGATCTTTGTTGAGATATTATGGTAACATTGTCTCCTTGTGCGCCACTCAGACGGCCTTGAAATAAATACTTTAAAGTTTCATACAAAATTTATAAATACCAAGAGAATGCTAGTTTTTAATAGGAACCTGGTCCATTAGAAGATGCACCTCTGACAAAAATTTGGCAACGGTGCGATCACAATTGTTTGAGATATCGCGGTAGCATCGTCAGGGTTGACGCCACTCAGACGGCTTCAAATAAATACTTTAAAAGCTTCATAAAAAGTTATGAAATGATCAGAGGAAGTCTGGTTTCGATAGGCACCTGGTCCATGAAAAGGTTCGTCTGTGAGCAATGTTTAGTAAAGCTATGGTGAATGTTTTTGGAGATAATATGGTAACATCGTCCCCTTGTGCGCCACTCAGACGGCCTTGAAATAAATTCTTAAAAAGTTTGATTAAAAGTTTAAAAATAATAAGAGGATGCTAGTTTTCAATAGCAAACTGGTCCATTACAAGTTGCATCTCCGATAAAAATTTGGTACAACTATGGTGAATATTTTTTGAAATATCAAGGTAACATTGACAAGACGGATGAACTGATGGACTGACGATGTAGGGGATGACAATACCCTCCAGCACTTTATGTGCCGAATGTAAAAACATACCAACTCTATTAGCCTATTCGCAGCCAGAGTGGGTTAAACACCCAGGTAACCACCAGAAAAATATCAAATCTTGGCAGTATCTTACAGAATGGAAACTTTTGTAGTCGGAATTTATGTGTTTAGAAAATGAAATTTACTAAATTTGGTCGTAAGGTTCCCCCCCCCCCTCAACCCAGTACATTCATCCCATCTAATAATAATGCAAAGTGCATCTCAGCTTATCCTACTAGCTGGTCATTGCTATGTATAGCACATGTAGAACAGTTCACATATCACTTGTGTACTACAGTTTGATCTTGTTGACCTTCTTGCCTGTGGCTCAACTGGCGTAAATGAAAGATTTTGGATGAAGTACCAAAAGTAGATCTAACATATTGATGACTCTGGAATTATGTTGAACTGCTTTCCTCTTCATCGTCCAAATGAACAAGCCAACTGCTATGGCAGACTGCCACTGTATATAGCAATTACCAGATACGGCCAGCTTCCACTGTGCTGAACACCACAACTCACAATATGAGAGTGACAATGATGAAGATGAGAACGATGATAGTTAAAATAACTATCTTAACCGCACAAGTATGAACTTGGTAATGGCGATGACGATGTCGTTTAATGTAGCAATACACTTTAATGTGTCATAATGCTGTTTCAATGTTTACTCACAATATGAGTGTGACAATGATGAAGATGAGAACGATGATAGTTATAATAGTTATCCTAATCATACAAATATGAACTGGGCAATGGAGGTGATGATGTCATTTATTGTAGCAATACACTTCAATGTGTCATACATAATATTGTTTCAATGTTAACTCACAATATGAGAGTGACAATGATGAAGATGAGAATGATGATAGTTAAAATAATTATCCTAATCATACAAATATGAACTATATAATGGAGGTGATGATGCCATTTATTGTAGCAATACACTTGTTTCATAATACTGTTCCAATGTAAACTCACAATATGAGAGTGACAATGATGAAGGTGAAAATGATAATAATTTAAAATAGGTCTTCCAGTCTCACAGGTATGAACTTGGTAAGGGAGGTGATAATGCCCTTTATTGTAGTAATATGCTGGTGTCATAATGTTGTATCAAAATAAAGTCATTTATCTCGGTTCGGTTTACATTCTTCTGATCCAATGATTTGATACTTTTAAGACAAATATGAGCCTAAATTGACTTAGATTCAATTTGAAGATAAAAATCCAACTTTATAGCCGGGAGTTGTGAAAATAAATGCCCAAATAAGGTGCTTTATACTGCAAGGACCTTAAAGGGACCTGTATTTGGACAAAAATTAGAAATTTGGCAGCCATTTTAAAAAATGGCGGCCATTTAGAATCTAACAGGTTGGCAAAGTGCCAACATGTTTTTTTCTGTTATTTCAAATGTATTTAACATTTCTGAGTAGGTTTTACAAAATCTTCATCAAAAGCCCACGGGACTTCGTATGCCCCCACACTATCTTGGAATTTGAGGGCAGGTTCAGATGACCAAAACATATATATATATATATATATATATATATATATATATATATATATACAAATGTCTTGGGTGGTTTATGGGCAATTATACACTGCCAACAATATATATATATATATATAATGGAATAGGTCCTACAGCCAGTTTGTGGGTCATACCCATTGTCTGCGGGTCAATTGTAATCCTAAAACCAGACCGTGGGCAGTATATACCAAGTATAGTTTAACACAATTTCTGGGCATTTATGGCTTCCCCTAATATCTGGGCAGGTTTGCTAATTTGTACGTTTCTGAAACCCCCTAGGTAGCGCATTGAATTGAAGGCAAACATGGTTTATGGGCATTTGTCAAGTGCCGATAAACTGAACAACTACCCACAAGACGGTCTGAGGATTACAATTCTGCCCTTAAACCACCCAAGACACAACTATATATATATATATATATATATATATATATATATATATATATATATATATATATATATATATATATATATATATATATAGCATGGGGGTAGATAGCAGTAAACAGCTTGTACATGTTGTTGTGGGGGTGTATTGTCGGGTCCAGTGAATTGGGCATAAGTTGGAAGTTGCACGCCATAGGAGTTTCCTATAAGAGAAGCCCAGATGTTGAACTGGGAATGGCACCTCTTCCTATTAAAGGTTTGAAGTTATTCAACTTAAAAATTTTGAAGTGTCCATAATTATTATTATAAATTAATGCTCTAAAACTCTTGTAATGTGTCTAATAGATAGATAGATCTAATAAACCCCAATGAATGTACCAATAGAACTAGTATTTGGGCTTCACTTTTGAATAATTTTCAAATGACCCCTATCTTAGTCAATTTTCAACTACTTGACAATTCAGGAAGATAGAGACATCACTATAGGTGCTATAGCCATGCTAAATTTGCAGCTTCTGGTTTGCAGGTGTCTGGATTCAAGCCAAAATAAAGCGAAAGATGAGCAGAAAATAAAACGGAGACTAGAAAAGGAGATTTGCTGCAAAGCAAATGTGTCTGTGTGCCTTAAAGACTTGTAAATATGGCGTGATACAAATTTCAAAGGTCCAAATGACCTTTGCCTTTGACCTCTAGAGGTAACATGTAAAATTTTGAAAAAAATATGCAGTGTTGCAATATCTACAATTTGAGCCTGACATGACTGAATTTGGATGAAAATTAACCAAGTTATGGTTAGATGAAATTTAAAAGGCCCAAAGGATCTTCATCTGTGACCTTTAGAGGTCACATGTAAATTACAAAATGTACCGTTTTACAATATCTACAATTTAAGCCCGACATGAACCAAACCAGATCCAAATTGACAAATTTATGGCGATACGAAAAATTGTAAGGGCCAAATAACCTTGACCTTTGACTTTCAGAGGTTACATATAAAATAAAAATGTTTAGTGTTGAAATACCTACAAGTAGAGTCCAGCATTATCAAAATTGGATGAAATTTGACCAAGGTAAGTCTTGATGAAACTTTCAAAGGTCCAAATGGCATTGACCTTTGATCTTAAGAGGTTACATGTTAATTACAAACATATGCAGTGTTGCAATACCTACAAGTTGAGTCAAACATGACTATAATTGGATGAAAACTGACCAAGTTATGGCTGCAAGATACTTTTGAAGGTCCAAATAACCTTGACCTTTGGCCTATAGAGGTCATATGTAAAATTACAAAAATATGCAGTGTTACAAAAACTACAATTTAAGCCCAACATGAGCCAAATCAGATATAATTTGACCAAGTTATGGCTGGATGAAACTTTCAAATGTTCTTATGACCTTGACCTTTGACCTTTAGAGGTTATAGTTAAATTTCAAAAATAGGAAGTGCTGCAATACTTACAATTTGGGTCCAACATGGTCAAAATTAAATAAAGAATTAACACAGTTATGGCTGGATGAAACTTTCAAAGGTCCAAATGACCTTGACTTGTGACCTTTAGAGGTTACATGAAATAACAAAAATATGCAGTGTTGCAATACCTACAGTTTTAGGTCCAACATGGTCAACATGGGATGAAAATTGAGAGTTACGGCTGGATCAAAATTTCTAAAGTCCAAATGACCTTGACCTTTGAACTTTACAAGTTACATGTAAAGTACAAAAATCTGCAGTGTTACAAACCTATAAATTGAAAATGGATTGTTTACCTGCACCTATAATAGTTTTAGAGATATTCAAGATTTAAAATTTCAAATACTCCTAATTTGCATAATCGCCAACATATTTTCTCCTCTTTATTAAAAGGCATATATTTATGTATAGAGCTATGATAATGCCAACTTTGAAGTTTCTGAGTATAATAGTATTCGAGAAAACGACAGAACAAATATTTGTAGTACAAAACAATTCTAGGGAAAACAGATGTTCTGAATTTCTGTATTGGCACACATACATAAATGCTGGTTAAACAATGAAAGCAAAGAAACAACGCTTTACATGCACCTAGTTCTTGTGGAAAACATGACTCTTTATACAGATGTATAAGATTTCCGGCTATAACAGCACTGTCTTGTCTAATTTTAGAACTAAACGCACAGTAACACAAGGGCCCTTTAAGGGTTTTTGCATACCCGCATAACAAGGAGAAAGTTGTGTTAACATCACATATCAGACCTGGAAACATTCGAGTAACAAATACCTGAGAATATTCAAATATCAAATAATTGCAATTTTGAATATTATTTTCAAAAACACAAGAAAAATATCTCATAATACGGGGAAAAGTAGGAGAATATCACATAACTGAGGCACCTCCCAAAAAGGGCCCCAACACATGACCTAGCCAGCGGTACCAGTGCCACGCTTTTAGCGGTCAATTCCTTCGACCCAAGCCTTGGGATGCACGATTTGTAACGGTAGGTGTGCAAAGCTGAAATCTGTTTTTTATTGTATAATTATAACTGAATGGGCGCATTTACAGTGTTGCCAATCCTGCCGAATAATTCGGGAGTCTCCCGAAAATCCAGGCATGTGCTGTCTGCCCTCCCGACTCACGAATTACCTCCAAGCATGTCACGAAAATTACCATAACTGTCATTCTAAAAAAATAATGTGGTATATTTTAGCAAATCTGCTTTCCACAGTGATATTTTGAAGGCAAATCAAGCTTTTGTGCTTCTCAAAGCGTGTTTGGCACTCATGCCACCACTCGAACTTGAATCCAAGTTCCATGAAATGCATGTTCTGATGTCTATTTTTGAAAACTTTTCCGGCGCGGCGTGCCCAGCCACTACTCTCTCTCCTCTCCCCCCCCCCCCCCTTCCCCCGAGAGCTTCACGGCTATGTCGGTCGCTATTTCATAATCGCCCGAAAATATATCTCCACCAGGTTGGCAATACCGCATCTATGGTTAAAAACTTTTAATTATTCTAAAATTGTTTCCATAAACCACAACGCGACTTCAACCTACAAATGTTTATGACAGTCCCTACTTGTGTGTGTGGGGGGTGGGTGGGTGGGGGAGGTGATAATTGCTTTAGGTGTTCATGAGCAAGCTCTTTTAACTTTTTAATATGCTCGATCAAGAGCCTGGATCGCTTATTTTTATCTGTTTGTACATTTTACCGATTAGAAATAACATCGTATTCAACCCGTTGACAACATATTCCGCTTCTTATTCATGAAACACCTCATATCATGTTGAAGTGATTCATTTTATTTTGTTCGATTGTCGATGGGTATGGACATTCTTTAATACACAGGTGTTTGTAAAGACAAATAATCATTCTACCAAGGCAAAAATTGAACGGGTGTGCAGCAAGCATGTAGTCACCAAAGATGTAGTTCAAGGAGTTATTAATAGAAACAAGGCTGCCTGGTGAACCTCATGTAGGCGGCAAAGGGTCAAACAAGCCACATGTGCTGGTGTGGTGAAAAAAGTCGGTAAAGGCCACAATGGCCAAGTGCAATTCATTGATTTGATTCACGGAATGTAACTCTGCAGTGGTATGCAGTCAAATGTTGATCCAGCTTGGAACCTGGGCCTAACTAGCTTGACTTACATTGTGCAGACAACAAACAACTGATGTCCTAGAGGGCCGGTTATATTAATGGTCAACAATCCAAAAAGTTCCCTTCAACTTCATTGCACGAAATTTGATAAAATTAAACCCCCGGCAATCACGCAGCCCCTGTTTATGATTGTCATATAAGGAATATTTTGATTTTGCTCATGCATGTTCCGCAATCTTGTGAAGTAGATAAGGATGCAATATTTTTTAGCTCAGTTGATAATTCAGCTGAGCTTTTAGGAGGGTGAGGCATCCGTCGTCCGTCTGTCGTCGTCCGTTCACAATTCGCATTTTCGACTTTTTCTCCAAAACCACTGGTCAGATTCACTTGAAACTTGGTAGGGATGTACCTTTGGTGGGTATCTATCAAGTTTATTCAAATGGTCACGGTCCGGTGATTTTTGAATTTTAATGATTTTTTTAGTTAATTTTTTGACAAAATCTTCAAAGATCTTCTCTGAAACCACTTGGCCAATTGCTTTGAAATTGCTTAGAGACACTTCTTGGGACCCCTTGACCTAAATTTGTTCAACAGGCGGCGCTGCTAGTTTTTGCTATTATTTTATGAATTTTCGTATGTTTTTGCAATTTTGGACTTCTTCTCCCAAACCGTCACTGAGATTGCAATGAAACTTAGTGGCAATGTTCCTTGTGGAAGGATCAAGCAAAGTTATGCAGTAGGTGGTGTAGCTATGGATCCATGATTTTTAATGAATTTTTTCAATTTGGGTACTTAGCGGTCAATGCAGACGTTCCTACTGATTACTGTAGTTCTAGAAATTTTTCGTGCTTGTTTAATTTCGCACAAAGTCATTTTTTTTCTGAAATTACAGAATTTTCGCGCATTTCTGTTTCGTGCAATCCAATGCCAAACAATGTAGTGAAATACAATGCAACTTATTTTCGCGCATTTTAATTTCGCGCTTTAGGTGGTAGCGCGAAAAGCGCGAAATTAAACCGAGCGCGAAAATTTCTAGAACTACTGTACTTCGCAAGTCAATGGGAATTGCAATGGTTATTCACATTTTAGACTTCTTCTACAAAACCGTAAGTCAGATTCACTTCAACCTTAGTGCGGATGTACTCTAGGTGGGTCTCTACCAAGTTCTCCAAACGGTCATGCTTCAGTGATTTTTTATATTTTAATGATTTTTTTTGTTAAGTTGTTGGTCAAATCTTAAAAAGATCTTCTTCTCCAAAACCACTTGGCCAATTGCTTCGAAACTACATAGGGACACTTGCCGGGATCCCTAGGTCTTAATTTGTTCAACAGGTAGTGCTGCAATTTTTTTTTCTTTGTTTTCAATGAATTTTTTAGTGTTTCATTATTTTCGACTTTGTTTCCAAAAGGACAAGCTGGATAACCTTTAAACTTCCGGGGAATGTGTCTTGACTCAATCTCAAACTCACAGGGCCATTAGTGTGAAGAATATCTAAATCAACTGAGCACGGGCTGTTCACACAGCCCTCTTGTTTCTATTTTTGTATGAATTTTTTCCTTTATTAAAATAAGAGTTAAATTTCATATACTCAATAACTACTTTGCCAATTGAGTCCATAGTGCATATAGGGTTACTGGGGGTCACGTAGTTTACAGTTTGGCCACCAGGTGGTGCGCCAGGTCTTCAGTATTTTATATGACGTTTTCTGTGTTAAGAATTTTTTCAACTTGTTGTGTAGAACGGCTGTACACAATTGCATGGGATTATATCAGAATATAATCGGACTAAAAGTGATGAAAGTTTGCGAAAATAATGAGGGTATCTTCGTTTTTGGCGAGGCTGTGGGATATAGAACTTTGGAATCATGCATGTGTCGGCAAGTGCACCTGTACATGAAGGTAGCAATACAGTGGATATATTGCAATATTGTCATATAGGTTGTCTGGAATGCTTCCAGATGTTCCTCAGGTGGGCCTCTGCCAACTTTGTGAAGGAGAGGTGATGCAATTTTTTTTTTTAGTTTTCAATTGATTAATTCTCCACAAAAGAAAAATAATTCATATTACGTCTCAGAAACAAATTGGCCTTTTGTTTTGGTATTGCCTGCAGCGTCGCGTAGGGTCACGTGGTTCACATTTTGGCCACCAGGTGGGCCGTTAAAAGTTTTGTTTTGAAAAAGTTTTGCATGTCAAGGCTATTTTCGACTTCTCCAGAATGAAAGCTGACCAAAGATGATGCCTGCGTGTAACAATGTTGAAATTATGATGAGTTTTGATGCAATTATGAGATATCAAACTCTGGGACCATGTATCAGCGAAGGCTACAAGTGTGTAGGTACAGTGAAAACTCGTTAGAATGACACCATCTGTTCCCTGAGAAATGTGTCGGATAACTGAATATGTCAGATAAATGAGTCAAATAACAAAGAAAATTAACCTTTTTTCATGAAAATTTGTGTCATTATATTGAATATTTCAGATATCTGAGTGTCACTATAAAGAGGTTTCATTGTATATAGCACCAGTACAGTGAAGCTGTTGCAGTTTTGGTCAGAACAGTTGTATTGAATACTCTCCTTTTACACAGAGATATTACCCAGGTTGACCTTCTACAACAGTGTGAAGGGAGATGATAAGGCAATAGTTATGCATTCTCTGCCAGGGAATGCCTGTATAGTGTACGATAGAATTCAAGCTTTTTACTGACTCAGTAAATCTAAAATATTCGCTGATATTTTAGTACCGGTGGATCCTAGGCACATGGTTACCATGGTTACTATTAAACCTTGACAGGAAGTACTGATGGTGTTTCTTTTGGTGTTGTAAATTTTGACTTTGAGTGACTTTGAAATGTCAAACTGTCACATTGGATAATATACTTGCAATGGTGTATCCTAGGGATGTAGTCAATAGTAAGCATAAATAGGAAAGTACCTGTGGAATATCTCTTGGCACACTTAATTTTGAATTTGAATGACCTTAAATGGTCAGACTGACACATTGAATCATACGTAGTTGATAATTAAGCGGTCACTTCTTGTTAATTGCTAATACAGCACATATTACTGAGCATTAAATTCTACATGTGCTGAAGCAGCAGATTCCAGTCAGGAGAGCACAAGATTATCATGATCCCTTATTGTACTTTTCACAAATTTTGTTCCATTTTTCGATTTCTCCCAACGTTTGTACCTAGTGGGAATGTACTTGCACCCGATGCCCACCAAAATGTTCACCTTATGGTGGTGCTGCTATTTTTCTGGTCTTTACCGAGTATAAAAATTAGCAATAAATTGTAAAGGTATATGCTTTAAACCATGTTCTGATACAGTTTTAAAGTGCTCGGGAGGAAATGCAACCAACAACATCGAGACAAGCAAAACTGATGTAATGTTTTTTCATAATGTGTTCTAGCTAAAGGATCTGTAATAACATCAATTGTTATGAACAATTTTGGGTAAAATACACTTATATAAATGGTTCCAGCGAGATAGCTAGTTATGTCATTTGTCGGTTGCCTGATTTTACTTTCATCCATAACTATTGTGTCACGTGCATGGTGCAATAAACACAGTATTTCTAATGCGTGACATTAAACATGCCCCTGTGCTTAACTAGTTGGATGTTGCTCATCACTATCCGCACATGCCCATACAATAATAATAGTCCAGGAGGATTAGATTAAACGAGTTAACTATCTTTGAACAAACATGCACTAACTGTGAGTACACGTACCTTCATCCACGCAATAGCCCACGCGAGCTTGTGATCAAGTGCAAGGGGTTATTGCGCCATAAACATGATCATAGAGAGTCAATGGGTCATTGTGCTGTAACCGTGATCATCACAGAAAATGAAGATACAATTCCACAATGATGATTCATGGAAGTAAAGTAAATAGCATGATTAAGGGTACTAAAAGTTTTTTAGTGAAATATTTGACACTTTTTTATTCTATATCAAAATTTTGCGGAATAAATTGATGTTTAAATATTTCCTCCATGTGTTTCAGCCAAGTCAAGGCCACCTAACGTGTCTGTCCTGCTGGTTGCATCATGGCCCAAGAAGGCTTTCTGTTGGCTATCCTGCTGTGTATATTTGGAATGTCATTGGTAGAAGCGCAATGCCCTACCGGATGCAAATGTACTTACAAGAGGTATAGACTTGGCTTCATGAAGAATTTAGATCTCAGGAATATACAATGTGTGGGAGCTAACCTACAAGAAATGCCTGACATTCCAGACCAGACCGGTGTGCTGAACCTAACAGGCAATGATATAAGAGCATTCAAAACCAGTACTCTAAGGAAACTGAATATGAGTGCCGTCTTTGAGTTGTATCTAGATAACAACAAAATTACTGATATCCCCAGTAATACATTCAAAGATCTCAAGAACGCTTTTGTGATCAGTCTGAAGAACAACAAAATATCTGCAATTCGCACGTTAGCCTTCGCAAAAATCACAGGTTACAGGAACACAGAAACCTATGCAAAACCTGAAGGGCCAGGGAATCTTTATCTGTCTGGTAATCCCATAGCAAGTGTTGAAGCTGATGCTTTTGCCGACACAAAGAATCTGAATATTCACTTTGAAAAAAAGACCGATGGAAGGTTAATACTCAAGACGAATGCCTTCCGCAAATGGGAAGCTGACGAAATCACCTTTCAAGGTATAAACACCCTTGACGTCAAAACTAAAAGTTTTAAGCAGGCAAACGTCAAGAAAATTTCTGTGAAGATGTGCACCCTCTCGATTGAAAGCGAGGGATTCTCTGGGGTGCAATACAGAAGAGGAGATGCCCGAAGTAGCACATGTGGTTCAACTGATGAAAGTGGAGAGCTGCAGTTGGAAAGCAATGAGCTGATTGATGTGCCTGCAAACATGGTGAAAGATTCCAACCCTTATATCATAACCCTCAAGAATAACACACTTGTGAACATAAAACCTTACGCTTTTAATGGGACCAAAAGGCTATGCAGGCTGCAGCTGACAGGCAATGTCTTCAGTACCCTAGGATCAAACAGCATCAGTGGCATAATAAAAGAACCCACAAAACCTGCCACTTTTGAAGTATCACATCCAATCATTTCTATTGAGAACAACAAGTTCACTGCAATAGACAAAAATGCATTTCAGGGATCGAAAGATGTGTCTGATTTAAGCATTACACACAGCGGAGCCAAGCACGACCTAAGAATACGTTCTGAGGCCTTCAATGGTTTAGACGTGGTACTGATGAGAATCAAAGGGTTTAATTTAATGATGGAAAAGGATGCATTCAAGGGGCTCCGTGTCACCAAAAATGGCCTGTACATCGAAAACAACAAACTGCCGTCAGTATGCGCATATATGTTCTCAGGCTTAAGAGCCATGGCCGTGACCATTATGGACTGTAAGGTCAACTATGTGGATGAAGCTGCGTTTAAAGATGCAAACATCACCATCTTGGCGCGTATTGACAAAGGGAACGACCTGAAGTGCTCGAGCAAGCTGTATTGCAAATGGAAACGGATGTCGCCAAAAGTCTTGTTGTACTGCAAAGAAAAAAATGGCAATGAGCTTTCAATGATGCAATACAAAAAGCCGTCGAAATGCCCAAAGAAGGAACCTGCTCCAGCAGGGGTTTGTGCAGCCCCTAAGTCATCAACAACTGATTCATCAGCAGGATCTGGGGTTGCTCTTAAGGGTGCTCCATTGACAACAGCTATATTAGCTATCTTTGGGTGTCTGATTGTTTTGACCATATGATCGTATCTGGAGTAGCTCTGTGGTTGTTTCCTGGCATTAAGAAATGGTGAGATAAAGAGCAACAAGACAGGAATTTGAAACTCCTTTAGTTGGTACGTCATGTGTGTATTGTAGCTGATCATATCAGCAAATGAATACTAGAAACATATATGTCGACTTTACTAGTGTCAATAGGACATACATATAAACATATTCTATGCACTCTTTCATCGTAAACAAAACATAGACAAACCAATGGTATTATCGCAGCAACTCTTAAAAAAAACATTTGTTGGTTTTGTTTGTTTATGACAGAAAAGACAGTGACCGAAAAATAGTAGAACAGTGTAAATGAATTGACATACATCAATTAAACTGTTAGTATAGTAACAATAAACTCGGTCAAATAACAACAAGATACATCGGATTGCCACTGCGCTGGCAACATTCTTACACTCTTCATGTATTGTGTCTGTATACTTAATTCTGTTTTGTTTATCATGGTAATCCTGCAATAGAAAGAAAGAAACCACACATTCATAAATCATATAATTACGCAGATACTATATATATATATATATATATATATATATATATATATATATATATATATATATATATATATGTATATATATATATATATATATATATATATGTTACGTGTATGGAGTGAGAACAGTATGTAGCTTCGTACAACGGATTTGAAATAACAAACCAATACGACAATCGTGAATATGAACAGTAAAATATATCATTATGTTTGTCAGTTGCAACTAGCAAGAACTGCTAATGGTACACAATGGTAAATTTATGAAATGAAACAAATATATGCTCCCTGTTAAACAGTTGAAGGTCTAAAGGTACCCAAATGTGTTTCTATGCAATTCTGCAAAACTTTGCTAGGTAGTTTCTGGCAATATTTCTATAAAGAAGAATATGAAAGGTATTTTCACTATGTTTAAGTGCATCTGGTCAGCGGTATGAAGCAAATGTACATATACGTATGTCCACAACAGTACATTAAATAATTTATTTCAAATGTTAAAATCAGAAAAAGGCAGGACTACCTAGTAAACCAACTATAGAAATTGGGTCAAGCACTACGTTTACCTATGTATAGAGCTGAGAATAAGCTTTAATGCTTACCTGTGCGAATTACCCAAAAGCACGGGTGTAAATTGTCGTCTGCCTTAACGTATTTACTTAAATTACATATTACTTTAAAACAATTTTAGTGATACTTGTGTGTGAGAACATTCATGATGGCACGCCCTATGTCAATAGCTTTCTTTGGTGCCGATTGCGCACAAGGCGCCCAACTTGTGCCAAGGAAAGCTACTGAACAGGAATCGGTTAAATAAAAAAAAAACCCACAAAAATGCATTGCAATCATGACACCATTTTTGACTGAATGAGGTCCAAAGGTAGCGATAGATAAATGCTACTCTTCACAAAGTTCCAGGAAAAGCCACCTTGCAATTTGACAAAATAAATAAAAACTTTAAACTATTTAATTTAAAAAAAAAAAAAAAATGGCCAGCACCTGTTTTATGAGTCCGGGTTCAGGACACTCTGACATTTCTACTTATGATTTCACCACAGAAAGGCTGGGTCTTAAAACACTAATTCTCGGCAATCCTCGGCAATTCTCGGCTCCTGTTGCCTGCCGGAAACGAGAAACGCACACATCCACTTGGCGACATCTCCGTTCATTTAAAAAAAAAAATAAGTGGGTCAAACATATGTGAATGCCATGATCAACATGATTGACTTTGTATGGGCTAGTACAAAGTATTGTATACGGTATTATCTCAGAATTGGGGCTAAAGTCATCATGGTTTGTTACATGTTTGACCACCAATTTATTTATGTTTTAACCACGGAAAGACTGGGTCTTGAACCTTTGACACCTTTTGCCTGGGCAAAAATGGGAAATGTGCATCTCCACTTGGCCACAGTTCCATTGTTAAAGCAGAATAGATCAATGTAATTGGCCGAGCGCTTTCAGGGGAGGTTTTTTCATAAGTATTTTCGCAACAACAAATGTCACAACAACGCCATTTTCTCATCTCCAAATATTAACGTCAGCTACGTTCCAGTTCTTAAAAAAGAATAGTTCGATATAATTGGCCACGTGCTTTCAGCGAAGATTTTTTACAGATTTAACGCAACACTAAGTGCCACAATGACGCTATTGTGTAATTAAAAGTAATATATTTAGCATTCTGGCCAAACATTCAGTGTCGCCACCGATTTCTATAATTGTTTGTGGTCCCACTGTGTCAATAAGTCGACTCAGATGTCTTGATTTACCTATGTGTGAGCTTTAATTATCCCTTCTGAAATAGTCTTGGCCAGTTTTAATCCTCCTTGGGATAAATCGGCCAAAACCAGTTGGTGGTCAAATGTTGTCTACTTTCATATTTTGACTAATTTCAAGAGTAACGAGAAACAACTTGAATAAGAATTACAAATGAGACTTATCGAGATGTATCAAGATAGCATGTACCGGCGCAAGGACTCAACAGCCTTCCTTGAGGGCATTGGGAGACAGGAAAGCTATCGACTCGATCTAAAGTCAAAGGAAAAGGTTAGTGAACTTTAGACTTAAATTTCCGTTGATTCTTTTGACACGTGCTATTCCATAGGTGTAAGCTGACCATCCATGTGTGATAAGCATGCGTTTTTAGTGGAAAAGGAGAAACTTTCCTTAAATGCATCGGAATACCAAATTAATCTTTTACAAATGCATGCGTTAATGTTTTATAGGCTTAGTTAAAATAATAACCTTCATAGAAAATGATATCTTAGGCAGATTGTTTCGCACCACGTTAACTCTACCATGGATCGTTGATGATCTCCGAGAGTTAACTGATGCTGTGTTCAAGTTCCGCGTTGGTACAGAAAAAAGCATCTCCCTCCGGAATATTACCCTTTTGTTTTTAAGAGGTTAAGCTAGATATAAAGGCACATGATGGTTGCAAAGCATTTTGTGGAAGGTCTTATGGTCATGTGACTTGGAATAAAATAGCTACATCTGCAGGGTATCAGAATATTTATTTCCCCAATGAAACTCAACAAAACATTTGTCACTAATGCTAAGTAAAATTACACCCATGTACTTACATAATGGCGACATATTTTCTACGTTCTTACGGTCGAAATGGCAAGCATTGGTCTCATAAATTCCCTTCAAACTAAGGTACACGCAATCCCCACTTTAAGCAGTCTAATTTCGAAAATTAAAGTATCTTTTTTTGTCGAAAAGACGTCCATTCATGCTTCACGGATTTAGCACAATTATGGTGCATAGCCCTACACAGAAGGCAATGGTTTGTGGATGTTTTTAGGATTGTTGCAATAACAGTTTCTTAGACATCTTAAAAATGATTCACTTATTTGTCTCAAAATCAGAAATCCTGCAACATTGCTCTACCATTATACCGAATTCTATTGGCCAAGGTTTAAACTCTACATGTAGGTGTCCGTGCCTGTCACTGCCTAACTCTCAAATGAAAATACAGAACCTGCCTATGAACTCATCTCTGCTGAGGGACCATTCGTGCTAAAGGACCAGTCTCACTATCCCCATTAGCGTGTTTCAGTGACATGTATGTATGTATGTATGTATGCATGCATGTGTGTGTGTGTGTGTGTGTATGTATGTATATATGTATGTATGTATGTATGTATGTATGTATGTATGTATGTATGTATGTATGTATGTATGTATGTATGTATGTATGTATGTATGTATGTATGTATGTATGTCATTTAGCACCTAGGGTGCAGGGATAAAGCACGAAAGTCGATTTGACTTATTTCAAGTGGGGTCCTCTCTAAAGTCTTAAGGGATCACCTGTCAGAAAGGACCATTTTCACACGTCCTGTGGGTGGTCCCTTAAGACAGGTTCAATTACACACAAACATTGACGAACTTGTTTTTGTCTTTACCAAACCTGTTCAACAGTAATTGTGAAATAGCCTATATGAAAATTTGGGTTATAAGTGCCATTTGAAGTTTCGACCTGGCTCACATTAACGGCTTGTGAAATATATATATATATATATATATATATATATATATATATATATATATATATATATATATATATATATATATATATATATATATATCGGTTTACTATTGAGCAGGAAAGCAAATGTCCACTTGATTATTATGTCACTGGCATAGCATTGCCTGCCGTGTAAAAATCCTGAAGCCCTATGTTGTTCAATGCTAAATAGTCGTTTCTATTCAGAGCATATTTCTGCTGTCAAAACACTGTTTACAGTCATATCTACGATGGATGTAAAAGTTTACCTGTTTTACCTGCAGAGCCATGTCCTCGTCACATTATAATATGAACTTCGCAAGTTATCCCAGTTACAAATCATTTGTTATGCACCCTGTTTCACAGCCATAACCTATACCAGTAAATGTTTGTTATCTTGTTTCACTGTGGCGCAAAGCGTAATATGTCACTACGTGGCAGAGTAACCTGAATCCTGCATCTTACTTGAGCACTTTCTTCTGCCCTTTGGCTCGATCTGTTGTGTACATACATGTTTTTGTGGTCTGTGAAAAAGCGTGATTTTAGTGGATGTAAGTTGGTTGGTCACTTTTAGGATTTTCTCTTTTCTCTCACCTTTGAATCCAAACACAAAGGTTTTGCGCATATATCAGGAAATATATCAGTGATACCAGTTATATGCAAACACAGCATAAGATATACATGGATGCCAATTGGTTATTTTTATCCGTTGGACGGTACGTTTACGCTTATGCCTAGTGTGTTTAATGTGAGTTTATGATAGTATAAATATTTATTGCGGTGTGGAATACCTATTTATTTCTGCGTTATTGGGCCTGTTTACTTAAACGTGATATGTGATTGAGTAAAAAAAACGTGATTTGTGATCAGGGTAGTTCCTTGTTATTTATCAAAATAAATACACGTGAAATGTGACTGTACTTTTACAATTTGTCGATATCTATGATTATAATAATTATTTTGTCGATAAATGTGATTAAGATTTTGATGATTGACATTATTGTGATTGTGATATGGGCTTATGAATCTATTGTGATCTGTGACAAGGGCCTTAGAATTAACTGTGACCCGCGATCCAGAGGGGGTATACCTGCCCCCCCCCCCTTTATTCCCTTGTGGACCAATGGAAACACAGCACTGAAGTAAACATATTGTAGCATATCTCTTCAAAATTCCTTTGTTGGCCTCAGATATATGTGTTTCGTGAATTGTCCAACTATATACACTCCGCGTACGGACCTTTTCTCGCTTACATTACTAAATGTTGTCTATTTGTTACTGTTGTACATTTATGTGATATTGCTCTTTGTCTAATGTCACCACGTTTAAGTGTATCATAGCACTTATATATAGGGTGATCATTTCATAATGGATTATAATTCTTCAAGGCGTACACATTACGTTGCATTCATTCTGCACACGTCTCACTCTACCATGCATCATTGTGAAAAACTCAAGGTGACTGGTTTCGTAATGGTCATATATCTATCGTAATTTGGTTGATCACATAAGGTCTCCAGACTATATCTGTTTAATTTGCTTGTTTCTTTCTTTCTTTCTTTCTTTCTTTCTTTCTTTCTTTCTTTCTTTCTTTCTTTCTTTCTTTCTTTCTTACTTTTCTTTCTTTCTTTCTTACTTCTTTTCCTTCCTCTCTAGTCTTTCTCCTCTCTTTCTCTCTATTAGGTCTAAAAATTAACTCTACCCATTCACAAAGCTCATAAACCAGTCTAACTTGCCCACTCGCACCCAACTATCTTAGTACCCAGATGTGTTGTTCTATAATGTTCGCTCTTTTCTTACCCTTCAGCTGTCGTTCTTGTCTGCTTTTTCTTTGTTGTATGTTCTTCTATATTACCCAGTTTGACATGCTTCAGACGCTTATAATTTCACATTACCTTCTGATTTCTTGTTTTGTGTTTTCATATGTGTGTGTAAAGTGTATATAACTGCTACTGCTGTTCATAGATACATGAATCACGCAATGTACATTTTTATAAGACAGTGTCCAAGGAATGTAGTTTCTCTTACCCTTCAGGGTAGTAGGTATATGTTTGCAAAAATACAGAGCTATGATTGTTGTGTTTTTCTGTAATGCTATCTGTGTTTTGGAATGGACATGCACATCCCTATGGCAAAATGTTACGATGAAGTAGTCTCCTCTTTCTGCTTTCTAATAGTTATGTCCCTCATGCTGAATCTTGAAGTAAGTGGATTCTGCGCCACCTCATTGCAACTTTGGACAAAGTTCTTTTCTTGACATTCAGCCTAATCCAGGGCCAACTCTCTATATCGTGAACATTATTTCTGTCTGCCATTCTTATGTGTGCACCATTAAAAGTGGAGGTAAACGTGAACAGTCTTCTGGCTCATTCTCTCTTTATACTCTGCAAGCACTTCTTGTAGCATTCCCATTTCCCTTTTCCTTGGAAAAGATCCAGCGTCTGTCTAGTTTGTAAGGGGAATAAAAAGAAATCTAAGGTAAACTATCAGCCTGTCTCTTTGCTTTGTAATGTGTCAAAAGTTTTTAACGCCTTCTATATAATGTCTTTTACGAGTACCTCATAACAAATAACCTTCTAACCACTAAAACTTTGACTTCAAAGCAAACAATTCCACTATAAATCAGCTCGTCTCTGTCCTTCATGATATCTATGCAGACTCGAACTGAGCAGAGAAGAATGGATGGTTTTCCTCGATATATCAAAAGCTTTTGACCGAGTATGGCGCGAGGGTCTCTTGTTCAAGCTGAAGCAATATGGCTTCACAGATCTCATAATGGAATTTCATCAGCAGTCACCTGTCAGATCGGGCACAACGCACCACCATCTGCGGTCAAAATGCTCTGGGGCAAACCTTAGAGAGTTGCTTTTAATGCAATTAAATCCTTATCTGTATTTTTTTTCCAAAACAGACAAACCTGTTCACCCACCTTTCTTCATGGGAACACAACTATATCAAAAGCACACGAACGTACACACCTAAGAATTACACTTACACGTAATTTGTTGTGGCAGTCCCACGACTTGTACCATGTATAAATCTAGCCAAAGATTAGTCCTGCTTCGAAGACTGAAATACAAACTATCCCCAAACGCCCTCATACGATTATACAACACAATGATACAGACTCTTCTTGAATATGGATGTGTACTCTTTGATAATTGCAGTTTTTTCGGACGGCTTGTCATCATCTCTTGAGGCCGGGCTGTATGAAGCTGCCCGGATATTTTTACTGGTGCCTTGAGGCATACACCCCGTCTTCTTCAGTGCTGTTTTGTCGGAATATCGTTCATGATTTATTCGTGGGGATAAACGGGTACTCAACTAATTTACCTGTACCATCACTTTTGCGAGGCTGTGGACCTACAGAAGAAAGCCAGAATTATATTCTGTGACAATACCAAGGCCTTCTACCATGTCTGCCACCCAGGTTTATTGTTCAAATTACGCAATGCAGGTATCGATGGTCCTTTCTAAGCTCGTTTGTCGGCAGTTTAGAAGGCAGACAGCAACGTGTTGTTGTGAAAGGAGGGAAAGTCGCCTTGGAGCCGAATCAAAGCATGCGTCTCAGAGGGATCGGTACTTGGTTCCCCTGTTATTCTTGATACATGTGAATGATATTGTTAACGTTGTAAATTCTGCCATCCGATTATGTGCCGATGATACGGTTCTTTTTATCACTATCGAGGATCCTGTAGTTGCAGCAAATTCATTGAATTCTGACTTATATAAAAATTTGGCATAGAAGTCATTCAATCCTTCTAAAACCAGTTGTATGATTTTTTCAAGGAAAAGACTTCCACATCTTCATCCTGACTTGGTTTTCATGGAAAAATTTACAAAATGAACCAGAACATAAGCACTTGGCATTATTTATGCAATTTGATTTAACCTGGGATGTTATATTAATGAGTTAACCACCAAAGGCATGAAGGTGGTAAACATTGTGAAACAGCTGCAATATCATTTAAGCAGGAAATCTCTGGAGACTCTTTACTTCTCCTTTGTCGGCCATTGTTAGAGTATGGGTCTGTCGTATGGGATGGGTGTACCAGTAAAATGCTTGTCAGGATCTAAAAAAAGTCAATCTGGCAGCTGCAAGAGTCGTTACAGGAGCGACAGCTGGAACGAGTCCCGACCTACTTTATCATGAATCTGGTTTCGACAAATCGTCAGCCAGAAGAAGTAAAAGTAAACTAATTGTGCTTCACAAAATTCTCAAGGGTGATGCACCGCAATAATTGACAAATTTATTGCCAAATTCCGCCAGACAAAGAAACAGGTATAATGTGAGATCTGGATCCATTTTTTCTTTAATTTGGCCACAAACTAACTTATTCAATGCATCTTTTTCCCTTCAGCTATTCGTATCTGGAATGATTTGTCACCTGCCACTCGTTTTCTAGACCAATTCAAAATTAAATTGAATCAAAATAAGCCTTACGTTTGTCCATTATTTTACATTGGGTCTAGAAAAGGAACGGTTTTACGTGCCCGTTTACGTATGAAGTGTGGTGTGCTCAAAAATTGATTTTAAATGATCTCAATAATTCTCCCAGGTGTTTCTGTGGTGCTGCAAATGAGAATTATTCCTTTAGTTTTTCGAATGTGAAATTTTTATAGTGGCACAAGATTGAGTGCAAAATAGCGTAATCCTGTTTGCTCCATTCATGGTGCAAACTTTATTTTTTGGCTCCTGATATTGTATCCTTCAAGAAATGAAACCATTTTTACGCTGTACAATCGCACATCAATCCGCAGGCAGGCCTGGAGCTGTTCTATGATTTTTACAAATATTTGTAATTATGGGTTGAGTAGTGCTTGTTTATGATGACATACCCCATTATTCTTCCGTGTCTGTCACCTCTTGTCTTGTCAACAATTCTTATTATGTGGCATTGCCGTTCTATCTGTCTGCGTGGATTGGTGTTCATTCTAATACCAGCGTTTTATTGCTGTACCATGCCTCCCCGTTTCTTTCCCTTTGTTTTTCGAAAGGGACTCCGCCCTCTTTCCCAATCGCTTTTTAAAAATAAATATGTTTAAACCTACCTACCGCTCGACACAAGGCAATCTGCATCACCAACAAATTTCAAATCTAAATTAAAGTCGACCGTCCTTTCTGTTGAAATAACACGCCCTTATTTTTCACATAGAAAACCGTTTCCCAAATATTTGTCACACGTAGTTGCGCCTGGGCTGCGCACAGTTGAACTCACATTTTTAAAATGTTAATATAATCCCTTCACCTGCTTGTGCGTGTTGTTTCCAAAGAGAAGATATCCATTACTTTTTCTTGTCCTGCCCTCTCTTTTCAGCCCATAGGTATCATCTGTTGGACACTGTATTGTCATATTCTGGCACTGGGAGTAAACCCTAAATTTATTATACATCTGTGTAGCGGTTTCCTTATCACATATTTTAACCAAGGAAATGATGATCTAGGTGAAGGGGGTGATATGAAATTATGTGATGTTGTGTAAGAGTATATTGCATTATCTAAAATATATGAATTCTAAGGGATCTGTTTGTTTGTTTTGTTTACTTAGTTTTTGCTTTTGTTTTTTCCCTTCTGGTCCAAGTCGCTATTCTTCTGCCAATTGTTATGTAAGTCTTGTGAGTCTTTTACATATTCTGTGCATTTTGCACGTCGGACGAGCATCTAGATTTGTCTCTGTACAACTTAGACAATTCAGTTTATATTAATATGTTTAACGAAAGCTTTTGGCAGGATAGAGCATTTCACATTATTCAAAATACATGTATTAGTGCACGGAGGCTTGCCTCCGTTTACAGTCACCTATACTAACCAATGTGTCAATGTCGTTTGGTGAAAGTCTCAACGTGGAACCATTTAATTGTTCTAACAGCGCTAAACAGAATAATGGAATGTTAAACAAACAATGCTGGACATATAAAGAACGCGGGACTGTGTCGCTATGTGATGGTGTTCCCCTTTTATCCGTTTGCATAGCCATTGTACTTGTATCTATGTTATTATAAATGTTCACAGTGCGTTTATTGCGTACGAATAAAATAAAAGTGTTGAACAACGTATTAATATAGGCCTACCCTTATGTAATCACTGTAGCGTATCTCATGGGTCACTTTACCCGATTAAACTTGAAAAAATGACCATTGACATTGTTATTTTTTTACATATGTAACGGCCAGTTTCTTTTTTTAATCCCGATACTGATTCAGATATGTTACTTTGGAAATAAACATACATATCATTGATTGCAGTTAAATTTATTAAGTGCAAGGTAACAAGATTAACCATTTTTATACTCTTGCTGCAGGTGCTGATTTGCAGCAATTTTATTGTGTAAGGAGGCCTTGGCTGCTTTTGTCTTTTAAGTTCAAAAGTCCTTTATAAAATTAATAAGATCTATCCATGATGAAAAAAAAAAAGAAAAAAACGTGTTTCCGGTTAACAGAATCAACGGGGTTATTGTGATGTTCTGTCGTGACTATATGTTCACACATAAAATCAGCTAATGTAAAGATTTTGGATAACGTCTGTAAATATAGAAAACTTGTGCCTCTTAAATTAATTAAAGTTAACTTAGCCTTAACACGGTCTAATACCATAATGTCGTGGTCCTGTTTTTCTATTTTTTCTTTCATAGCGGAATATAATTTGGTCGCTTGGCTTTATGTTTCTGCCACAGTGGAGGTCCGGGAAAAGGACTACAACATTTATAGCTTACATAAAAGCATATGTGGAAAATAGCTGTAATAGTTCTTTTCAACGATGGTAGAATAACACATGGAACCAGTCACCCAATATCTTCACCCATAACAACACACATACATTTTATATGAGGAGATAGACGAGTAAAAGAAGATAGATTCCTATACACGCACAAATAAACGGAAACAGTCACTCACCTTGCATGCAAGAGGCGAGAAAAGATGAGGCAACACAGTTACTTACTTCTAAATAAATATATATATTGTTTTATGACCCCACTAAACAATACATTTGTTATCAGTCCTCAGTGCCTGCACTGTGTGGCGATTTTCCAGATAGCATAAGGGTTTTACCCGAGACTCAATGCAGCCTCGGTAGTCCGTAACTCAAT
This sequence comes from Hermodice carunculata, assembly GCA_964020975.1. Lineage (NCBI taxonomy): Eukaryota > Metazoa > Annelida > Polychaeta > Eunicida > Amphinomidae > Hermodice > Hermodice carunculata. The sequence goes on along the minus strand of OZ026618.1, from coordinate 70,240,316 downwards.
TATTACAAATTTGACTCATTCTTTTGAAACATGAACTAAGGGTTTAGAACTAATTAGAAATTAATTTCTCGGAGACTTTCATATTGAGGAGTGGGTGTCATCATGGAGTTTGTTTTACATATCTGGCATGGAATGTTCATGGTTATAGCACTTTTTATGAATTTTTCATGTTTATACATGTGTCTGGCTGTAACTGTGTGTTTTGTAATCACTAGCACTGAAGAAATAACCCAAGTGGTTGGACTAATATGTCCTATCCAGATAGAGAAGGTACATATTAGTTTAGTAGTAAGTAACTTTATTCTTATTGGAACTTGCTCTTTACCATTTAGTAATTATGTTTGGTTTGATAGCAATTCTACTTTCATATAGAAGCTATGCATTTATCAGTAAAGCTTCAATTATTTAGCTAATTCATCATTTGCCACGTTCATTTTAAATCATTATTATGTGGGTTGTCTTTACTGAATGGTTAGTTCAGTTAGATAAGAAGACGCTACTCACTGAGACATGTACGGGTACGGGCTCCGAAACATGTTCGGAGTAGTTACCCATTCAAACCCTAAATCTATTTGTGCTAATACAGCCTATGTCAAAATGGTACAGAGGAACGTGTGCAATATTGACAATAATACTTCCGTGTGTGTATAGGTTAGATAGTGGCAGGTTTGCTCATGGAGAGTAAAGAGATTGGAGTGCGGAATAGGGTAATGGCTAGTAAGAAGTGGTTCTGGACAAAAAGAGACAAACACAATTTATATACGAAAATATGGATCGTAAATTAAAGGAACCTTCAAAATAGATTCGTACACTAATGTCACATGTTTAATTAGAATTACACGTCACTAGTTTAATATATCTTAAAAATATATTTTAAACGTTTGAGACCCCAACAGCCTTAATAATAATGATTTGTGAGGCCTTTCATGCAAAGTCTGGAGCGAACTGTTGTGATAATTTAGACAGTATGACAACTTTCGTTACTACAACCCGCAAGAGTGAATTTCAATCTTCGGCATAATTATGACCATCCGCACTTCACCATGAAAGTGTCTGTAGTTTTAAATCTATACCAACATGTGACAGTCTAAATTAAATAAATACTGAAAGGTAAAATGATTTGTCCAGCATGACAGGGAAGTTGTCCCTGAGGATCTTCTCAAAGTACTGCACTGTACTTGCAAGACCAGACGTGGGCATAGGCCATGTTCATGTGAAAATGTTGGTTTAGACTGTTGCCCTGGTTGTGTAGAGTGGAGAGAAATATGCTCCAACATGACAGCTGTAATGCCTGAGGAGAGTGATGAACTATAAAGCAAGATGGTTTAGGACAGATGAGATTACCCAATGAAAATGTCAAGATGAAGTTTACATTCACTTTACGGGATATTATTTTCCATTTTGCGGGGTCTTCCATAAACTATCTTTCAGTTTGTGTTCATTTTTTGTTCTCCTCTTTTGACAAGTTGGTCTAAGATTTGCAAGTTACTCTTAATTTAAAGCATACCGGAGCCCATTTTAATTTTGCTTTAATAAAGTGGTTTTACCAGTAAATGGTGTGGTGTTATTTACATTTTTTACATCATTTTAGGGACCTTTCTCATCAGAGAACCAACGAAAAAGTTTCTGTTCCAATTAATAATTAATCTCTTATTATATGAAGCAGAATGAAGCTAATTTCAGTCACGTGAGCCTTGTTTTGGCGGCCATCTCAAATATGTATATGGTTTAGCAGCATATAATGTAATATTGCATTTTATTTTACTTTTGTATTTTCCATACAACCAAATCATTATATGATTCCAACACAAGCCAGATAATGGCATTATAACGGAATTTAGCCTCCATTTCATATTTATGCAATAAAGCTTCATTCCCTATCCTAGATTTTTGGAGACTTTTGGTATATGATTTTACAGATAATGCCATTATCTCGCTTGTGTTGGAATTGGATTAATTATTAATTGGAACAGAAACTTTTTCGTTGATTCTGTGATGAGAAAGGTCCCTAAAATGATATACATACAGTACAGTAAAAAAGTAGTCTGCGAAAGGTAAAAATTGCGTAATTTATAAATGGTAGCTAAATCACTATTTTGATACTATGGTCTGACATGTAGAGATTTAGGTGTGCAGAATATATGTAAAGGTAATAAAATACAATATTTAGCCATTTTGTTATGACCCAAGTTAACATATTTAAAAACGGCTGCCAAGTTTAGCTCATTGTTTTTTAGAGCCAATTTTACTGTAATTGGCGTTTAACTATATAAAGATTACTTGGGAAGTGTTCCTACTGGAAAAGCAATCACCACATGATCCTTTATTAATATTTTCACACCAGCTGCCCATACATAAACCAAATTTCAAAAGAAATTCAAATAAAAAAATAGCGAAAGTAAAGAAATTATATGTATCACACATGGATGATAAAAATATGATGGCTGGAGGTGGTTAACAATATCTACTGTGTTCGGCGTTGGGCATTGCACCAGTAGTTGTCCGAATGAAGTTTCAGACCTCCAAAAAACTTTTCATGTTTACATAAGTCATGTTGATGTTATCTCTGGTACAAAAAAAAACAGGAGCAAGTTGTATTTTGTGACCAAAGCAATATGAACAACGTGTGACCGGACTTTCTTGCTGTGTCGATGTAAAAAATGTAAATAACACCACACCATTTACTGGTAAAACCACTTTATTAAAGCAAAATTAAAATGGTCTTCGGTATGCTTTAAATTAAGATTAACTTGCAAATCTAAGACCAACTTGTCAAATGAGGAGAACAAAAAATGAACACAAACTGAAAGATAGTTTATGGAAGACCCCGCAAAATGGAAAATAATATCCCGTAAAGTGAATGTAAACTTCATCTTGACATTTTCATTGGGTAATCTCATCTGTCCTAAACCATCTTGCTTTATAGTTCATCACTCTCCTCAGGCATTACAGCTGTCATGTTGGAGCATATTCCTCTCCACTCTACACAACCAGAGCAACAGTCTAAACCAACATTTTCACATGAACATTGCCTATGCCCACGTCTGGTCTTGCAAGTACAGTGCAGTACTTTGAGAAGATCCTCAGGGACAACTTCCCTGTCATGCTGGACAAATCATTTTACCTTTCAGTATTTATTTAATTTAGACTGTCACATGTTGGTATAGATTTAAAACTACAGACACTTTCATGGTGAAGTGCGGATGGTCATAATTATGCCGAAGATTGAAATTCACTCTTGCGGGTTGTAGTAACGAAAGTTGTCATACTGTCTAAATTATCAGAACAGTTCGCTCTCAGACTTTGCATGAAAGGCCTCACAAATCATTATTATTAAGGCTATTGGGGTCTCAAACGTTTAAAATATATTTTTAAGATATATTAAACCAGCGACGTGTAATTCTAATTAAACATGTGACATTAGTGTACGAATCTATTTTGAAGGTTCCTTTAATTTACGATCCATATTTTCGTATATAAATTGTGTTTGTGTCTTTTTGTCCAGAACCACTTCTTACTAGCCATTACCCTATTCCGCACTCCAATCTCTTTACTCTCCATAAGCTAACCTGCCACTATCTAACCTATACACACACGGAAGTATTATTGTCAATATTGCACACGTTCCTCTGTACCATTTTGACATAGGCTGTATTAGCACAAATAGATTTAGGGTTTGAATGGGTAACTACTCCGAACATGTTTCGGAGCCCGTACCCGTACATGTCTCAGTGAGTAGCGTCTTCTTATCTAACTGAACTAAATATTCAGTAAAGACAACTCACATAATAATGATTTAAAATGAACGTGGCAAATGATGAATTAGCTAAATAATTGAAGCTTTACTGATAAATGCATAGCTTCTATATGAAAGTAGAATTGCCTATCAAACCAAACATAATTACTAAATGGTAAAGAGCAACTTTCGATAAGAATAAAGTGACTTACCCCTAAACTAATATGTACCTTCTCTATCTGGATAGGACACATTAGTCCAACCACTTGGGTTATTTCTTCAGTGCTAGTGATTACAAAATACACAGTTACAGCCAGACACATGTATAAACCTGAAAAATTCATAAAAAGTGCTATAACCATGAACATTCCATGCCAGATATGTAAAACAAACTCCATGATGACACCCACTCCTCCCTATGAAAGTCTCCGAGAAATTAATTTCTAATTAGTTCTAAACCCTTAGTTCATGTTTCAAAAGAATGAATCAAATTTGTAATAATTGAGCAAATCCTGCCAATTTCTGTCAAAGTGCTTGGGACAGCCTATGACTGACTCCCGGCCCTGTAGTTAATGTTTCAATAGAGTGACCCAAGTTTGTGACAATTGAGTAAATTCTGCAAAATTCTGGCGAAGTGCTCAGGACAGGCTATGACTGATTGTCGGCTCTGGTGAGGAACAGCCGAATTGAGTAATGTTTTGATTGAGTAAATGTCCACACACATGTTAGCCTAAGATGTCAGAAAGGTGAATGTTAAAACATTGTAATGCCAAAAGGTAAAATTAAGTAGAAAAAAACAGGCAAGTCTGAAATCTTTAAAATTATTGAAACTAAATTTTGAACAATCTCTGGTTATTTACAGCAATTTAAATTTGCAGAAGGATTTGGACAAAAATATATGCTTGAATCCGCTTGCCTCAAATTTGTTGTAAATAAATTTAGTTCTGGATGCAAGCAGTAAAACTTAGAACAAATACCACCAAATCTCACAATTTGTGACAAAAATATATTATATCCAATAGTTTCTGAAATATTGCTGTCAGGGAAAGGATAATTGACCACTTCAAAGTAAATTTCATCATTTTTGTGATAGATTTTAAGGCCAAACCTGTCATTTGAGACCCGAATATCCAAATCCACGAACACATCTCTGAAATCATCTGAATTGTTAGCTTCGAGAAGGATATCTTTTGGGTAAATTTCTTTGGCAATTTCATTTTATTTTTGCACATTTACACAAGAAATGTCATCAATATACCTTGCATTGTGTGATAATTTTGTAGCCAAATGAAAATCTTGTTTCATCAATTGATCCATGTACTTGAATTCAAGCTAGGTTAAATGTGAATCAGCGAGTAACGCGCAGCAGTTGCTCTCCATTGCAATGTTTATTTGTTGAAAAACCAATGTGTCAAATTGAACAAAAGGATTATCCAAAAGAAATTTTTCAGCATCTACCAAGGTAACAGTCGCGTAAGATTTAATGTTACTTTTTGAATGTTTATCATGTGGCCAAGATGCTTTCTTTAAATGTAAATTAATAAACATGCATAATTCACAATTATGTATAAACTATTTGCTGATTGATTCTGAAACAGAACTTTTGACTTTATCTATGGGTAGATTTGTGTACAGTGTACAAAAATCAAAACATTTGATACCTTTTTTGCTTTTAAATCTATAAGATACAAACTCGGAAGAACCCTGTTTTTGTTTTTTTTTTTTTTGGGGGGGGGGATCGTTGAGCAACAGCAGTTTTACACAGGATTTACCCTGTTCTTATCCATTATGTAACAAAAACTCCCACAACCCAAGCGTTTTTCCAAAATCCGCACAAAGAAAATTTGTATACATAAAACCATGGTGTTTGTCAAGAAAAGCATAATTGTACGTCCATAAAAATATGAGTATTGCTCAAATCTGTGCTATGAATAATGACTCTTGTCATATTCAAGTTCTTGTGTTCTGTAATATTCCTTATAACACAAATGAGTCTACACGTCTAGGAGAATCTAGGAAGGGATAACTTCACCTGTTCTGCAGAAACATGAACTCAAATTTACTGAAGGATGGCGAGTCGTGTGTCTTCTGCGTTCCGCCAATCCCATTTTAAAAAAATGGCCAAACCTTAATTATCATTCGGTAATTCATCTGAATTAACTGATTTCTTTTTGTGAACCCTCTATTCAGGATGCAAAAACCTCCAAAGTAGCTAGTGAGGTAATATTCTGCTTGTCTTCAGTGACAAGATGTTTCCATCTGATAAAAGCCTAGTATGCAAGAAAAAAATGTAACATAAGAAGACCGCAGTATAAATTTGCTAACCTCCAGTTTTTACGGACTTACTGCATCACAATGCACACAATCTTGATCGCATGAAGAGAAACACGTAGTTTTTTTAGTAAAACTGCGGTGTCTGGCCACGTTTTCTATATTTTTTTGCCTAGTGAAGCCTTTGGTAATTCCGCCCTTTCACATATATTGTTCGGCTGGGCATCAATAACTTTATCAATACCTATAGTGTATTTAAAGATTACCAAAAGAGAGTATAATTTCATGTAAATGTCCAGAATAAAGGCACATTATGTACATACTTTCACATGTACAAACCAAGCTTTCACCTTTACATCGCTTTACCCGCACCCTGTAGATGTCGCTGCTATTGAGACCATGCAATTGCAAAAACTTTAAAACCTTATAGTTACACTGCATGGACGTTTCTTGCAGGCGTGAGGTGGTGTATACTATATACCTTACTTTCACACACCCGACCTTTTCAAACCGAAAGCCTAAAAAAAACCTGTGGCTTTTCAGCCCGGACATACATGTAAGCATGCATGCATGCATGCATGCATACATACATACATACATACATACATACATACATACATACATACATACATACATACACACACATACATTCATACATACATACATACATACATACATACATACTTACATACATATTTTTTCATCCCCCTTGTCACTGAATGAAAAACAAGTTTCCGAACTGAAAAGATGTTTAGAAATAGATTGGAATACGTCAGGAAAGAGTATATGCAGCTCTCAAAACATGAAAAATAAGTTCAAATTGATCATATTGTCTGCCGTAATTTCTGCCAAGACACACAGTATCTTAAAATTACATTATTTGATCTTATTCCCTGCTCAAACTATCGCCTGCCTTAATATTTTTACTTAGTTTTGTGAATAAAAGAGAACATTTGGTGATAAGTATACAATACGATCTACCAAGAAGGCATGCTTGATTTAAACGTATTTTATGTCAACAAGAAATAGATTGGAGAACAGGCGCAGGACACGCTTAAGAGCAAGAGCTTTCCTTGGCGGGGGTGGAACACTAAGCACGATAAGACGAGCTGTTGACTTAGCCTTACTCGTACCAAGTCACCATTTAACATGTTTTGTAAAGAGATTAGAAAATAGGGTGAGGCCGCTTGTGTACGCATCAACTATTTGGCATATATCCCGCGCATGCCATCTTAAAATGAGTCCTGTCTGTTACCTTATGGTATTGACAAATTTATTCTACGTTCTTTGCGTTACAGTACTGATAGATTTAGTACCTTGTAATTACCCCTTATGGGATCAAGTGTGCTTGTACACTGAAGAATTTTTTCATACATAGAATTTAGTGCACTTTAATTTTTGTACCTGTGCTGACTGACTTAAGGCTGTATTATTTTGTAAATAAAAACATTTTTCGTGACCTGTCTGCACAAAAGATACTGATCTTGATTCAATGCATTTTAGTGCGCACTATTCCTGTAGTTTTTGAGTCATTTATACAGAAAAATATATTTGTTTTGTGCGCAGTTTTCTGCAATTGTAGAAAACGTTTTCTTGAGGCAAGAGAACTAAGCTACGGTGTTGTAAGCGGGCGGCACAATGTGCCCGCTCATGTTGCCGTTTAGCTGCCTTAAAAAATTGTAGGTTGGCAGCTGAAACTTACATAGTTCAGCCGACACTTCGGTTAGCTGTGCCAGTCTTACTTGCTCCCATTATTATTATTGATTAACCTTATGGTTTCCCTTCACACCGGCCAGGCAGTCGGCAACATTGGAGAAAATGTCAAGGGCATCATTAATACTGGCAAGAATGCTGACAAAGTCATAGATGAACACATCAACGGTGCCACTGGAGGAGCTAAATAAATAAATAAATAAATAAATAAATAAATAAATAAATAAATAAATAAATAAATAAATAAATAAATAAATAAATAAATAAATAAATAAATAAATAAATAAATAAATAAATAAATAAATAAATAAATAAATAAATAAATAAATAAATAAATAAATAAATAAATAAATAAATAAATAAATAAATAAATAAATAAATAAATAAATAAATAAATAAATAAATAAATAAATAAATAAATAAATAAATAAATAAATAAATAAATAAATAAATAAATGTGTTTACATATTCCCCAGGATTGCAAAAATCATGCTATATTCCATGGTCTATAGTCTGTAAGCTCACTTCAAAAGAACCTTGTAGGAACTACCGTACACAATTAACTGTTGGCATGTCAAGGATTGAAAGTAAACAATATCTTTCCGGTAATCCTATCGAAAGCATGGAGCTCGATGCCTTTGCTGATAAAAGTATCTGAATCTTCACTTTGGAAATAAGCTCAAAAGTTTTAAGCAAGCAAAATTTCATAAAATTTGAAAGAGGTGATCTTCCCTGTTGATTAAAAATTAAAGAATGCGATATTCTGGATGGAATCCAGTTGAGAGATACTTAAAGTAGCACGAAGTTGATGATGGACAGCATGCAGCTGCTTGACGTCCCTACAAACGTGACGAAGCACCCTATCCGCTATGCCCTCATTCTTGAGAGCAACACACTTGTACAAACCAAACCTTATGCTTCTTACAGAAGGAAAGACTATGCAGGCTACAGTTGACAGACAATGTCTGCAGTACCCTAAGATCCAACAGCACAACAGCACTAGTGGCATTATAAGGACATCCCATATATATATATATATATATATATATATATATATATATATATATATATATATATATATATATATATATATATATATATATATATATATATATATATATATATGTATATATATGTATATATATGTATATATATATATATAAACTAGGCAAAATTAATAATCCGCCGCTTAAATAATTTCATGGTGTACCCATACTTTTTTAGGTAATTTAAAGATATGCACATGTATGTGTAGCATAATCCTTTGATTACATCATGTGTAAAGATGAGCAGAGTTGGAGCCCATGCTTGACTGCACATGGGCTGAATGTGACACAAAGTCAAAAAGCGCACTTCGCAGAAATGATCATGTGTGGTCTTTCCTGTCCCTGTTAGTACCCTCCTGACCATTGATTTTTCTCACCATACCAGTGTCATGTGGCCAGAAACTGTGCCAATCATGGGTATAAAGGCATGGGTTTTTTTCTGTCAGTTATGGATCCGACATCACTGGTCAAACTGTGAACATCACCATGCCAAGGCTATCCAAAATGGACAGGGCAAGATCCATAGGTCGCACTGAAGCGGGTGAAAGTTGCAGAGCTGTCGCACGGGCAATGGGTGTGAACCACAAATCCATCAATGAGTTGTTGACAAAAATACCGAAACACAAATGATGTTGCAGATTTACCACGCCCGGGAAGGTCAAAGCTGACCACCAGGCAACAAGACCGTTTCATTGTCAATGCAGCACTGAGGAGTAGGAGCCGCACAGGTCCTGATATTCAGAGCCAGTTGGAGAGAGCCAATCCTCACCAAAGACGCACGCCACCCAGACTGTTCGTAACAGACTGCATGCTGCTGGTTGAAGGTCCCGCAGCATGGTGAAAAAGCCGCTTCTTACCCCACGTCACAAGGTTGCTCGGTTGCAGTGGACAAGAGAATATGTCCGTACAACACATGCAGGATGGAGCAATGTTCTCTTCACTGATGAGTGTCGCTTTTCCCTCCACAGAAGTGATGGACCTGTTCGTGCATGGAGATGGCGAGGGGAGAGACACGCTGCTTGTTGTGTTCAGCCCACAGTTGCATACGGAGTGGGCAGCATCATGGTGTGGGCGGGCATCTCTACAAATGGCAAGACAGACCTCGTCATCATGGAAGAAACAATGACAAGCAGACGGTACATAACGGATGTCCTGGAACCCCATGTTATTCCATTTGCGGGTGCCATTGAAGACAACTTCATGCTGATCCACGACAATGCCAGGCCACATGTTTCAGCTGTGGTTCGTGATTACCTGGATAGTGAGAGGGTTGAGGTGATGGAATGGCCAGCATGCTCACCTGACCTCAACCCGATTGAGCATCTGTGGAGCCATATGAAAAGAAATGTGTACCAGAAGATGGGTCCTATCTCACACTTCGCAGATCTACGGCGTCATCTTCTGGAGGAGTGGGACAGTATACCTCAGGCACTTGTGAGAAAGCTCGTCTACAGCATGCGAAAACGCTGCCAACAGTACATTGACAACCATGGTGGCTACACATCCTATTGAATGGACATTTAAAGGTGCTTTATGTGACACAGTGATGAGTCAATTTCTGCTCTATTAAACTCAGAAAATGCCTTAACTTTACGTACAGTCTGTGATAATTTTTGATGCAACCAAGCACCATCTGTGATAACTTCTGATGGGACTCTGCAATCAGTTCATATGCATGTTTGAGCGCTCTACAGGTACTCTTGCGAACTTGTGATTCAGACTTTGTCTGCTTATTGACACTGTGCAATGAAGCGTTACTTCATTTGATCAGAGATTCCTCTACAGATCTACTCTAAAATGTATACAGAATAAAAGAAACATTGAGTATATTCAAAATATGTGTGTGTTTTGTTTACATAAGAATTGCTTTTAGTGGAGGGTTATTAAATTTACCTCGTTTATATATATATATATATAACCTGTTTAATACCAAATTACAGGTACCTGTGCCAAATGTTATGCTCATTTTTATAATTTCATGTTGGATATTTTATATTTTTTGTTTAAATTAGCCTTATTTATTGTAAGTTAAAGGGATCCCTTTGGAAACAAGTTTTTAATTAACGTTAAGGGTCATCCCAGGTAGCCCACTATTTCATATGTTTGTTTTAATATTTACTTATATATATATATATATATATATATATATATATATATATATATTGTCTACTAAATAAAATCAATCAATCAATCATATAAATATTTTACCCTTAAAGTTTAGCGGAAGCTATCACTCTTTCTCTATTTAGGCTACATTGATGACAGTATAAAAGGCAAATGAGATAGAGATAGGGCCAGTCCTGGATAGACATAGAGCACAGGTCCTGAAACATTGGTGAACAATGTCTGTTCATATGTTCTTCTTGTGTGTCCTACAGCTGGTTGGCGTATAGTCCAGATGGGTCAGGACAATTGCATGCCCTGACCATTAGATGATATCTTAATGACATGTGACCTTACTTTTTTACAAGATATAAAATTCAAATGAACAACCACAAGTAAAATTTCACAATTTCTTTTATAAATTGGCACTATTTTGACATTCTTCATGACCTCTGCTAGATAACTATGGTGGTGTTTTAGAATATGTGGGTTGTATTTGCAGTTATGCCCGACGAATAATACATGTACATTACTTTACATAAGTTTCCAAATCAGTTATTAATCATTTAAAGTTCCTATCCGGCTCCAGTTCTGCACAAAATGTTCAAATGAGACAGAACTGCACGCTAGAAATGTTCTTGTAATATTTGATGATTGAAAACGTTTTTACCCTTTTTGCAGAATATCAGGCATTCGTCCCCTTCCATAAATAAACATTTTCTGGTTATATATCTGGCACATACGTATTAAAGGCACAACATACGAAACTGCAAGTGTGATGCGGCTATAATATGGACCCCCACTAGTTGACAATGTGTCATTCCCTTGTCATGATGTAATGATTTACCTATGCTTAGTTCACGTACATGTACTATTGTCAATTGACGAGCCAATTAACGCATATACATTATGAAGAATATTTCAAAAGTTGAGACGACCTGTTTAGAACCACCAGTTTCCTTTTACGGGTGACTGCCTGTCTCAAGTCAGGAGTGAAATTTGTTTCTTCACATTGGTATTGGAAGGTGGATGTTGATGCTTTGGTAACTCTGGAATCTTTTTGCTGTCATTGTTGTGTTTGAAATTTATGGATGTGGGTCATGTTTTTCTTAACAATTTAATAAATACTTCATTGGCTATGTTGTGCTGTGGGCAGTGTTCTCCGACTCATAGTTATAATGAAAGTATAGTGTATGTATAATGTTCCAGATTCATAAATATCACAAAAATGATATAGGCCTGGTTTCCCCTTTTGCTGTGAATTCAGCTGACTGACAAGTCAGGAGAACTGAAAAGTGCAAGGCCTACCAGGTCTCTTTTTATTTTTGGCAGAAGTGATAAAATTTGGGTTTTTAGTGGTTAGGCCCATAAGTTTTGGAAATACTAAAGTCTGTAGTTAGTGAAAAATATATCAAAGGTTTGAGAGGACCGGTTTAAAACCACCAGTTGCCTTTTATGGGTGACTGCCTGTCTCAAGTCAGGAATGAAATTTGTTTCTTCACAGATGAAGACGAATATTGATGGTTTGGTAACTCTGGAATCTTTCTGCTGTCATTTTTGGGTTTTCACAAATGTGTGTCATGATTTTCTGAACTAATTGATGAAATATAAACCCATGCATGGCCTTACAAATATGTTAAAGAGACGTGTTTAAGCATAAATACTATGAGCAATTATTGTATGTAAATACAGTGAAAACTCGTTACAATGACACCATCTGTTCCCTAAGAAATGTGTCGGATAACTGAATATGTTGGATAAGTGAGTCAAATAACAAAGAAAATAAACCTTTTCCCATGCAAATTTGTGTCATTATATTGAATATGTCAGATATCTGAGTGTCGTTATAATGAGGTTTCACTGTATAAATATAAATACTGCCTATACATTATGCGGTTCATACGTGAGGAATAATTACAAATTATGCATGTTGTTAATGCATTGCCCATTTAAGGAAACATTAATGACTGAATATTGCATGCAATGTATACTGCCTACGCTTTAGTCAGACAATGCAGTTACAATGACTGATCAATGAATGAATGTTAATTTGTGTTTGTATTGGTCATTGCGGGTTCTACACAAAATCTTAAAAGTGATCCTTAAGATGTGATCATGCAACACATCTTTACATTGACAACATTGTGGTTTTGATCTGTTCCCATGCCTCAAACCACATAGATTTAGGCATAACAATAATCATAATATACAATAAAATCAATGACCATATGCAATGTTTTCTACCTTATGCAATTTACCAAAGGATAGCATTATGTGTGTATATATACATATACATATATATATATATATATATATATATATATATATATATATATATATATATATATATATATATATATATATTTATATTTAAATATATATATATATTTGTAAACTTTAATAAACTGAAAACACGGTATACTTTATGTTTTATTCTACCAGAGAGTAATGGTGTATTTTTTATGGTTTAAATAGCTAAGAAATATTTAATCTCAGCAACACCAATATTGCAATCAATCTTTTCTTTACAGGCCTCGCATAATTTCTACACTGGAGATCAAGCGATGTGTTGCATGAGAGTGTAAAGTAGCTGGTGATACCAAAGAGATGCTATACCTTCTATGTCTGTACATTTCTTTTTCATACAGACAGTACTAAATACGTACGCTGTATGGTAGTATTAAGTTTGTTTTCTTAATTTAATAATATATTTCATTAATAGCTCAACCATAACTTTCCTGGGATATATTGTACTCTCTCAGTGTGTGAAAATTTAGGAAGCTTGTTGAATTCTTATGTGAGGTGACATTTTTCCAATGCATAGGCCGTGCGGGAAAATAGTTTCTGGTTTAAGATCCATGCCTATTGCACATTATGTTTGTAGGGATGAAAGTATACAATTTCCTCCGTACCACTAGAGGACACTACTAATATTTTTTCCTCATTCTAAGATGCCAGATCCTTAAACTGAGTCACGAAGTTTGTATTGTATTTAATAATTATTATAATCATAAACTCCTACTTGTTCTCCAACACTAAGATTCCGTGCAGAAAATATGTAAACTATTATGTGCAATCAGTTTAGTTAGTTCAGTGACAATTAGAGTATCTTGAAGTACATCAACAAAGTGAACAATTTATGGTTTATATGTACTGAATTATTTGATGTGTATTATATGTTGTTTCCCTAACAAGGAATGTCTCTTTGTCTGCCGGTTTGTATACGAAATATAAAAATGTGTCAAGCATTGCGTGCCAAATCTGTTTTTCTTTCAATGTATGATTTCATGCCTAAATTAACAATTACAGAAGTTTATCTAAGGTCAGGTTATCTAACGGTCCACATTCTGTATATCTTTTAATTCTTTGGGCTGCATGGTCATTTTAACGGTGTTGACTTTGAGGATATCGGAGCAGGAGAGATAATTATATCCGTAACATTTTCAGCAACCATCAGAGTAATAAAAAGGCACCTGCAAAACCGTTGTCAGTAGTATGACAATTTCTTCACCTCAGACGCTCATGTTATGCACGTAGGCAATATCCCTCCTTTCTTTCAAAAACTAAACAATTAGCTGTTACATACATAACAATTGGGTATAGTACACATTTCTTTGTAGTCATCAAATTGAATACAATGCAACTTTGTATAGTTTGAAAAACCAGAACTGCTTTGTGTATGAATTTTGTCTTTTATACAAGGAGGGGTATTTTGCAGTAGATTAGGAAATATAGAATTCCCCATGACACGGTCATGTGGAATTTTGTTTCTCCCAGAGAGCGTTAAATCCTATGTTTTTGTCAAAAACCTAACTGGTTTAGCGTGCACGCAGTAGCCGTTTCGACTCTGGTTTGTTCACTTTCAACATTGCGTTGCTAAGGTACATCACTCAAGAAAGAACTTTCAGTTACTCTTTTCTACCTTACGTTTTCTGATTAGCTTACAAAGAAAACAACAACCAATAGAGTTCTCTCTTTTATTTCATTTCGGTAGTAAAATCGTTCTACACTTATGCTGGAAACGATTGTGTTTCCACATGGGTAACTATGGGAGAATCTAATTTCTCATGCAGGTTTTTGCTGTAGTTTTGTAGGGTGTCGGGTTTCTTGCCATTCTACTTAACCGGGTAAAATTAGAAAAGGGAGTGAGAGGTGGTTCAACCATCATTTTTCGAATATCTGTAATAAAATTTCAATGCTTTTAAACGTATAATGCCATTAAGTTTCAATATCTTAAGCTGTTCAAACAAAGGATTCGTATGTGCTTTATATAATACATTAGACAGGAGACAAACAGTCCTCTTATGTAAAATAAAGACACGATCTTGACAGTGTCCCCAAGCAAGAATACCAAAGCTCAAATGTGACAGAATTGTCCATAATTAGTGGGCTTTTAATAAGAACATGTTGGCAAATTCTTTTGAAAATCCCGAATACTTCAGAGAGCTTATTACCAATTTTATGCAAATGGGCCTTTCAGTTCAAATTTCCTTGTACGTGCAAACCCTAAAATTTGAAGGGTTCTGTTTTCTAAATTGAAGCACCATCAAACTTTAAATCTAGTGCAAAAATTAGTGAGAAATAGAATATCAAGTATTTAGTTTGTTTGTTTGTTTGTTTGTTTGTTTTTTTTGTTTGTTTTTTTGTTTTCGCTATGTTCAATAAAGCTTTGATTACTTTTACATAAATTCATAAAAAAAAAACAGAGTCAAAGATAAATACAGAATTTATGAAACAAACTTTCATTTCTTTGGTTAAGATCAACAAAAGAAATTATGATGCTTGCACCCTCAGTTCTGTTGAGTCGATGGCTCCACTGACACAAGTTCTATGGACATCCTTTGGATTTCTGGCTGTGTGATCTGGATGAGTTAAAAAATATAGACCCATATTTTTTACGTGGAATGCGAAGCAGGCCAGGCCTATATTTATCAATCTCCATAGCACAGACGTTGGCCTACACTCTCCTACCTAATTGCTTGGGGGAGAAAACCGACGGAAGTCAGAGTGGTAGGAACTTTCCACTTGCCTTCCTGGCCCTGAATTGAGCCCGGGCCACTGGGATGAAAGTCCAGCATGTAGCCACTCCGCCAACTGTGCGCCCTGTGAGATATCTTCACGGTATATAACAATGGTGAAAGAAAAGGCTGCAAGATTACATTCTTCAAAGATTATCATGGGTCGCAATAAGAGTGATCAAAGGCATTCACCTGGCTTCGACAGTTTACTTTAACTAGTGAGCCATGTGTTTCCAGATGAATTAACTGAAGCAAACTAAGCTTTATATTACGATTTTATCATTTTTGCCAAGACATTAGTGTATTGATATGTCTGGTATGAGAAGTCTTGTGATGGTACATTGTGTTGTAACTAAAGTCATGTTTTTTAAATTTGTAAGAGCTATGACAATTTGGGCTAATATGTACATACTAGTGTTCAAGTACATTAAAATCCGCTTTATTCGCTCATCAACACTGGTTTTGAATTGTTTGTGCCAGGTGTATTCATTCTGGGCCTCTTCAAGGCGCGTGTGATCTCTTTGCTTGAACAGAGCATCACCCTTAGTACAAGGAAACAGACAGACAGCTGCTATGCATACTGTCCCGTTGATGCCTGGAGTGAAAGGATACATAGATACACTCACTGTGAGCTGACTCAAGGTTGAATGACCACAGGTTGTTTGCAGTGTTCAATTAAGTACCGATTACACAACCACAGGCTAAAACTACACAATCTAAATGTATAGCGTGTCGCAATGAAAAGTGGCAAAATCTCTTTACATGCCAAGGGTAAGGCACATTTTGGTTTTAGACTCAGACTCAGGGTACTTTGATTTCACCATAATGTATATACACCATATACACACTGCAACAGTGTATCAGGAGACTTCCTTTAAGGTAAGAAAAGCCGTAACCATGGAAGCAAGCTTACTTAAACAAGGGTTTGCATTTAATATGACCAAAACGAAGTACAATAACAGGTGAAGAATGGCTTACCAGTATGTTCCTTGTATTTGAATTAAATCATTAATATTGCCATATTGCGGAATGGATAATATCACAAATGAAATAATCGCACATTACATACATAGCGGTTTGCATCTCAGGGCTGAGCATTAATAAATTTGGCAACAATATTCATCTTAGCGTATACAGAGATACCCAGATGTACTATGACTCTATACTTTATCCTTCGCAATATTGGGGTGGTGATATTATTTCATTTCGGTTTCTTGCATAATTTAAATGAGTTAATGTAGCTGGTTGAATGGATAAATTGTCACTTAGGTATGCCGATAATTGTATGTAACAGAATTTAATTGCTGGTGAATAACCATATCCTTTAGTTTCAACATTTTCACTCCTTTAACGAGTTGCTCTGTATGTGGAAGATAGTTGCTGTGACTCATCATTCTTACTGCTTTATTTTGCAGGGAGACAAGTATGGGGCTTTTGTATCCACATGCTTAGGTGTCATAATTTAAGTAAGGAAGTATGGGAGAATTTATAATGTAACTACAATATTTTGAAGATGGTATTCTGTAAGTTTGTACATGATTCCACTGGTTTGAGATATTGGGCAGCAATTTTGTCTGAGTGATTGTTTCAGCCGAGGAGCTTCCCTATCGCTATGCCTCCAAATTGAATGCATCGACACACTCCATTCCTGTGTTGTCTTTTATAATTATAGGAATTAGAGACTTTTGGGCATTGATTAAAATCATCAACTTGGGTTTCTTGGCATTTAGGGGCAGTTTGTTTATTTTCATGTATTTACTTATTTTCAAAGGTTTTGAAAAAGACGTCATTCTATGCTCCATTAACTTGTCACAGTTGGGCCCTTGACCCTTTTACAGGTGATAAAGTCTCCAGTCAATTTTGTCTACAGGCTGAGCACATCCAATGATTTGCTTACAATTGCAAATGCCCTGCCACACTTTAACACCATTAAAAACCCTAAATCTGTCAGCTAAGCTCTATACCCTCCATATCAATTCCTGTCTTTGTGTACCTCTAAAATGTAAATACAAAAATTCAGATTCGTTTAATTTTCATTTTAATGTACATGTACTCAGAGTACTAATACATGTTCAATGTGTAATTTTTGAAGAATAAATATTAACTTGAAGGATAAAAACAGGTGTTGAATGGGAAATTATCAGAAAGCATTTAGGAGTCTGGAATAACCAGGAGAGTAGGCACACACACACACACACACACACACACACACATATATATATATATATATATATATATATATATATATATATATATATATATATATATATATATATATATATATATATATATATATATATATATCGTAAGTAAATAACTTATTTCACGAGAGTGGGAACCTTCACCACAGCGGCTCCTCCATCAAGATAACCCATTTTAGAGCGTGTGACGTGTGTATGTGTTGATAACCTATTTTGTTTAAAATGATGTCATTAGTTGTTTATGTGTATGTTGTGTCAATTTTGCATCCTTCCTGTCCGCAAATAAACTGGTAAGCGCGACGCACAGCCCATCGATAATGCATTTAAGGCCACAAAAATATTAGAAGCAATGTTTGTCACCAGGAAGCATTTTTCACTCTTACAGTGCCGAGTGTGACTGAAGTGAAACGATTTAAGACGGACTGCTCTCAATTATAATAATAATTCAAACTCCTTGTCAAAAGACTTTTATTGAAGTATAAGCCGATGCGTCCAGAGAATATAAAGATCAGGTCAACAGCTTTCCTCGATGCTTTGGGTGCATTGCCGCCAAAGCCCGCCGAGGAAAGCTGCTTGCTCAGTCCAAAATGTGACAATGAAACAATTAAATGGACAGGTAAACAGACATTTCCCATTGTTTTTCGTAGGCACCCTAATGGTTTCTCAAAGTTTAAGAAGAATAATGCTGCCTGTACCTTTCTGTTATAATTAATGGCAAGCTGTTTTTTTAATGACCCCTAAAGATGAAGATATATATATGTGTGTCTATCTATCTATATATCTATCTGTATATCTATCTATCTATCTATCTATTTATTGATCTATCTATCTATCTATCTATCTATCTATCTATCTGTTTGTTTGTTTCATTTACTCATCCAATCATTCATGCATTTACCTGGAAAGCCATGCGACATGTCATCCACTGGATATACAGATTTAGTTATTCTTTTCGCCTGTTCAGGGTCTACATTTTCCTCTACATTCTGCAGTAAACGTCTATTAACTGAAGTGGCAAAACCTCTATCACTCTTTTCTCCCTCTGCCCTTTTATATCAGGATATAGTCCAACAATCTGCCACTGTTCCGTACGTCACCACGTCCTCTGATCTTTACCATAATTCTTCTCATTGAAATAAACCATTAGGGTATGGTTTGAGGTCTTATTCCTTAACTATATCAAAACAATTGGAACCTGTGCTGTATGACTGTATAGGTAAACGGGGTATTTATGTGTAGCCCTTGATATGAAGATTCGTTTACATATAATTTCGGGGAATATTTACATAAGCTATTATATCATTCAATTCAAAACTTCTATGATTCAGTAAAAGTCAAGAATAAAGCAATGACAGACCACGTATAATAAATGACAAAATAAATCATAGTAGCATCGCAAATCAGACAAGTTCAAAACTTGGGCAACTCAGAATCATATGGCGCAGATAAAATGTGAATATTACCAAATGAAATAAATTGTCAAATTGAGTCCACAAACGTAAAGAATTGTAATAATACTGCATTGTGCCCACCGGAAGAGAGTGTTAATTCCGAAATTAAACACTAGAAATTCAATTCAATGGCACCATCTGTCCACCTAATAACCGTCATCTAATCGAAAATGTCAGTTGCCATTAAGTGAATATGTCTAATATGTGAGTCTTATTATAATGAAGTGTCTCTTTACATTTGAAAACATGGTGGTCATTCTAAGAATTACTATATGGCTATGCCACTGAAAGTTCCCTGCGTATGTCTTTAAATCGTACCTCCTCACCCCCACCCCCACCTTTCAACATAAAGGGTGGGTGGCGGGTGAGGAGGTACGACTCAAATCCTACAACATGGTGGAGCGTTTCAAATTAAAGTACTATTGCACAAAGTTTATGTTCAGCTGTAGTTATATGTTTAACGGATAGACTGACCAATATGTAAATGTCGTCTGCGGAAGTGACGATGCAGAGCCATCTAATAAAACGGTGATGACAGGAGACGAACCGTGTGCAAAAACAACTGCCCACCTGCAAAGCCATGAGGGCAAATTTTGATGAGCCCTCCTGAATGATTTTCATTGACACGTACCATTACATACAGTATGGTGTAGTCGCATATCAAAAATCCCATCTACTCACGTCACATAAACTACCTATATGCAGCAAATAATTTCTACATATATAATGTCATATTAGGGATTATATACAAAATATCACACTGGTGCTTCCTCAGTCGTCAGAACCGTTAAAACGTACACACTGTAATGTGCCTATCAATGGTGGTATATTCGGTGAAACTTGATTTTAAAAGCCTCATTAATAACAGATAAAATAGACTTCCAGGAGTTGACACTTCCGGCACTCAATGTCATGATGTACCCAAATTTACGACTTTGGCTCAAAGGGTTGAATTGGTCATACATTGAGCCAGGCTTGAGAACAAGTCCATTCGTTTTCCATGATAGCTGATACATTGTGCAACAAAGTAAACTTCGTCCTCAATAGCATTGGTCTGCCATAACACGCATATTTCATTTCAACTGGCGTTTTGGGCCTGGTATATCGGCCTGCTTCAATTTGTAAGGTTTGTGCACTACTTCTGAACTTAGTAATTTATTCCTCTTAGTAACTGGTACTCCAAATTTCAAGTATTTCTCTTTTTCAAAATAATGTTTGACAGTACAGTAGGTGCGCAGCTTATGCAAGCCACTTTTATTAGTACCATTTATCACTTGCACCCAGTCGGGACAATATGCATTTTGCTTCTTCAGTTTTGGATTAACTGTATTTTGGCTTCTTCTCCCAACATTTTACCAAATTTCCTGGAAATCTAGTTTGTGGAACATGTCTTTTATGGACTTTAGCCAAAAATTCTGATCCAGGTTACAGAATTCAATTATACCTTAAGGAGTTATGGTCACTATCGGACATTTATACCTTAAGAATTTATGGTCACTATTTACTAGATCTAGCTAATATTTTATGACACCACACAACAAATCAACTAGGTCATAGAAACTTCCCAGTTAGGCTCTAACCTCTGCAGTTGTAGCCTTCCTGTACCCCTAGAACAAATTCGCACAATTTACTATGAATGATTTCAGATAAAGCTTTTTCACATAGGCCCATGAGTTAATTGCTGTTCAGACCTTTAGTCAGAAAAACACTTCACACTTCACTGGCGTATGAAACAATAGGAAAAATCAGGGATTTGCATGTCCTCATGGCTAGATTTACATCGTTGTTGAACGGAAACTGACGGAGTTTAAGAAGAGCCTTGATTGCTTGGTCTTTGGGTTTACTAATGAATTGCGTGAAAACACTTATGTGCAAAACTCAATACTAAGGTAGGTTTTGAGTTGTGCACATCAGGTGTGTGTAGAGGGCGCACGCGGTAGCCTAGAGATGGAACTCTAAACTGTCAGCTATCTAGTATAAACCACGTAGCGACCACTAATCTAGTTAGTGCCAACATGAGCAAGTTAAATCATCGGAGGAGGCACTATGAACGATTATCCAATCTTATTATTTTGCTTATTTTACAAGTTATTTACAATTAGCACAGATATCCCACAATACTCTGCGCGTCCCAGGAAGTGGTCTTACTTTATGCACACGACACGTATCCTGTCATCGCCGTATTGCCGTGATGGCATCAGCCAAGTGGTATACTTTCTTCCTTGGCATTTGGAGTTTACATTGTCAAACTAATAACAAATGATGGACTTGCATGCCATATCGGTCATTTAATCACCTGTTCTCGAGCATGCGCACAGTGTAATTTTCAATGCGATTATCATTGACTCTATGTCAAACATAAAATTTCGGTTGCATAATCCCAAGATTATATAGTAAAATTTATTTCCTACAGATCTCAACCGGACTTACAAATGTGTTGATGATGCATGGGTTAAATGTGCTATCAAAAGATTGATGAGACAGCGTAAGCGAGCATGGAAGCGACACAAGCGCCTGACACACCAAGCACGACCCTATACGCTTTCAGTATACAACGAAATTGAATATTTGTTTCATATCTACAAAAGAAAGCGTAAACTTAATACCAATGTTATCAAAAAGTCGATACGACTCTATTTTGATAAAATTCGTTCTGAGCTAGACGCCTAGGATATAAATCCCCCCGAAATTGTGGAGTCTTAGTAAATCAATTTTCGGCTGTAAACTCCATTTATCTATACCACCCCTCTTCGAAAACGACACTAATGTGAAGTAATTTGGAAAAATTTGATCCCTTTAACAATTATTTCGCCAATTAATGCACAGTCGCTCCCCCTAAGGACCCTCTTCACCTACCTGAACTTACTTTTAGAACCGATGCCCATGTCAACACTTTCCAAATCGATGCTGCTGGTATCGAAAGAGTCCAACTCCGCTTCTGGACCAGATGGTACAGGCAACATTTTAATGAAAAACGCCACTCCCAGTATGTGTCATTCTTTTGCACTATTACTTAATACTTCTATTTCAATGGCTCAATTCCCAAACCCCCTGGAAGATGTTTAACTTATGCCCCCTTTTCAAAAAAAAGGAAAATCGAAGACAAGAAAACTATCGACTTATCCCTCTCCTGTGTTACGTTTCAAAGGTTTTCGAACGTTTAGTGTACAATATGTTCTATGAATACTTGACCAAAAACGACTTACTCACCGCAAAAAATCCGCCTTTAAGAAAAATGACTCAACCGTCAATCAACTTGTCTCTATTCTTCATAATATATACAATGGCCCAGCACTGGATAAAGAAGCGTGCATGGTTTTCTCAATAGCCTTCAATACAGTGTGGCACAAAGGCCTCCTTTTCAAAATTAGGCAAGTTGGTTTTTCGGATCCCATTGTAGAATTTATAGAGAGCTACTTATCGAACCGCTTCTAGTTCGTTTCCATATGTGGGCAATCTTCTTCCTAGTTACCTGTTGAGGCCGGCGTTCCTCAGTGTTCTATCCTGGGTCCCCTCCCCCCGCCCCTTTTTTTTATTTTATTTATTTATCTATTTATTTATTTATTTTATATATATATATATACAAACAACATAACTGATGATATAACATGTGACATTAAATTATTTACAGACGATACCAGTGTACTGGGAATTGTCCATAAGCCTATTACGTCTGCTGAAAGAATAAATACCGACCTTAGTAGAACTAGTGTTTGGAGTAGGTTATGGCGTGTCACATTTAATGCCATCGAATCAGTTGCAGTCCTTTTTTATACTAAGATTAATAAACAAGACCACCCTACACTTTACCTTGATGTTACTGCTATACTTGAAGCACATAAACATACACATTTAGGAATTACTTTGACTGCAAACGTTACCTGGCATTCCCACATAGGCCAATCAACGACTTGATCTACTTCGCCAACTCAAATACAAGCCTTCTTGCAAAATTCTGTTCAGGCTATATCAACCATGCTGCGGCCAGTACTCGAATACGGAAGTATTCTACTTGATAACTGGACTATCGGCCTTTTAAATTCTCTTGAGGCTGTACAATACGAAGCTGCAAAAATCTGCACTGGTGCCTTACGTCATTCACCTCGTTTTCTTCTCAGTGACCGGGGTTGGCAAACTCTCTCTCTGCCTGGCGGAAATGCCAAAAACTAATTCTTTATT
Organism: Hermodice carunculata; assembly: GCA_964020975.1. Classification (NCBI taxonomy): domain Eukaryota; kingdom Metazoa; phylum Annelida; class Polychaeta; order Eunicida; family Amphinomidae; genus Hermodice; species Hermodice carunculata. The sequence continues at coordinate 70,216,598 of OZ026618.1, read as the reverse complement.
ATAGAATGTTATACAAAATTACACGTCAATACCTGTGTGGCCTCATAAATGAGGATCTCACGCCCATAGCTGATGTCAACTTGAGAAATCGTTCTAATATTAGACAGATTCGATTCAAAACTAAACGTTTCGGCCATTCCTTTCTCTCGTCAACCATCAAACTATGGAATAATCTACCCTTAGACATCAGACAGTCAGCATCCCAGGAGAACTTTAAACTAAATTAAAAAATACCCTTTTGTGTGTCGATATTCAACCTGACTATTTCTCATATGGAAAACGCTTTCCGAATATATGTCATGTCCAACAGCGTCTTGGATTTTCCAGTCTCACTCCCATCTTCACAAATTCAATATTGTCCCGTCTCCCTCTCGCACCTGTTCTGCCCCCCCCCCCCCCGTCCCAACAAAGATACTTATCATTATTTTCTAGTTTGCCCTGTTACTCAGTTTCCAGACTCAAACTATTTAACACTGTGAGTCATCTCTTGGCCTTTGGAGTAAATCTTATCCGTATTGCCCATTTGACATTTTCATTACATGTTTCACCAAAGGTAGCAAAGATTTACCCAAGGACACAAATGAATGTATATTTAATGCAGTACAGCTCTTCATTACGGAGACCCGAAAGTTCGAATGTTAAATCTAAATGCCTGCTCCTGGCGAAATTGCTTGTTTAATAGCTTACCTTATCTAGAATCCTATTATCCTATGGTGATTTATATTCGTTCTGTCATTGTATACACTTAACATCTTATTCCTCGATGTGTCCCCCCCCCCCAATGGTCACATTCTGTTAATATTTTCATTGTACCATACTGTGTGTCTTGCATACATGTATACTCTGTGTGTCCCTCTTGGTACTTGAGAACCACTCGATTCGACTTTCTTGTACTAATTTTGTGATCCAGAAGAAATGAATATGTTTAAATCAAATCATACCCAAATGGATCCCGTGTGTCCTGCTCAGAAGAGAACATGAGAGTTTCCATATCATTTAGAGGTTTCTTTTTATGATTTCAGACAGACACCATGGTGTCTTGATGCCATATAATGTGAGGTCTTACTAATTGGTGTTGATTGATTCTTAATAGTGTTGTCAGTATTTTGGGCTACTGGTAGATTTTTTTCTCAGATAGAAATATCGCAAACAATTGAGTTCCGTAACATTCTAAAATCCTCAATTGTATAAACCATGAATGACTTCTAAAGCCCTTCATTGTTTCTAGAATGATGATAATGATGCGTATGTACGTAACATGGAACTGTATAGCTATTCATTGCTATTATACGTATTCCACGTTTGGCCCAGTTGTTGTATTTGTATCTATGTTTGTACATAATAACTTAGAATGGGAAGAGGGTCAGAAATAATGAACCGGTTCACAACAAACCATGAAGCGATTCGAAACGCTTGCAACCGTTCGTTCGGCTGTTTCAATCGATATATTTAATCCAACAAACACAATAAACAAATATATCTTCCACTACCAAGTATTTATTCGGATGTTATAATCTTTTTTATATCGTTATGCACCCACCAGGGGCCTTAGATATTGGGGTCATGTCCGAATGTCATTATATGCATACATAGGTAACTATATACACATGCACTCGAAGCAAACTGTGAAAAATACCGGCGTGCTCGCTGAGTCCTGAATAGGACGGGGATGCTTGTCTGCCACTGTGTTTTCAGCGTCTGAGATAAAGCCACACTGTTAGTGGGGACTGTCAGGTACCCACTTGCAAAACTAACAAAGTTTGGGGATGACTCAATGTCCCGCCAACAGATTCCCCCTTTAGTCAAAGATGCTTGCATCTATAATGGTATGAACTTGCAGCGAATTAGGCTTGTTCTTTAAGCGGTGATCGATGCTTGAAAATATAGAATTTTGTACAGTCTAAACACACATACACACACAAACAGATACACATACATACATACACACACACACACACACACATATATATATAGAGAGAGAGAGAGGGAGAGAGAGAGAGAGAGAGAGAGAGAGTTCAGATGGTTAATGCATAAGGGATCGGGTCATACATTTAATCTCTATTGGTTTGCGGAGTGAAAATGTAAATTGAATAATTATTATGTAGTAGGTCTACAATTAACAGAGAGTCTTGCAATTTAATATGTATTTAATTTGATTTGAATCAGCGTAAGGAATGGTGATTTACATAACCCTATCAAGTATTATTTATGTTCATGTAATTGTTGCAGTTTATTGATGGATTATGGTGATATTTGACGGGGAGACGTTTGTCAGTGATATCCTTTTCACAGATAAGATGGCCAGTATCTTTTTCCTGTCCGATATTGTTGGAAAAGCATTTGCTTGGAACTAACCATAAATATGCTTGATCGCATCAAACCTATTCTATTCCAAGGTACTAGTATCAAGAGAAAACGCAATTTTGTACTCTTGCCACAAGTGCCGACTAACTACAATGTAATTGTCTAAAAGGAAGCTGTAAGCTTTTTTTTTATTCAAAAGTTCTTTAAAAGATCTAATAGTCGTGAAAAAAAGTATGATTTCGAGTTGGCAGGGGTACTATGATACTTGCTCCTGTGATTAAAGGACGTTGATAGTGTTTACTATTGGAGTTTGGATCTGTTTAACTTCGTTAATAAATCATATTTAAGCATTCATGTATATATGCATGATACACATGTATACTGATACACACACACAAATATATATATAATATACATATGTATATTTATATATGTATATATATAGAGAGAGAGAGAGAGAGACATACAGACAGAGAGAGAGAGAGGGAGAGAGAGAGAGATGAAATACATGATTGGCGTAGCCACTTACATCGATATGGTTTGTGGACCTATACACACATATCAGACAAACAGAAACAAAACAAAACAAAAAGACACAATGGCACTGATTAACAACTTATTATACATATATTTATACATACATGCATGCATGCATACATACATACCTTCAAGCGGTTATGTAATTGTCGTGAGCATGAGCCAGAGATAATCCGCCCAAGCAAAGGAAACTTCGTAAAGTGCGGGCTTGTCTGGGAAGAAGCACATATGGGGATTGTGATAAGATGTGCTATAAGAAGACAGTGTCCCTGGTATCTTCCATTTACTTGCCACGTTTAAAATTCAAGGTAAGTTGTAAAATTTCTAACATGGTGTGGGTGATCAATGTTTTGTCTCTGTTGCATGAATATTGAAGGTACCACTTTAAAAGCACTTAATACACTATTTTTTCGTTTTTTATTGTCTAAGGTTTGTCTCAAAATTTAAACAATGTCATATACGTACATTATGTGTTTATTGTGTACTGTGCAGGCTTGCTCTGACAGTTGCCGGCTGTGACAGTACTTTTGCCTAAGTGTTAGATTATCAAATTAACCCTTTGTTAGGTGGTGGTTAATTACTACTTTCAACATGTCATCGTAGATATTATACCACATCATGAGATTCAAAATTCTCCAACAACATGTGGACAATGGAAAAGTCAGCATAAAGATTTAAGATTTTTTCTTGCTAACCATCTATAATAAGACCCGACCAGCGTGTAAAGCACGGTTTAAGTGCGCACAGACAAGAATTGATCCACGCCGCGGAGAAGTAAAGAAGTTTTAGTGAGAGAAATAGTTCGGAGTTTTGTTTCGCACTTAAGATAACCATTTCACATTTTACAAATATTTTTCATACTGTTATTTTTTATGGATCAGATCCAAATGCCGAAAACGGCTATCCCAAACATGGAATAATTGCGAAATATATATTATATATTGTCAATATATATCATACCTTGTCAACAGTCAATATGTCACATATATGCGTATGAATTTGACAACTCACGTTGGCACGTAAAACAAAGTAGCCGTCAATCCACACCAATTTGTAAACAAAATAGTGAAAATATTGTATCAAAAGAAAATAAGTTTCAAAATTGAAGAGAAAAAAAAAGATAAAATTTGATTACACGATTAGATCTGTCGGTCAATGTGGAACCCTATAGAAATCCATCACTTATCAAGCATAATGGGTGGTTTTTAACCTTTCCAGTGCCAAATTACTCAGTCAAAAGCTTTTCTCGGCTCGCATTGGGCGCAATACGCCCCACTGCGCGCCGAGAAAAGCTGTTGACCTAGGGTATTCTCGCTGGAACTACAGGCACACTGGTACTTAAATGAAATGTCGTTTTACGAGGAATACGAATCTGGGATCGTAATGTTAATTAAGACTAGTGTGACTTAAAGTAAGTAGATCGATTTAAGATGTGATTGGCACTGAAAGAGTTAATTTTTTTTCTTTTTTCAGCATGAAGGTCCTCCTCGCAGTCACCGTGCTGCTGCTAGTCAGCGGCAGCCAGGCCAACATCCTGGAAGGCTTCAAGGAAGAGATGGAGAAGGCAGGAAAATTCTTTGAGGAAACTCTGGGAAAAGCGGCAGAGGAAGGATCCAAACTTTTCCAGAAAGCATTGGAAGAGGCCAATAACAATATCAACAATGCACAACAAGGTCGGACTTTCTCCATGTCATTTATTCGAAATAACCTAGTCTCCAGACACCATTGTAATATATCACTCAAATGTCTAAACATTGTACAGCAAGATTGCGGTTCCTTGGTGTTATTTTATTATAGATAACTTCTTCCAGAAGGCATCGGAAGATAAAACTCGCAATTTCAACAATGCTCATCAATATTTTTGTTTCGAATCAATTGTTCTGGAGGCACCGGAAGAGGTCATTCATTGAATTAAAAATTTTGTCAGTCATTTTATTAAAGTGTTTAAAACAAATGATGGAATCAACAAAATTGTTAGCCGGAATTGTTGCTCGCCAAGTTATGCACAAATAAGGCGCAACAATAGTACATGCTCTTTAATCAGACACGCTGTTGGTAGATCCTTTTCATTGTATACTGAAGGTCTGTTATAATAAAATGTGGGTAACCTGTCTCATTTGAAAATGTAGCTATCTGGGAAGCCATGAAGAAAGTGTTTGAAGGAACGGCTGCCGGCAAGAGATCTGTTGGAGCTTCCGCCATTAGCAACATGGTGAACAAAATTACCAGCAAGGGCAAAGAGGTAATGCAGCAATTAATTTCGAAAATGGTACAATTGTCATGTGTAGCAGGAACTGGTCTTAGCCTTTTTCTGCAGTATGAAATGAGTACACTGTAATTGCACATGTAATTATCGTGATCTCAACATGAATTAATTGTTCGATATATTGTTCTGTCATATTAATTTGGTTTTCAAGGGCCTTTGGCCAATCAGATGACAGGATTGTAGGTCGTTGCGAGATGCTCAACACCTCGAATTTCATGGGCGATCCAGCTGAAGAGTCTATACCTGCCTGTGGTTTTTGTAGTTGATGAACGACTGGCGCAATAACTAAAACAGATTACCTTGAAACATATTACCCTAAACTTTAAACAAAACAAGCTATTTTTCTCAATAGTCACTTGCGTCCGTCCACGGACCTCGGATTGTCCTATACCTCAGCATAACGACTTTGATCAAACGCAATTCTCGACAGGTGAAATCGACTGCAGTGACAGCCGGATGAGTAGTAAAGTCTATAATTAAGTATTCCTCTGTAGATCAGATATGGTTTATGGAGGCCCCGACTGTAGTGACTCCTGTATAAGTGGCAAAGTCTATAATTAAGAATACTTTTCAGAGGAGACAGGTTTATGTAGGCCCCGACTGTAGTGACTCCTGTATAAGTGGCAAAGTCTATAATTAAGAATACTCTTCAGAGGAGACAGGTTTATGTTGGCCCCGACTGCAGCGACTCCTAGACGAGTAGTAAAGTGCATAATCAAGTGCTCATCTGCTGCGGACATGCGTTTATATAGGCCCCATTTTTACCTCAACTGACTTGTAAGGCAGCTGAGGTACAAATATGGTGGGCCTATGTTCGCTCTCCATCCGTCCGTCGTCAGTCCCTTTGTCGTCTGTCGTCCACAATTGATAATTTCTTTTATTTCTTCTCCAAAACCATTGAACGTATCCCCTTTAAACTTTAAGGGTATGTACCTTGGGCAGGCCTTCACTAAGTTTATTTACATGGCAGTGCTCCAGTGATTCTTGGGTTTACATGTTTCTTTTTTTCTGGGGCTGGGGGTCTTTGTTTATTTTGATTTTTAGGCAAAAGATAGAAAATTCCCGAAAGCGTTTGCGCTGGACAAATTGCTACAAAATTGCACAAAAACATCTCTTGGGGTCCCTAGAACTGAATTTGTAAGCCGGTCCCGCTGTGGCTTTCTCATTTCTATCTCTTTTTCTTTTTTACGAATTTCAGTTTGTTTTTCGCTTGCGGACTTCTTTTCCAAAATAGTCGCTCAGATTGTGCTGTGTGGAAACGTATCCTGTAATTTGATCAAACAAAGTTGTTCATTAAATGGTGATGCTGCAGATCTCTGACTTTCAGTAAAATTTGCTTTATTCGAGGACTAGTTGGTTGATGCATTCATTCCTATTGACTACAATGTAATTCAATAGGAATTGCAACGGTAATTCATTATTTTGCACTCATCGAGATGCATCCGCCAGATTCACTTCAAACTTGGTGGGAATATACATTGGGTGGATTTTCACGGAATTTGTGCAAATAGACACGCTACAATTACTTTGGGACTTTTGCGAATTTTGTGTTCATCACATTTTTTTTCTTCTCCGAAACCGATTGGTCAATTGCTTTGAAATTGAATATGTAAATTGAATATCTGGATCTAAATTTTAAAACCAGTGGCGCTGCGACTTTCTATTTTTTA
>OZ026618.1:70184821-70204821 GCA_964020975.1 Hermodice carunculata | reverse complement strand
CATTGACAAGAGATGGAATATACAGGTGCCGCTCAATACATCTCAGCAGTTTCGGTCTGTTTTAGGTGTCAATTCTCAGTGCGTGTCATCATTTACTTTAAAACAGGGCGTGAAGCAGATGGGTAACTCTCTGAAAGATGCTGCTGGCAAAGCTCTGGAAGGCATCAAGGGTCACGTGAACACTCTCGGCGAGAAGCTTAAAGGTCACGTGGATGAACTGAAGAACCACGGTGAGCAGATCCTTGGTCACGGCGCGAATGCCCTGAACGCCTTGAAGGACGCTGTTGGTGATATCATCAGTAAGTATAATAGGTTTGAATGGTTAATACTTCTGTAAATGAATAATTTCTTATACAGACTTCACCTCGTGCAAAATGCAGCATATTTTTAAGGGCATCCAAAATAGGTTTGCTGGAGCGAGGTAACATTCTCATGTCTTCCTGACTTTCCTACCATCATCGCACTTCTACTGAACATTTTAATAAAATAAAAAAGACAACCAACAAGGATAATTCAAATAACTGATACAGTAGCGTTCTTCTGTGGATTCTGTTTTTAGGGCGCAGAAGCCATTATAGTTGACTAATATCCTAATATTTAGCTGTCATCAGCGGAAGTGACGCGTTCATTTTGGGAACGCATAGTAAGAAAGATAACAGAAAGAAAGAATAAACCACAGTAAAAGTAATAAATTGCTGAATTTGCCGCAGATTGGAAGACTTGCTTCTTTCTTGATAAAATCCAGAGGATAATGTAATGTTGTGTGAGACTGACTGTTATAAGCCCGCCTTCACTACATGTCTCTCATATACTAATCGGCTTGGCACGTTAAATATACATTCACTGTATTTTAAGACATGCCAGCAAACTTTGTCACTTTTATGCCACTGTCCAGACCGAAGGCATGGTGGAATAAACCTGTACATACCTTTTACATATAAAAACCAGCTTTTACTTATACGTCAGTAAACCTACGCCCTGGAGCTGCCATTACTATAGATACCCCTGCGATTCGAGAAAGTTGAAAAACCTTTCAATTTTTCGCTATACTGACGTTTGTTGCAGGCGTGACGCGCAGTGTATAAAAGCATACATTGAACTTTGACACCCTCGACTTTTTCAAGAGCCTGTGGCTTGGATTGCTGCCGAATAGCGTCCACAGTAGTAATTAAAGCAAACGTATCTAACTGGTTCAGCCGACACTTCGGTTGAGGTGAGCCGCTCTCGAAACATCAGTTTCTGTTTATTAACCAACTTTGTGCGGTTTACTTACAGACCAGGCAGTCGGCAACATTGGAGACAATGTCAAGGGCATCATTGATACCGGCAAGGACGCTGGTAAGGTCATTGGTGAACACATCAACGGAGGAACTTATTAATTTGTGTAAAACCAAAAGATCAAAAATAAATAAATACTACACGAACGTGTTCAGATAGTCCCTGTATCACAACTACGACCCCCCCCCCCCCCCGGAAAAGTCACCCGCCCAAGTTTACTCATTCCATACCATGGTGACTTGCCAGGCAGTTCCAGAACCGTTGACTTAAGACTATAGGTATACTGGTACTTGAATGAAAGCTCTTTTCATGAAGAATCTAAATAAGCGATTGTTCTTGTTATATAGTAGGTAAGTATACAGAAAAATCAGGCACTGGTATGCAATGGGTTAATTGAGCAAGTAGAGTACATGTAGGTGAAGTTTGTCAGCTCATAATTGACAATTACTCAAATAATGCATTTGCTTCTTTTTCCATACTGCATCAACAAGTACCGGAGACCACTTCTACTCTACAATATAAACGTCGGTCATAAATATCTCGGTTATAAAATAAACCGTGGTATGTAAATATATATCATTAATATCTTAGTTACGTGATTTCACTGATATCCCATAACCATGGCATAGTAATAATAATAATAATAATAATAATAATAATAATAATAATAATAATAATAATAATAATAATAATAATAATTTATTAGGAAAACTTCCCCTTTACAGCGGGGGCACCAACGGAACCGGGGAAATTCCATGATGCGTCCAAGATATGCACAAATAATCAGGCATCCTTATTATCAATCAAATAATTTTCGTATGTTGAAATAAGTACAGTAACTATAATAGTACAAGTAATAATTTATGTCCTCCGCACCAAAACTAGAGATAAACCACTCATTGGAACAAAACTCTAGAAAGCGTAAGGACATGTACATTATACACGTTTCATATACAATGCAGAACATATGGCCTCCAGCGTCATTATTAAGAAAAAGAAAATATAGAAAATACAGCATATAGACTTCGGTCATAAATGTCATGATTATAGGAGATTATATAGTGAATGATATTCCATAACCGTGCGATATTAAATAACAGTAAGAAATGTCATGGTTATAGGATATCAGTGATTGATATCCCATTATCATGTGGTGTAGGTATCGGTCATAAATATCTAGGTTATGGGATTATATGTGACGGATATCCAATAACCACTAAATATAGGCCCACTACATTAACGGTCCATCACAGTATAAATGCTTGGGCGGTCCGATATCCATGGCAGCTGGCTGGTCCTCTGCACTGCATCGGATGTTGCATGGAAGAACATATGAATATTTCATGCGCAATTTTGCCTAGAGAGCAAATTGCGGTGGAGGTTCTGAATAGCCCCCCCCCCCCCCCCCCCCCCATATTGCTACGTGAAGAGGATACTTAGCCCAGTTTTCATGACGGCGTAAATAGTTGGTGGGCGCTTTGAATACGAAAATTGACATAATCTTGACCATTTACATGCATATCTATTTCATTCGATACTTGGTTAATCACATCTTCATACTCTGTTCCAAAGCATTGACATTCAAATACCCGGGTACCCGAAATTCGGATATTAAAATATCCGGGTACCCGGTCAGGTACTGCCCCGTTAGGAAAAAAATATGACCCTATTTTCAAGTAACCATGCATTCAATAACCAAATAGTGTAACAATATACAGTCGAGTAACAATAAGTATTAAGTTATAGCTAGCACAGGCCTTTATCAATTTAACATTCATTATTACTTGAAACGCAGTATCGCTTTCTTATTCAACGTGGTCAACAATCAGTGGGCAAATTTCAGTTATTTTGTTTCATGGGGGGCACTTTTCTGTTGCAACGTAGAAATATAAATTTTTTTGATCATATTTAGCTTGATCGAGGTTTCTTTATTGTCAGCAGTACCAGCGTCAGAGAAAGACGCGCACACAAAGCACTGGTGGCTCACGTGCGTTTAGTTTACTTTATCTCATAATATTTGCATTCAGTTTAATTTAGCCCATTTGAAACAACTGGATCCTTTTGCAATCCATAGCAGCAATGAATTGTCCTTTGCAATCATGGCATCACGCGCACGGGCAGTGAGTGATCTACTACCAACATGCTGTTGGGGACTACTTTCTTCCCATGTAATTTACAGTAAATATGCCCCTGGTGTGTAGGCCTATCATAGACAGTAAACAAAACAACACAAGCACGTATATAGGCCCTACGTTCCTCCCACTACGTGAACTCGGCAAGATAAAAGAAAAGCAAACAAGCGCATTCGTTAAGTATGAGACTGACTGACTTGGCATCGAGCAAACCAGTGCTCTTAACCTCGCATAGCACACGAAGCAATACCACTAACATGCTGGATGTTTTAGCCAGGCCCTAAGGCCGACCGCCTCCGTGTCTATTCCAGTGGAGAAGATTCAGGATTTGTTTTGATTTTACCATTTGTTTATGTCCGTGAAGGTTATAACATTTAAGGAAGTAAGTTTGGCGTGGCATTCATTGTTGCCAATTTATCACGAACGAGGCGGTGAGATCGAAGTCAGATCGCGAGCCTATGGGCGCGCGATGTGACGGATAGTTTTTGAAAGCTTTTTGGAACCTGAAAAACATCATAGGACACCCCTAGACGAACGATGTCCATAAAATGTGATTGGCTGGATCAGGTCATGTGACAAAACAATATATCACCGTTGAAGGTGAACGACTATAGCAAGCAGGCAAATACGCCCTGTGCTAGGCAATTTTCAAAGTATTTCGTGTTCTCTTTGGATTATTTTTACGGGACAGAGGTTTTTAAGTGCAAGGTCTACCAATAATGATAGTAGGCCTACTTAGCAGAGTTCATTTTGGGTGTGGACCCGGAGGAATTGGATGCTATGGCATGGGTAGGATATGCCTACTTAAGATTCTAGGCCTAGTCGTACTAGCTGACACTGGTCCAGGTCATCTGGAGGATTATTCACCTAGTGTGTCTATGAATGCACTCGTATCGACTTGTCATTACATGTGTGAAAATCATTGGGATAATAATTGTAGAGTAATGGCATCGTAAGGTTTGTAACTTTGCTACATTTTGTTGTCGCAACATTGGCGGCAAGAGCGGATAGGGAGTACAAATGCAGTTGAATTACCGCGCCATCTATTATCGACTATGGTAACTACCGTTGGAACGCGGAACCAAAAGTGATTAAAACATTGCATTTTCGTGAAGATATTTTGTAGACATTTGCTGTAATTGTTTTATTAAATGAATTAAACAGCCATACATTGCGTACTTTTATGATGATGGTGAAATATAAATCCAGGGAATCATAGGCCTATATAGTAATCTAGTAGGGGTAGTCTAGGCACAACAAAAAGAAGGGTCATCGTGATATATCAGATGTTATAGGCCTATATCACGGCAAACAAAGCATTTAATCACAGTAGCCTCGTTTTCACACCGTCTACTATATTATAATTTAAATTAATGTTGAAATAATGTAAATATAAGTAATGAAGTTTATTTGGATTGCAATAATGGGAGAATGGCAGTCAGGTGGTTGTCAAGCATTGTGAGTGGAGCACGCTAGTGCCCCATGTTAAATGGAGCTCTTGGCAAGGTAATAAATGTATACATTAAGCCTATCACGTGTGTTGTTCAGTGTCACATAGCACAGTACCATATTTGGTAAGCAGCGCCATTACTGCCTTGGCTGTCACCTTGACTCCCCGATGCGACCTGCTGCTTTTTTATGTAGGCCTGCTTTGACGTAAATTGCCACTTCGTCTTTCAGGCCGCTGTTTCGTTAGCAAATAAAGTCATCGTCCTTTGTATGTTCTATTGCCACTGTTTCTTCTTCCTTGCCATGGACTGCCATGCCGTTTGACTGGTTGTCAACTTGCTACGCCATTCGAAATAACCCGTGTGCGAGAGAGCAGTTTCAACCAGCGTCCGCCAGACGGCGCGCGTAATCGTTGTTGCTGTGCCCGGCAAACATTGAGCTCCGCCATGTTTCCTCCGCGGGTTTTACCTGTGTTTTGACAGCACTCAGGGTGACGCTATATTGAAATTCGCGGGAAGTTTTCGTCAAAAATGGAAGATTTTGCTGGCTACACAGTGCCAAGGTTGAAAGATTATTTGAAAACTAAAGGAATAAGCGTAACAGGCTACAGAAAACAGCAACTTGTACAGCTGGCTGCGTGTGCAGCGCAACTGAACCTAGAAGATGACCCAGACCTGGCCAATGTCTCAGTTGAAACTACGGTAAAAGCAAGACTGGCACAGTGTAAATATGTAGGAACAGATCCTCTAAAAGAACTTACATTTAGCAATGACTTTGGGGATGTGCTGGACGTTGGACTTTACGACGTCTTCAATTACTTGATTATCCATAGGGCGGACTACGATCGCAGAAAGTTACGAGGGTACAAATCTTTTGAAGATTACCGACTGTTTTACGATGGTTACGTACAGGACATGCAATGTTGCCACCCTGATAATGCAGATCACCTTGTATGTATAAAGGCACAAGTGAAACCCCAGCAAAGGGACAAAACATATCAAAACCAGGTTACCTACAAATTGTGGATTATGCTGGAGAAGGCTACAAGTGATGTGATGGCAGCACATTGTCATTGTTTGGGAGGGTAAGTTGGTTCTGTATTATCGCCCATGTTATAACTCTTCATTTAATATGGCAATGGCATTCATGGTGCATTTATCTTCAGTGTCTTCAGATAACAATCCAGTTGAAGTGCAAGTTACATGAATTTACAGAAATAAAATTACAGCGATGAATGATTGCAGAATGTCTTCTTGCATGTGATGTATCCCCCTTCATAATGTGTATTGATAATAAACAGCTGAGTGGTTCAGGCAGTGGTTGATCAGCATTCTGTTTAAAAGACTAAGGAAAAAAGTAATGAAATGTGTTATAGTTCAATATAGGTGAATGTTTTGCTCTTCTTTGAAATTATACATGCAAATGATTTAAAGTAGGCCTAAGTGTTATGTCAAAAAATATATATCTACATATGCAAGACATTTTACACTTGAAAATCATGCGTTTCTTTTATTTATTATACAGAGCAGACGGAGCCTGCAAGCATGTTGCAGCAGTACTTTTCGAGCTTGAAGCAATGGAAAGAAAAAGTTGTACTGATGGGCCGATGCAGTGGGTGCGACGGGCAAGGCAGGCAGATAAACCAATGCCAATCAAAGACATGAATGTCAAATCTGTTAGGTGTGTGTTTTTCTTAAATTTTGTACTTGCATGTTGCAATAAAAGATTTTTATATACAAAGGTAGTGTGCTATGTACTTCATTAATAAAATCATCAAAATTAAATATTCACCCTTCTGTCAGAAACATAGATAAAAGACCATAAACTGTAAGTTTTATTACAACATAGGTAAGTCAGTCCAATAAAAAAAATAAATGAAAAGCCCACCTAAAATTTATAACTGTAGGTTTTATTATTACAAACACAGGTAAACCAGTGTGCTGAAAAACTACAGTTGTCCACTTTTCTTGTGAGAATACTCTACTGGAAATGTTGGAGTATGAAATCATGTACTCAGTCAGAGTGTTCATTCAAAGATTACTTTTTTTTTGACAGGTATGGCATATCAATGATCAAGAAAACATGCGAAGACTTTGATCCCAGGGATCCGCGAGACCAGACTCCAGTATCAGAAGCAGAATGGCTGGCTCTTGGTGAACAGATCAGACAGGTGAAGAATGTAGTGGGGATAGGGGATGATTATTCCATGAAATATGTTTCGTAATACTTGTTGAACCAGTTTAATAGTTAACAGAAATATATATAGTATTTAAACAAAATCAAATGGCTTCCAAGACTTTGATAGTACAAGAACGTACAAAAATTCAGTTTAAACATGGTCTATGTGGGTAGTAAAGCATACATAAATAGGAATTTCACATTAACTTATTTCTGATATTAAATACAGCAGACACGATCCATTTATGCATATTCTGTTCAGTTTAAATGTGATTTCAGTTTAAAAGTGATCTATGTGGGAAGTAAAAAATACAGAAGTATTGATTTAACAAATTTATTTCTGATATTGAATACAGCAGACACGACCCATTTATGCATATTTTAATGTTACTTGCTCACTTGTATATTTCCAGGCAAACCCCAAGGCGTGCGTCTTAGATGTTCTAACAGATCCATCCATTAGGCAAGAAGAGGACAAAGAAAATGCCACCAGTGACATTGAGCATATGACAGTAGTGTCTAAGGCACAGGCCTACATTGCTAAATGTCAAACTCCATGTGTAGAAGATTTCATATTTGAACTGAATCACTCAAATGAAGAAATAACATACATACAAGAGGCAACATCTGGACAGTCATCTAATACTTCATGGTCTACTGTTAGACAAGGAATGGTGACTGCCAGTAACTTTCACCGAGTTGCGTCACGTATGCGAACTCTCAGGAAAAAGCCAAATGATGATCCCTCAGCAGCTGTCAAGTCTATTATTGAAAAGACAAATACTGATGTCCGTGATCTGAAGGGTCCACTATCCGATGGAATAAAAAATGAACCAAAAGCGCGGCTGCTGTACAAGCAGGTAGAGCGGAAACAACATAAATGCCTTAAAGTAGTTGAACACGGCTTTCGTGTGTGGGAAAAAACACCCTTCATGGGCTGCTCTGTGGATGGCATGGTTACATGCAAGTGCTGTGACACCAGACTTCTTGAAATAAAGTGCCCACATGCTTTCCGAACCAAGACCCCAAAAGAAGCAGCTCTTAACAGAGATTGTGTATTTGACAATGGCACTTGGACACTGAAAAAAAATTCACAATACTATTCACAAATCCAAGGGCAGCTTGGCATATATGAACTAAACCGATGCGATCTAGTAATATACACAAAGTTGGGTTTAGTGAAAGTGCCTGTGTTTTTGGACAGAGAGTTCTTTGAAACAATGACATGTGACATCAAGGAATTTTACATTAACTATGTAGCACCCAGGCTCATCGATCTCCAGTAATACCATTGGCAGTATGTTGTGCATGTTGACTGTCACACAAAGTTCTTGGGATGGATGATAAATGCATCAATTATAAATGTGAAGTCCAGTCTTGAGCCAGTGATATTAGAGTATGATATACATATGTTTGTGTTCTTTCCAGACATTTTAATGTCAGTTTAAGTGTTGAACCAACAGCTCATAACATGTCGCTCAGTATGAAACCAATATCATCACTGTCACTTTACCAGGTAGTTGTCAAGATTGCATAATGCAGCACAAACAGTAATCACTTGGTTCAGCAAAGGTTTCATTTTCAGTGGAAGGTTGCCATCTAGGATACAGAAATTCTTCATTCGTCCAATAGCTCTTTCCACATGTATCCTGGCACGAGCAATGCGACGTGTCTTTGTTGTGGCATGGCTGGACAATTGCTTTCCATGGGCAAATGGCGGAATATTTAGTGTAGCCCCTTGCAGTGTCGCTAAGTCTCTTATTAAGAATCCTCTGTCCGCCATGACATCGTCTCCATGCTCCAGCAAGTCAATAAATCCACTCTCTTCTGTTATCCTTCGATCACTTACAGAACCAGCCCATAGATCAGATATAAATGTAAATGTACCTCTCGGAGATATGGCTACTAAGGCCTGAACAGTGTTATGAGACTTATAACTGCTCCATGTTAGCCGTTGGGTTGATGGTAGAGAAGGTTTCTGAATGAAAAATTCAGTGCAATCAATAATGGTTCTTGTTCGTGGAAAGTATTTGAAGGACTTGGGAAGATTTGATCGTACTTGTTCTTTTGTGGGCCACTTTATTAACACCTTCAACTCGAAATACATAAGACATAGCCATGATGAAAATACCCTGCTAACAAGTGTGGCTGAAATTCCAAATATGTCTGCCAGATGTTCATTTTCAAGACCTCTTCTGAGTTTCAGCAAACACATCATGTACTCCTGAAACAAGCTGAGCTTCCTAGATGGTCCTCTACTTCTATCCTGAAAAAAAAATAAGTAGAATTAAAATAAAAAGAAGAAAATTTGAAAAGTTAATATGGTGTCAAGTGGAAGTCAATACACAGTCATATACTTGAGAAAGTTTGACCTTATCTTAATAAGGATATTATTTGCTGGAAATATTTCAACTTTTGCTTACTTTTAAAATTTGTATCAATATTAAGTGTGTGTTCATCATACTGTGCTTATATTAGATAAGACTAATTTATATTTGAAGGAGAAGGGGAAAAAAACTTACGGCAATAGCACTGGTCCTGCTTTCTCCTTTCCAGTAATTCATTCTAGCTGCCTTGTCCTTCAGTCTTGTAAAGATGAGAGTGAACATGGCCAGTGTCAGACCTGGAAATAAATTTAATACATGAATGTAAATATATTGGCCATTAGTCCACACGCTCAGAAGCATTGTGTGATAATAAGTGAAAATATTAGTTACAATAAGTTATAATTGTATAATTTATTCTGGTATGAATGTGAAATAAATACCTGTATAAAACTTGCAGCTTATGTCGTCTTTCATGACATCTGCCCGGATTTGTTCCCTCTTTAGTTCCTCTGGTGTCTGGAGATGACGAGTTTCAAATGAGCTCAGATGGGCCATGGTGATATCAGTCTGACAGGTGGCGTCTGTCATATCTTTTTGCACACCCACAAATGCCCCATCAGTTTGGCAGGAGGCAGACATGAGTGGATGTGAATCCTCTGACCCTAGCAAAATAAAATGGCAAAATTATTAAATCTCAAAAAAAAAAAAAAAATGAAGTTTATAAAAATGTATGACCTGTTACTTCTTTATGGCCTGTCACTATGGCACAAGACCAGTGTATAGACCTCTCTCTCTCTTTCTCTCTCTTTCTACCTCATCCTTGTATTATTAGACATAATATTTTCAGAAGGAAAAAGGTAACACGAATGAGAAAAATTAGATTATCCGTTTTATTTCAATTTGCTTCATTCTCAATTAAGACAAAACAATTATTGTGAATGGAAAAAAAGAAAGAGAAAAAGAAGAAAGGAGGAGAGAAACAATGAAAAAAAGAAAAAAGGGAGAGAGAGAAAGAGAAAGAAAGGAAGGAAAGAGGAAGAAAGAAAAGACCTACCATGTACTGCACAATCTTTATCTATTTTGGTTTCGGATGTAACTCTTGTTCCAGTGAGGTCGGCTGTCTGGGGAACTTCCACTTGGGTAACGGCAACCTGTGTATCTAAGCCTACTTCAGCAGGTTGTAACGTTAGGTTCGTCACCTCCGAGTCTGTCTGTTCTGACTGGGAAGAAACTGGAAATAAACAATAAATGAAAATAATTTTTTTTTTACATAGATTTCTTTCTCATTTGGATAAAAAACTGAACATGTATAAGTAGTAGTAAGTCAACCAAGTCTGGAAACCTCAGAACACCGATCATGAATGAAGCCATGTCCGGCAGTGTCAATAACTTTGCCTACGCAGGCAGGCTTTCCTTAGCGTATTGTGGTCATCCGTGTCTTATTTATACTAATATATTTACTGTTTCATGCTATTTAAAAACATTTTTATGATGTTAACAGGTAGGTATGCGATTGTCTTATGTCAGCTACGCTCTAAGACTCAGTTCTAAAGTTACCTTCATCAAGACATCGACATCGTAAACAATCTTCCAACATGGCGGCCAAATACGATCGAAACGATGTTTTCTGAAGTTGCATTTAACATTAATTATCCATTCGAAATACATGTATAAATTAATACTTTCATGACACAGATGAGAACGAAGAACTAGTACTGACCTTTCATTTCTTCTGTGTCGACACTACGACGAGACTTTTTACTGGGAGTGGGGGTTGTCCTTTCTTTAGGTGCCGGTCTTGCTTTTCTTTTCAAGAAAATTCTCTTTTCCAACTCGGTTGCCACAGCAAGTATTGGGTCAGGGAACTCTAATGTTGGCCCTTTTCCACCGACGAAATGTTTGGAACAAACGTAGGTATGTTTGGTAATGTTTTCTGCCCCAAAATTTTTGCGACCACAACATTTGATCCATCGCAAAGACTTATCTAACTTTGTCTTAGGCTTGGGAAATGGGATGAAGAATACCCCTTTCATTTCATCCCTTTTGTCAATATACCGTTGGTCTGAATTGCACGTGCCATACGAGCACGTTTTCGTCATGTTGTTGACAAAGTTCAGGCTAATTTAATTGAAGATGTTTGCCAAAAATATTAACTTTATTACGCTGCTAAATACGACTTTACCGGTATATCTTGCATAGGCAAGATGGCGGAACACGCATTGTTTGCCGGAGGTGTAGCGTCGCTAGGGCCAGATTAGCACATCCGGGGACTCCGCCGCCATACTCGCACATACAGTATTGGACCGCACTATACATCTAGAAAAATAGACTGATTCATCCGCGCATGACCGCGTTCGGTGGTTATGCTTTTCTACGTAATTCTGGCCTCTCTTTTGCTCAAAAACTATTGTTTGTTGTCTACTTAAACTGAATATTCATAGAAACGTCTATAGAAACATTATTGGTTAAATACAAACCATCATTCGCGTGTTTCCGGTTTGCACTTAATGATTCTGCGTAAGGAAACCACGAGCTGGGAAGCGGCCAGCGGCTCGTGGTTTCCTGCCCAGAATCATTTCGTCCCAACCAGAAACATGGCTCGTGAGAGTTTGTATAAATACATCACCTATACATGTCAGTATCACATGGTCAACAAATTAGCAAGCAACGTAGATAAGAACACTTTTATGCTGTACCATATATCAGTGACCACTGGCAGTTATAGTCACAAACAAGAATTGAAAGCACGATGGTACAGGCTGATTCATGTGCAGCAATACTTGAGCCCAGTCATGGCATCATTCCCTAATGATGATGATGATGAGGATAAGGATGATGATGAATAATTATTAAAAAAGAAAATAAAGAAAGACCAAAAAAAAAAAAAAAAAATCTGTGTGCCTGTGTTCAGGCGAGACCGCCCTATTCTGCCGCTGTTGTGAAATTACTGGTTAATGCCACCAGCGAGGGGTTCGTGAATGTATCCTATTTAGTCTAGTTCTGCAGACAGTGTAACACGGCAGCGAGATCACGTATGGCAGCCCTCGTGTTAATGCATAATGACATATTTGCGGCCCTGTCCTTAATGCCACATGACCTATTGCGGCCCTGCCATTTATGCAAAATGACCAACGGTCATAATGCAGAATGGCGTATGACAGCCTTATTGACCTGTGGCTTATGTCATCTGTGATAATTAATATAAAAAAACGGTGGTAGCCATATATTTAATGCAAAATGGCATTAAGTAAGAACGACCCTGTCAAGCAAAATGGCCTATGGCCGTCTTGTCATAGATGTAAATAACCTAAAGCAGCCCTCAGTAATGCAAAAAAATATACAATAGGATCCCCATCATTAATAAAAAATGGCCTAACTGTTGCAGCCGTTATTGATGCAAAACGACCTCTGACAGTCCTGTCATAACTCGAAAGTACGTGCTTAGGTCAATTCTAGGAAAAAGATTTCACCACACATGTATAGAAGTTCATATGGACACGAGTATACAAGCGAGATGCCCCAAGTACATGAATTGAATCATTGATTTACTACAAGTTGGTCAGAGACGAGAAACGAAAATAGTTCCAGTCTAAACACAATCTGAGGTTTATGAAGAAATGTTAAACAGATCAAAGTAAACAGTGAAAAAAAAGATCATTATCATGGTTGATCAAAACTCGAAAGATATTAAAAGAGATTAATGAAGGAAATCACTACAGCTTCTTTGGAGCAAACACAGACAGTACAGGAAAACGCCACAGACTGTCATTAAAGAAATAAAATTATTTACTTTTCGCCGGGTTGCACTTCAGTAGATTTACAATCTTATCCATGGTGATATCGTTGTGTACTGGCATTGCACTGCACCACCCACACTTTAATCGTACATAGAGATTTCCCGTCCACAATCGTTTAAACACATTCACACACGGCCTGGGTGACACTTGATTTTGGGCTTTACTACAACATGCAGTTCCGTCAAAGTCCTGACAAAACTTAGTACATGTAATTGATAGCGATACGCGTTTCCGAGTGACCTGCTCTTTTCACAAAATTATTCATACTTGATGCCAATTACGACTTTTGTTCGGTAGGTGGCCTATCTCGTAGGTCGATACCTTACGCCACAGTTGTTATTTTGTGTATGGGGCTATATCTGCGTTATATGACATGTGTGAGATGGTATCATTTCAATGTTACATCAAAATTCCAACCCTTGGATTTTAATTCTTTCACTGCCAACTACGACATAAGTCGAAATACTTAAGACGAACTTCTCTGAATTCTCAAATGTATACTATGTTCTGAACAGGTCTTTCGTTCAAGTACCAGCATGCCTATAGTCCCACAGAATATAACGATCCAGCCCAAAGAGCGTCGAGGAATAGCTGTTGACTCGATCAGTCCAAAACTTGGCACTAAAAGTTATGTTGTAGAATGAGTCAACAGCTTTCCTGAATACAATCTGGGCTACGAAAGTTGTTGACTGATGAAATGATTGTCTTAAGGTTGATGGAAATTTAGGCAGGGAAAAAGTCGCAAGCTGATACATTGGCATTAGGCACATCGGTGTTCTCTGCAGTCGATCATGTTTTGGCACTTTTGTCAGGTATACCCGGCGTCTTGGTGTCAAGTGTAAAAACGAAGCTCGTTCATTCAGGGACACGCTTTCCCTCGATGCTTTCATTTAAAAATGCTGGATGAAAGTGCAAAATTGAAAATCAAAGGCACACGTTATTGAATATATTGAATTTATATATATATATATATATATATATATATATATATATATATATATATATATATATATATATATATATATATATATATATATATATGTGTGTGTGTGTGTGTGTGTGTGTGTGTGTGTGTGTGTGTGTGTGTATACGGTTGCTAGTATCGTCGGCCATTTCGCCTGTGTGAGTTTCCAATGCGCGTTGTGATAGTGCCCGAGAGAGTTTTTGGGCAAAAGAAGGATATCTTGATATATAAAGATTTAAAGGTTCCCCTAAAATTCCTGCACAGATCTTTAAATTTCTCTTCTGCTTATCTCTTCTCTGCTCCTCTCGCCTTTCCTGCCCTGTTCAGTCCTCTGATCTGGTCCCCTCTTGTCTTCTGTGGTTTTCCGGAGCACTTTTGGATAAAGCATCATATCATAGATGCCCAATTCATGGTGAAACGAAGCAGTAAGACAAATGGTTTGCGAATTAGGATGAATGTGAATTCAAATGTATATCTTGTAGTTTACTATACAGTCTCAAAAGGATTATAATACGCAATAAACAATCAATTTTGGACCTATGGGCAGCAAATTGTACATAGTCTGTACCTGCAATCGAAAGTGACCAAATGCCATACTGTTATTAATGGCGTCGCGCAAGATGAGAGTCCCGCCGTGTTAAAAACTTCATACGGTCATTTGCCTGATGTTTGTGCTTGGAAGGATATGATGTGATCACATCATTTGAAATTAAACGAGCCAGTTACTCACGGGATTACCAGGCATGTTTGCCGCGTTCCACTAGTAGACGCTCAACCGCTCTATGAAAGACAAGACCATATTTTATTCGCTTTCCATCCACCTGAGATGTGTAGGGTCACTGAGTAAATATATATAAGCATCAAATTGAAATTATTTTTTGTGGGGAGTACACAGAATAATGCCAATTTGATTGTATCAAACCGCGCGAATAATTTCAAGACTTCACAATTTTTCTATTTACCATTCAATATAGACATGTCATAGCTTTATTCTGTGCCTTGTACCATAAATAAGAACTGCATAAGATCATTTTGACATAAAAATAGAAGAAAATATATAACATGGCTGAGAATATATAAGACGGATAACCATTTGATTGAGCGTGCAACAGAACAGCTGCATGAGGGTAGGCTGTGTAGTAAGTGGCCGGTGCTATGCTATATAGCCTATAGAGGTGCTAAACACTCATCACGTTCGTTTTCCTGAAATTTGTTAACTTCCACTAACTCTGTGAATGCATAGTAAAATTATTAATTTCCACCCTTTACCACTCAGACCCTATTATGTGGCCGTAAAAGGTACCACAAAACAAAACGAAATTATATTTGATGGTGTGGAGGACAAACATCGGAACAACAGACTGACCGGGAGCTATCACATAGGTACTGATAACAAAGCTGGGTTAAACTGCTGATATATCCATTACTGATACATTTACAGTAGGTAGACTAGAGTACTTCAAGCTTCTCTCCCTATCTGTGATCCTGCCGTGTTCCCATTACTGAAACTGGTGTGGTAGTGCCACACTATTAACAACTGCATTCTGGTCACTCCATATGATATAACGCATGGGCTCGGTTATAACGCATGGGCTCGGGTTTTTTTTTTTTTTTTTGATGTCATTTCACGTTATACTTGTACATATGGAGGATCACGGTTATGTAGTCTTACCATATTACAACAGTTGAAACTGATCTCTGAACATGCTTCATACAGACTGTTTTAGACGAGCGTATAATTGCTACAATATCATAGTAGCCGTCATTATTCTTGCCACTCTGCATCTCCATACCTTATGTAAACTCAGCAGAATGCCTCATATATTTACAGATATGATATTCGGTACTACAACAGGTTATATTTGTTAAACTCCGATTTAACTTTCATCCAGATTTACAATCATTTTCAAATTAACACCATTACATTTGTAATGATCTTGCTCTCTTTTGTTGCCACGTTTGTACACTTTTTGTTTTCTGCACTCTCTCGTGCTCTTGTTCATGTTACTTTATTTGTTGTTTCGAAGACTATATTCTCCAGCATACAATGTCATATACTTATTGGTTTTTTTGTACACATGAATGCATTTATTTTCTGTTGTGTCTCACAGTGTTCAGCGACGGTCATCCCCCAGTATGATATCCCCTAATGGGCATTTGTTTAAATCAATATAGAGCTGTGGTAGGGTTATTTCACTACAAAGATGGGTTTATGTTCCTGTCCATGTCTGCCAACGTGTCTACATTTTCATATCACGATCATAGTTTCATCCTCTCTTTTACGTTCCTCATAGTATTTGCCGCAGTATTACTTACCGAATGTCTATGCCATCTGAGACATGTGACGGTTCTTATATTTAGGGTGCTCTCCACGAGTATTCATCCAAACCCTGGTCCAGTTCATAATATTGTCCTTAATAAGTTTTCTGTGTGCCATGCAAACGTACGTAGCTTAAAATCTGATGGTAAACTCGAAGAAATAGGTATTTTGGCGGAGTCTGAAAAATTGGAAGTCATTTCTTTATCTGAAACCTGGCTCGATACTTCCTACCCTGATGCTTTATTGGCAATTGAAGGCTTTCAAACCCCGCTACGTAAGGATCGTGAAACTGGTTTAGGGGGAGGGGTTGCCCTGTATGTAAAAGACAATCTACCTGTCAGACGATGTGCGGAGCTGGAAACTCCCAGTAGTGAATGTATCTGGGCTGAAATTACTGTCCCTTCTGGTAAACTGATTCTAGGTGTTTATTATCGTCCACCAGGCCAATCTGCCGCAGACAGAGACCTATTTCTGGACAATTTATCTCACTCCATTTCCTCTGCTATGGAACTTAACCCTAAAATACTCCTAATAACAGGTGATTTTAACGATCGCTGTGTAAGCTGGGATTCTCCCCACACCGACAGTGAACTCGGACAGCGCCTCTTTGATCTGTTGGCTCAAAACAACCTGCATCAGCTCATATCCGAACCTACTCGTGTGTCGGAGTACTCTGCAAACCTACTAGACCTCATGATAACTGACTCCCCTGGTTATATCCTTAACTCCGGCATACTTCCTCCTATATCCTCTTCTGATCATTCTGTCGTCTTTTGCTCTTTTTCTGTGAAGCATTACAAGGATCGCCCCTTTAAACGCTCTGTCTGGAACTTCAAGAGGGCTGATTTTGTCAACTTGAACAATGTACTCCCTGATGCTCCTTGGGAAACTGGTTTCACAGTTTTTGACTCCATAAGTGACACTGTGTCATACTGGTCAGACCTATTTATTGACACGTGTAAACAGTTTATTCCGTTCCGCGTGGTCACTATTCGACCCAGGGACAAGCCCTGGATCAACTGTAATATCAAGAGGCTAATAAGGCAGCGCAATCGCGCGTGGAACAGATACAAATGCCAGACACAAAAGCCTCGGCCTCACACGCTCCTCATTACTCAAAATATTGAACGCCTCTTTCAGTTATACAAACGGAAACGTAACTTTACAGTCAACGCTATTAAAAGCTCCATTCGTCTTTACTTTACCCAACTCCGATCTGAACTAGACTCAAGAGAGATAAACTCTAAAAGGTGGTGGAACCTTAGCAAATCTATTCTCGGTCACAAACTTTATCAAAACATACCAACTCTTATTGACGGTGGAAGGAATATTTCTTCTGATATTGAGAAGTCAGTGACCTTCAACAAGTATTTTGCTGATCAGTGTAAGACTCCACATGATGACAATCCTTTGCCCTTGCCCGACCTTGCCTTCCGAACTGAGGCCCGCCTGTCTATATTTCAAGTGCAAGTAAATGATGTGGAAAAGATTTTAAAATCTCTGAAAACCAGTTCTGCTTGTGGTCCTGACGGTATAGGCAACACCCTTCTTAAATACTGTGCCCCCTCAATCTCACGTTCTCTCACTGATCTGTTCAATCTCTGCTTATCCAACTCATATTTTCCAGATCCCTGGAAGAGGTCCAACGTGTGCCCCGTTTTTAAGAAAAGTAACAAACAGTCAAAGGAAAATTATAGGCCTATTTCACTCCTCTGTAATGTCTCTAAAGTACTTGAGCGTCTAGTTTATAACGTTTTCTATGAGTATCTAACCTCTAACAATTTACTTTCTGCTAAAAACTCTGGCTTTAAGAAAAACGATTCCACCATAAATCAACTTGTTAGCATACTTCATACTATTTACAGTGGCCTTGAGTTGGGCCATGAGGCCCGTATGGTTTTTCTGGACATATCCAAGGCCTTTGACAGAGTCTGGCACGCTGGTCTACTTTTTAAACTGAAACAATTGGGGTTTGAAGATCCTGTGTTACTATTTATAGAAAGCTATCTCTCAAACCGACTTCAACGTGTTACTATTGGAGGACAGACCTCACCTTGGCTCCCTATAGAGGCTGGAGTGCCCCAAGGTTCGATCTTTGGTCCCCTACTTTTCCTCGTTTACATTAACGACATCACTGTCAACATCACCTGTGACATCCGTTTATTCGCAGATGATACCAGTATTCTTGAAATTGTCCACGAACCAATGGCCACAGCTGAAAACCTTAATTATAATCTTATACAAATTCATCGTTGGGGCAAGCTCTGGCGTATGACATTTAATGCCATAAAATCCATCTCAATGACCTTCTCAGCTAAACGACATAAGCCAGATCATCCTCCCCTACTTCTTGGAAACACACCGATACCTGAGGCCACTCTACATACTCACCTTGGAGTTACACTGTCAAGTAACTTGTCATGGCACCAGCATATAACACGTATTGTTAATAAAGCCAGCCAACGGCTTGCTCTTTTACGCAGACTCAAATATAAACTCTCCCGCCAAACACTCATACGGCTGTACAGTACAATGATTCGTCCTATCCTCGAATATGGGTGTGTCCTGTTTGACAATTGCACTGAAAACCTGTCACAATCTATAGAAGCTGTTCAGTATGAGGCAGCCAGGATCTGCCTTGGCGCAACTAGATACACTCCACGTGTCTTACTTCTCGAAGAGCTTGAATGGCAAACTCTGGCAAATCGGAGGAAATACTTTAAACTTATTCTTTTCTTTAAAATGTACAATAGGTTAACTCCACAATACTTACATGATCTCGTTCCTCGTGACGTTGCATTCACTACTGGGCGCCTTTTGAGAAATCGTACTGAATTACGCCAAATTAGGTTCACCACCAATCGCTTCGGCGATTCATTTCTCCCGTCTGCTATCAAATTATGGAATAACCTCCCGGTTGATACTCGTCTCACCAATTCCCTGCCGCAGTTTAAATCTAAATTAAATCTATTACTCTTAAGTGTTGACAAAAAGCCCACATACTTTAAACATGGAAGTCGTTTTCTGAACATATGCCACACGCAGTTACGTCTTAACTTCTCTGTTTTAAACGCCCATCTACATCATGTCAATATCCTTCCAGCCTCAACGTGTGCATGCTCTCATACCACTGAAGATACGAAACATTACCTTTTGTTCTGCCCCAAGTTCACTGTGCAAAGGGTCCGTCTGCTGAACACTGTGTGTCACTTACTCGCTCCAGGTGTAAATCCGACTTTAATAATTCAGTGCTCTAGTGACATTTTACTAAATATTCTCTTGAAAGGTAGTGAGGACTTGCCAGACACTGATAATGTATTCATCTTTGAGGCTGTTCAGACATTCTTATCAGAATCTAGACGTTTCATCTACTAATTTAGTATATGATCTAATTATAAGTCTCCACTATCTGGCATCAATTGTATTATTCGTGTACAAGCCGTGAATTTAGTCTTCTGTTCTCGTCCAGTGTGTATTGTATATATTCCTGTGCGTCCTTTTATGTACTGGAGAGCCTCCAGATTAGTCTTTGTGTACTATTAGGCAATCCAGAGA
>OZ026618.1:70138621-70184621 GCA_964020975.1 Hermodice carunculata | reverse complement strand
ACTCTCTTCTTATCGAATGGGAAAATTACACAATCATAGTCCAGTTTAGCTGCGGTGCTGCTTTCGTCCGTATTATTCAAAGACAAAGCTGCATCTGCATATATGATTAATTGACAGCTTAGTCGTCAATTCCAGTTTCAGCTGCTTGTTCCGTGTCGTAAATATATATATATATATATATCTTCAACCACTTATTATTTTCTTACTTGATTTGCAACAACGTGCCACCTGTATGTCTTCTGAACCCCCGTTCGATAATGATAACGAAGGAGATATATATATATATATATATATATATATATATATATATATATATATATATATATATATATATATATATATATATATATATATATATATATACAGGTGGTCTAGCTGCAACTGTTTATTTTACAATTACTGGGACTGAATATAATGCCCCAGCTTGTTTCCACTTCAGTTAAACATTGGCGGATGGTTTAACTAGGAAAAGCTGTCCAGCTAGAAAGGGTACATTTTGGTTCAGGGGTAAGTCAAATTGTTCTTATCAGAACCTGTACTATGAAAATTTGGTAATTATGGTTTGTTTGACAGATATTATTCTTTGATATGAAGCTCTGCATTTATAAGCAAAACTTCACATATTTAGCTAATTCATCAATTGCCACGTTCATATTTATTCATTATTATGTGGGTTGTCTTTGCTGAATATTTAGCTTAGGCAAGAAGCCGCTACTCAGAGAGACATGTATGGGTAAAAGGCTCCGAAACATGTTGAGTAGTTACCCGCTGAAGACCCTTTAATTTATTTGGGCTGATACAGCCTATGTCAAAATTTTACAGAGGAGTGTGTGCAATATAGACAATAGTAATTCCATATACATACAGGTTAGACAGGGACAGGTTAGCTTCTGGAGAGTTAAGAGTTCGAACTGCGGAATAGGATATTGACTACTAGGAAGTGGTTCTGGGCAAAAAGACACAAATACAATATATATATATATATATATATATATATATATATATATATATATATATATATATATATATATATATATATACATTCAGCAAGCAGCACGTCCTTCATGATAAAATATGATAGCAAAGCCAAAGGCTGATGCTTATTATTTAAGCACGAATGATTTGGTTCTAAGGTGATCAACCGGTTTGAAATTTATTTTCACTTTCACTGAACAATACTATGGCAATTGAATTACGTAATTTAATATTAAATTCACAACTTTGATCTGAACAAAGTATACATAATCTTTACCCACCGGATCATGTTTGTTGGCTTCATGAGGCCAAGCTCCGAAAACTAAATCTCTGTATCTTTGCGCCATCTCCTTGGCGGCATCGTTGCCAGATTCTGCGACCATCTTCAACATCAACGTCAGTTCCTTCAGACAGAGTCGTTTAGTATCGGAATCATCCCTATGGACAATAATAATAATAATAATAATAATAATAATAATAATAATAATAATAATAATAATAATAATAATAATAACAATAACAATAACAATAGCAATAGCAATAGCAATAGCAATGACAATAATAATAATAATAATAATAATAATAATAATAATAATAATAATAATAATAATAATAATAATAATAATAATAATAATAATAATAATAATAATAATAATAATAATAATAATAATAATAATAATAATAATAATAATAATACACATTCAAGTCACTATGTTACCACTTGCCCGGGCAAAGGCGGCCAAGCCAACTTGCAGCACGGACATGGTTCTAGACATGGACGTTGGTGGTTAACATATCGCTTACTTTGTCCATCGGCTTTAACTATTTACCCGCTTATCACAGTAAAACATATATAACCGCTGCCACTTTGAATTATAATTATAAGAATAATCCAAGACTCAAGTTCTTCATAAAAAGACTCTTTGTTAACTATCAACATACATAGTCTTTAATCAATACTTCCAGAATAGGTCCACGTCAACAGCTTTGCTTTGAGCGCTGTGGGGTTATTGCACCCAAAGCCCATGGGGGATAGAATTGACCTGTTGAACAACCTGGCACTGGAAGGATTAAGGTCGAATTGTCGATATTAGTTTTTAGTTTTTAGTTTTTAGTTTTTTCTTCTTTTGAAGGGGTTTTCAAGCAAAAGCTCATAAGGTTAATGTGTTGTGTCTCGGCAGGTTTATCGGTGCGCTTTGCATTGGACCCAGTGCCTTGGCAAAGTGATTAGATTTATCTTTGAGTTAAAGATGGATGTTAAGATCGAAGAAACTGCGCAAAGTATCAAAATATTACACTACTTTAAAAGAAGACCCACAATCCCCTGTTGCTACACTGTGTTGGACTGTAGTTAATATTTTAAAGATTATTCACATTGACGGAACGTCGCCTTACAGGATTCTTGGTAAAATATTGCAAAAAGTGAGTATTTCAGAGTTCTCCACAAATGCGCAGTTACCTGTCGCTCCTGAAGCAGACCAAGCTCCGTATCATCTCTGCCACACTTATGTGAGGTGGAGGAAACATGAACATTGGCATGTTCAGTGGACAAAGCTATTTCCCTTTTTGTGAGTGGGCTTTTTTTTTCACATGCGATGAGTATTAGATACTCGAAAATTACCATACACTGTTGTCTATTCTGAACATAAATGAATGCATTTTTGGCTTGAAATAAATATGCAGCCATTTACAAGGTTTCACAAAGCAAATGAAAATAGCATGCTTACTTCATACATTGTGACAGCTCAGCTAGAACTGCGTTCATGGCGTCTTTCGCCCTGTCACTTGTTGGGAATTTTTCATTTTTCAAAAAGTTTCCTATCCTGCCCGTGTGGTCTCTTCCAATAGAACTCCAGTTGCTCCATCCGTCTAATTCCTGATATATATATATATGGAAATAATTCAAGTGCATAAATATGTACATGCACATTTATAATAAACATACACTGACGCACACATCCATACATACATACATCTTATCAGACATTTTGGGGGGTGGGGGGTGGGGGCGGAGGTCAGATTGTGCAAATACACAAATGCTTTGGCCGGGAACTTTTTCTAAGAAAGCTAAAGTTACAGTTTGTATGTACCAAATGGATCGTCTCTGTTGTATACTTGGGTGTAAGGGTTGGCCCCGCTACATTGATGACCACTGGAAGACCTCACCAAAGCATGAGGGGCAGGTAGGTAGGTAGGCAAAGTTGCTGTCACCATATGTGTCAAAATCGAGATTGACTCTGTATTTATCAAAAGATCATCGCAAATGCACTCTTGTCCATGTAATTATCAAGAGAGCATGTCATAATAACCCAGTCAAATGCACTCTTGTCCATGTAATTATCAAGAGAGCATGTCATAATAACCCAGTCAAATGCACTCTTGTCCATGTAATTATCAAGAGAGCATGTCACAATAACCCAGTCAAATGCACTATTGTCCATGTAATTATCTAAAGAGTATGGCACTAATAACCCAGTCAAATGCACTCTTGCCCATGTAATTATCATAATAGTATGATTCTAATAACCCAGTCAAATGCACTTTTATCTATGTAATAACCAAAAGAGTATGCCACTGATAGCCCAGTCAAATGCACTCTTACCAATGTAATTATCATGAGAGTATGGCACTAATAACCCAGTCAAATGCACTCTTACCAATGTAATTATAAGAATTTGGCTCTAATAAGCCTGTCAAATGCACATTTATCTTTTCGAAGTTATCAAAAGTCTGCGCCGGGTCCTCTTACCTTGTAAACACCTTTTACTTTTTTATTTGTCCGAAAACGGTGGGCAACATTTTCTGCGATTGGTGCCAATATGAGCCAGCAAACGGAGTTTGTTGTATTGTTCATCTCAGCATGACAATGGAACCAAAGATCCGAAAACGCAACTCGTCCGTAATGCTGTTCAATAAAGGTTTTGCTGAAATAAAATAATGTATATATTTAAACTTTAAGCTGAAGGTATCTTACTAAGGTCAGTAAGTATATGCTTTATCGTACGTGTTAAATAAAAGTTCAACACTCTTAAACCACAAGCAGACATATTGATGTTTTTCTTGCCAAGCCTCTCCTCTTGCCACACACGCCTTTTGTTAAGCGCTTGACAATGAAACAACATACCATCTTTAGAAGGATGTGTTATATTGACCTTTCATTTCGAAACGTATCTTTTGCCTGTATTTAAGTTCAGGAATTCTAGATAATTATTATAATGTTTACATATATACAGATGACAGCTAAAAAATCTCTGGTCGTCCAGGGTTTTTTTTTTTTCCTTTTTCCCCCTTTTATCCTGTACTTTTGGGTCATACAGGACTTTACTCGTGAACCTTGTTTAGTAAGTATATTTTAATCCGAAATAAGAGGTGGAATTTCAGTCTGTTATTTAGAAATAGGTAGACATTTATTGACAGACTGCCCTTGAAAGTGATACTAACATGTGTGAAATTGAAAAAAAGGAACAACAACAATAAATTCTGTAGAAAATTGTACCAGAAGTAAAAGCAGACTGGTACAGTGGTAGTCATAACAGTTCAGGTGTTGAACGCGATGATAGTTTACGGAAGGAACAATTCTAGAAACATATACCCAAATGCATCTAGAAGCGTGATGATTGTCTTCACAGGCAGGTCTCTGTAGCCTTGTTTTACCTCTTCATCGCTTGGTTCATACGCATGTTGTGCTGCATATATCGTTCTTGATATGGTGTCTTCGCCGGCAGATCTGATGGCTTGCTGATACAAAAAAAAATTAAATAAATAGATAGATAGATAGATAGATAGATAGATAGATAGATAGATAGATAGATAGATAGATAGATGGATGGATGGATGGATGGATGGATGGATGGATGGATGGATGGATGGATGGATAGATAGATAGATAGATACATAGATAAATAAATAAATAAATAAATGAATAAATAAATAAATAAATAAATAAATAAATAAATAGAATATGAAAATTGGAGAATAGTGATAAGCTGCTACTCAGGTGGTTTTGCATGCAATAACTTCAGTGACCTTACAATCTCTGGAATAGGGTCACGGTTTTGTATAATTAGTCCCAATCCAATCTTCTCAGTGGTCATAGCCATGTGCAATATAAAAGACGGGGGCCCTTTTAGGTCTTGTCTGGTTAACTTAACATGCTTAACGCTAAAATCCACAAATGTAGCCTGGGGATATTGAGTACCAGATCAAGTTGACCTACGTTCAGTGCTTGTAAACACCGCGCACAGTGCTTGTAAAGGACCATCGGCTTCTGCAACATCAAGTTGACAACTCCAACGCTCTCAAGCTATCAAATGAACTTTGAAATTGTGTCACCTTAGTAATTAGGTGAATACCACTCCTGTGCGGTCTCACTTGGTCCTTACAATGAATATCATCATATGCAATATCAAAGTCCTAATTAAAGTAATTCTTATTACCAAAAAATAAAATTCCCTGTGACTTTTAAAATTAGATCGAGCTCATCCATATGAACAAAATACGAGCCAGCTTCCCCCCCCCCCCAAGTGTCTCCCTTGTCCTGTCAAAGCAATTAGCATAGCGTTCAAAGAAGACCCATTTCATAGATATTTCCAGAAAATGAAGATAAAAAGATAAATTTTGAACACTGGCACATTTGATGCACTAGTAGCAACTTGCTCCAGGTACACCCATACTGGATTGAATTGAATCCGGCGTTTGCATTCGTAGAAAAGAATTTAAGAATACCGAAAGATGGATATTTTCATAAAAAATCACAGCGCCACCTGTTGAACAGATTACGATATGATGGTAACTAGAAAAGTTCACGCGCGATTTTTATGCAATTTGCTTTTCGCTTTAAATAGGATAGATATTTTTATTATGGTAATAGTTTTTAAAAAGAAAATATAAAAAAGAAAAAATGGAACCTGATCTATCAACAACAAAAAATGACAAATTGGTGAAGAATATCCAATGTAAATATATCTGCACCAAGCTTTCAGAGACATCGCTCAAAAGTGTTGGGGGAAAAATGATATAACCATACACCGTTATCTGTATCACTCTACTGTCCATAGGCCTAATCTATAAATTGTGTTTGATCGATTGCCTTCGTAGACAGACCAATACCGCCGCGCTATTCATATTGTGTATTTCTATTGACGGCGGATTCGAGGCCTTGTTTCTTTCGCCCTCAGTCGGGCCGCGGTGAGAAGGGTCTGTCTGCGCATCAACTTGATCGATACTTAATTTAAGAATCGCCGAAGAGTAAAACATAGAGATATGCCCGGCTAGTGCTACAGAAATCTAAAAATTAATTTTGTACGGCCTGTCGCCATGCAGGACAGCGATCGAAATGTAATGTGTAAAGCACTGCTATCTCAGTCGGAAATGATGGAATCAGTCGTCCGTAATGTGAAAACAATGGCAAAAGAAAAAAGTGAGTCTGTCGTTACTTAATGTGAAAACAATGGCAAAAGAAAAAATCAGCCTGTCGTTGCTTAATGTGAAAACAATGGCAAAAGAAAAAAATGAGCATGTCGTTACTTAATGTGAAAACAATGGCAAAAGAAAAAAATGAGCATGTCGTTACTTAATGTGAAAACAATGGCAAAAGAAAAAAATGAGTCTGTCGTTACTTAATGTGAAAACAATGGCAAAAGAAAAAATAAGCCTGTCGTTACTTAATGTGAAAACAATGGCAAAAGAAAAAAATAAGCATGTCGTTACTTAATGTGAAAACAATGGCAAAAGAAAAAAATGAGCATGTCGTTACTTAATGTGAAAACAATGGCAAAAGAAAAAAATGAGCCTGTCGTTACTTAATGTGAAAACAATGGCAAAAGAAAAAATCAGCCTGTCGTTACTTAATGTGAAAACAATGGCAAAAGAAAAAAATGAGCCTGTAGTTACTTAATGTGAAAACAATGGCAAAAGAAAAAATGAGCATGTCGTTACTTAATGTGAAAACAATGGCAAAAGAAAAAATGAGCATGTCGTTACTTAATGTGAAACAATGGCAAAAGAAAAAATGAGCCTGTAGTTACTTAATGTGAAAACAATGGCAAAAGAAAAAAATGAGCCTGTAATTACTTAATGTGAAAACAATGGCAAAAGAAAAAGATGAGCTTGTAGTTACTTAATGTGAAAACTATGGCAAAAGAAAAAATGAGCCTGTCGTTACTTAATGTGAAAACAATGGCAAAAGAAAAAATGAGCCTGTAGTTACTTAATGTGAAAACAATGGCAAAAGAAAAAAATGAGCCTGTAGTTACTTAATGTAAAAACAGTGGCAAAAGAAAAAATCAGCCTGTCGTTACTTAATGTGAAAACAGTGGCAAAAGAAAAAATCAGCCTGTCGTTACTTAATGTGAAAACAATGGCAAAAGAAAAAATGAACCTGTCGGTACTTAATGTGAAAACAATGGCAAAAGGAAAAATGAACCTGTCGGTACTTAATGTGAAAACAATGGCAAAAGGAAAAATGAACCTGTCGTTACTTAATGTGAAAACAATGGCAAAAGGAAAAATGAACCTGTCGTTACTTAATGTGAAAACAATGGCAAAAGGAAAAATGAACCTGTCGTTACTCACGATGCGAAAAGAGTTAATAAAGATGTTAACTCTCTACCCGATCATCAGCTTTTTTTTATCACGATACCATTTCTAGATTCAAAGTCCCGATAAGCGGACCTCTCATGTCAAACAAGCTTATTTTTACATCGGTTGTTCCAGGCTTGGTTCAGGTCGACAAATTTTCTCGGCACTCTTTGGACCAAGGGAAGCAGATAACATATGTTGACTCTCTCTAGAATATAACACTTTCAACGTCGTAAACGATAATGTGCTATATTTATAATTCTATTGTGTACATTGAGTATTTTACTGCACATGCAGTAAGTAACTGAAAAATGTTGGAAAAAGATACCCGGCTGTTATTCAAGCAAGGCTCAGGATGGGCCGCAGTCAGTTGAATGCTCACCTACATGCCATTGGTTTATGTGAATCCCCGAATTGTCGCTGTGGGCAAGGTACAGAAGATACCTGGCATTATTTTTTTATTTGTCCATTCTATACAATCCAAAGAGACAGCTTACATACATCTATTTCGGATTTTGCTCCATTTACTCTAGAAACGATTTTATTGGAATCACCAAGTTGTCCCTTTGAGGACAACAAAATTATTTTTCTCTCAGGTTAAGAATATAGTGTGAAAACCAAGCGTTTTCAGCAAGATGCCATAACATGAATTGTGTACACAAGGAAAGTACCACAGCGACTATATATATATGTACGATTTTTAATTACAACCATTGCTACCGTCCATCGCTATGTGGGCGGAGTCCCACCATGTGGATGATCAGCAGTTTAGTTTTATACAGCCAGCCCTTCTGTCTGTCTTGTCAAGCTGTAGTGTCTTCCTTAAACTTGTTGGTTCGGTGCAATACTCCGCTGCAGTCAAGACAGGATTACGTCGTGGAGGAATGCGCCGGGCTGTGTGGTGTCTTGTCTGTCCTGTCTCTTTGTCAATTCCCAGAAAGAGGGGTTAATATAGGGCTAACCCCTCCTCCCCAATTGCCTTCCATGACAGATTGCTTTGAAAACCACTTGGCTGTGTGTAATTGATTAGTCATGGAATGAAATACGTTTAAACCAACTGAAAAGTACAGTAATTTCATATACATCAAAAATCCCATTGAAGTGTAGTATTGTTTGTATTTGAAAATTTAAGTAGTTAGGAAAATCAGTTCATTACTAATACTTGCCAACTTGTCAAAAAATGTATTACCTTTACGATATGAGGCAGGTCGTAATTTCGGATAATGTAGTCCAGTAGACCTAATTGGTTCAGGGTAGGACCTCCTTGTAAAATCCCTTTAAATACCTTCAACATTCGTTCACTCATGTGTGTCTCTTCTTTGTATTTCTTGCAGTACCTGTTTAAAATATGACATCCTGAAATTACCCGGGTAAGAGAAGGTTAACAACAGAAGAATTCATCAACGGTGATACCTAGAAATCATTTTTCACAAGTGATATGGCTTAGAGGTGTGTAGCCGGCTTAAAATCCCATTTGTTTGTTTCATTCACGCAACAATTCAGTGACAATTGTATCAAAGGTACTGCATGTACTTGCGACAAAAATCATGGCTGGTCACCATTCATAGAAAATGGCGTCATCTATATATATATACTCACCCTTAAAAACACCCCATATATGTCTGTCAGTCGAGTTTTCAAACCCATTGTTACAGTGCACTGTTGGATTAAACATATTTTATTTCAAAGAAACATGGATTAGGAAACAAGCTGTAAAGCTTTTATACTTTCCATAACTGCACACCATCACTCGATGAAACCGAAACATAAGCAGAAAGTACAAATGTAGAAAAAAAGGAAAGAAAGAAAGATAGAAAGAAAGAAAGAAGGAAAGAAAGAAAGAAAGAAAGAAAGAAAGAAAGAAAGAAAGAAAGAAAGAAAGAAAGAAAGAAAGAAAGAAAGAAAGAAAGAAAGAAAGAAAGAAAATGGCGAGGACAATTACTTAATCTCTACTAAATCTCTTTGTTTTTAAAATATACCATTCTACATTGTCAAATAACTTAGTATTCCAATCATTGGACTTGTTTGCATCACCACACAACAAAATGTCCCTTTTAGCAGTAATTTCTGGCTGAAAAGGTCCCAGTAATTCCGTGCGGGGTTTCGTTGAAAAAAGGACATTCTGTCAAAAAATGGAAAATGCTTTCCACTGGGGCTCCACAAGCACATCTTTGGCTGTCGATGTAACCGTATTAGAACAGCAAATCATTAAGAGGGCTGCAGTTCAAGCGCATCCTTGTATGGTGGACTTGGGCGAATCTATTTTTACCATAAAAGTACGGGGGGAAATGTATTATGTTACCATTCAGTATATTTTTGAATGCTTGAATTGTTTCAGAATGTTAAATCTCTGGATCCAGGTTACGCCCATTGCGCATGGTAGCAAGGAAAAAGGATTTGTTGCACTGTTAGGACCTACAAAATATAAGAGGTATTTCGTCACTGTGTCTTGTGTTGTGACCGGTGGCTATAGATTCTGGACTCCTATCCTGCAGGTAATGTGGGGCGAAACCCTTTACGATCTTGTAAAAGTGTATCAATTTGTGTTTCTCTCTTCTGTTTTTCAACGGTTCCCATTGTGTTTCTTTATAAAGTATTCTGCAACTTGTGGTATGGGTGCCACCGGTCACGACACGTGCGGCCGCTTACTGCACCTGCACAAGCTTATTGGAGCATGCCGGGGAACAATTGTCCCAAAGAATGTCGCCGCACTCAAGGAGGGGCCTGATAAACACCATGCACATTTTTTCAGTGACTTTCTATTTAAAGTGTATTTCATGGCACGAAGGCAATTTACACGTTTCATTGCTTTACATGTACAGTGTCAAGATGGTTTGTCCACGCGCAGTCAGATGACGACAGCATTACGCCAAGGTGCTTTTGAGAGTTTGTGTCCGTCACGCGGCAATTCTTCAAAAATATTGGATAATTTTCATAAATTTGAGACCTCGAGCACGTTATGGAAAAAGGTTTACTTTCATTTAGGCCGATAAACCATTGATAAGCCCAAATGGATATTGCTGAAGGATTTCCGTTTAAGGTAAGGCTTGCTATATCGTTATCAGCTTGGTACACTGTTCTCCCTGCACATGTAACTGATCCCACAGTAAAACTGAAGGATGAAAATTTGCAGACGGCAGCATTTGCAGTTTAGAAGAGTGGATATGTCCAAGGACGACTGACCTGGAGAAAACAATCTTGTCAATGCGTCACAAAAATGAATATCAGAAAGAGTCGAGTGTACGGTAACTGATTAATACAAAAAGTAAAGGTACATGTACAAAAACCCCCTACTCCCTCCAAAAACCATATATATATATATATATATATATATATATATATATATATATATATATATATATATATATATATATATATATATATATATATATATATATATATATATATATTTACAGCCTGTCCATGTCGATTAGTCTGTAAAAGCTGGTGGTCCACAATCGAAATCCGGGTAATCTCCAGTTGGGGAAGTTTCGGGTCGCAGCTTGAGATGCAAGGTGGGTATAAGCATCTTCTATGTCTTTCACTTGTATTTCTTGGACTTGATTATCATTGAGCCCAGACATGAGATAGTGGGCCCATTGGTTGAAATATGTAATCTGCTGTTCCGTAGCCGATGGTAGAGAGCCACAGTTTTTCATGACAGTTATAAATCGAGGTACCACAGGCCCAGCTGCAAATTAAGCAAACATATCACATGTCGACAGGAACATCCTTTGATCCCGTGTATTTTATATTCCTTGGTGTTGTAAGAACGAAAAGTATACCGTTTTGTCGGTATAAATAAGAAAAGATGGTGTGCAAAGATGTCGACCATTGCCTTATTCCTGTATCAAAGTTGAAACTGGTTTTATTTGTCAGACTGGGACCAAAAGAATATATTACCTTTGAAAAATATTTAATCTGAGCGTCCTTTTTTGTTGGAGTCCTCATTTTTGCTTGAGAAAGACAGTATTGTTGTCACACAGAAACTTCCCAATGAGTAATTAGGTAATAATAATAATAACAATGTTAATAATTCAAACTATATAATAATACACAAGAAGAACATCATGACAATATGACGTAACAGAGCAGGCGCATATATTTGGTTAAACAATGTAAAAGCCGGTCAAACAAGTGACTAGCTTGGTTTAACTAGGCACGTGAGATTATTCATCTTCGTATGAATCAGAATTAACATCCGCTTCTTTACAGAATCTTTTTATTTGGAGAATAAATTTCATTGCAGCATCCAATAATTTGCAGTCACACTCAAAAGACAAATTATGGTGACCGAACAAACAAAACGACACTTTATCGTTATTAGATAAACTATTAAAATTCAAATTAAGATGACTGGTTTCGAGAACTGAAAAGATTCTAGCCAAGAGAACGTTTCTGGGAATTGTGTACACTGGACACTGCAAACAAATGATAAGTAGTTTCATAATGAAGGCCACGGTGACATATTTGTGAGTGTATATCAAACAACGAGTAGACAGATGTGCCTTGAGGGAGCTAGAATCCACTCATAGTCTAGTAATAAGAATGTTTAATTTACGAGGCCCATAACGTAGGTACTCGAGCCTAGTAGGAAAGAGTATTCGCCTGACGTACATTTTGAAGACGTTAAGAGACCTAGAGTCAAGAACGTTAAGTGGAACAGAGTTCCAAATTAAACTTGTATAGGGGATAAAGCTGCCAGATCATTTGTTGTGCGTAAATTACAGTTGCGACGACCATTTCGAGAAGATAAAAGATCGCTTTGGTGAGTCGGACATAAGCTTTTTAACATTTTAAAGTAAAGTAGTAACTTGAAGAATTTTCTACTGTCTGCCAAACTCGGCCACCCTCGACATTTTAAAACTTTACCAAGACTAGCTGCACTCACAGCTCCTGAAAGAGCAAGTGCGGCTCGGTACTGAACTGATTCGAGCATATCGCTATTTCTGGCTGAACAGCTGTCAATAATCTGAGACGCATATTCCAAAATTGGCCGAATACCTGATGTGTAGATAGTTTCAAGAACACTGCATGGAAGCGTAAGCGTACCTTTCTTTAATCTCCCAAGCCTTGCTGATACTATGTTGCATATTGATACAACATATTTATCACAAGACGAATCATAGGTAAGAATAACCTCAAGGTGTTTATGCTCTTTTACTTTATTAATCGCCCCACCCACGCAAGTTACCAGGGTGTGGTCTTGATGTTTATTTTTTCTTTTAAATGATCATATGTTCAGCTTTTACAGAGTTAAAGTCCACTTGCCATTTTACTTCCCAACCCATATATATATATATATATATATATATATATATATATATATATATATATATATATATATATATATATATATATATATATATATGTATGTGTGTGTGTGTGTGTGTGTGTGTGTGTGTGTGTCCTCTATTTTGTCCTCGTAGTACATTCAATTGATAAAAAAGGAAAGCATGCTACAAGTCAATCAACGGTTAACAACAAGTCCAGGAAAAAAATGTCCACTCAGTAGGTGCACAAATGTTCTATTACTTGCGCTACCTCTGTGCGGTCCAAGTTACTGTTCACACGGACATCACGGGTCTCGCAAAGTTCACGGATGACCGCACAGTCTGCCTTTCCTTCCGATGAAGCACTCTCAAATTTTCCTTTCAATACAATTCTAATATTGAACATGTTATCACAGAAAATTTCATATCATTTAACATTATACTTATGTAATAGATAATTGAACGACCTGCCAACTGCCGATCGTAACCCATAATCAATTATTTTGCAACATATTTGCACCGGGGGATTATCACTTTTATGTAATTTATGAATGAATTTTAAGAAGCGTGAATGTAACTGCAGTTCAATAGGGTTCGGTATGGTAATTCCCATGTATGGTGTACCGATTTACGCCAAGCAACAAATATTTTCTCCACTTCTGAACTTGAAAAGTCCCATAACTGGTATCCATAAAAGGACGTAGCATAGGATTGAAATAGTTTATAACGTACGGCCGGAAAAGCATGTCCAAATTCAGCCATTATAATATTGACTTCGGGATATGGCTTAGTAATACATCGTTGAACATTATATGTCAGAGAATCTGTTCCCACAAAATTACCGAGATGAACATATCTGTTCACTTTTCTATCAAATTGCTCTCCATTCTTATAGACTGATCCGCATCGTTGTCCGAAAAGGACAGCCATTTACTTTTTGAAGGATCCAACTTTACATTAAATTCTGTCCCAAATTCAGTACAAAGTTCCAATAATTTGTTCAAACCAGTTAACGCGGGAGATAATAATACCAAATCATCGGGAAAAGCCAATGCACCCACAAATATATCCCCGATATGACAACCCAACTTTGATCCTCTTAGTCTAATCATCAGTTCACCAAAATATAACAGAATGGTTAACAGATTTTCATTTAATGTTATTACAGGTTGGCCAGGAGATTGAACAATATCAAGTAGCGATGTGTCATCAGCAAAAATGTAAACTTTGCAAGAAAGGTTGTCAACTTAATCATTAATAAAGACCAAGAACAATAATGGTTCACGGACACTATCTTGGTGGACATCCAACTGAATAGTCACCCAATCTGAAGCAACTCCATCTAGCACAACTATATGCTTTCTATTTATATACTGTATATACTGCTACACCTCCGCCGAGCCAGTTTCTGTCATGTCTAATAGGCGGATCAAAACACGAGATATGAATATCATCATTAAGTACAGTTACATCCAACTCCGTTTCATTTAGGCAAATGATATCCACATTACGATGAATACATGTACTTTCAATTTCATCTAGCTTTTTGTTAGCTGTAAGACTGGTGACATTAATATGAAGTAAATTGAGAAAAATTCAAGTTAGAACCTGGGTCCTGGTGAATGTCACCACATAAGGCTAGAAGGTTATCAGTTATAAATGTAATTATGGTTAGATATAAACACATGGGATAAACTAATATGTTCCAGCAACCAATGAGAGCAAGGGCACGAATAGTATGACAGAGATATATCGGTAGGGGTTGCAGAGAATTGGAGATACGGTAACCTAATGAAGCATTATTTTTCACAAGGCAAGCAATAAATAACAATAAAATTGGTAACCAATAGTACTATCGTTCCAAAAATAATAATCTAGCATTGCTTTGCAGCGACACCAAATTTTTGGTCTATCTATTAACCAATACCAGGTCTTGGCATGTGTCTCCTATATTTTAAATAAAGCCTGCCGGAAAATGAATTAATTTAAACATTAAATTATATCATAATATAGTAGACGGTGTGAAAACGAGGCTACTGTGATTAAACGCTTATTTTGACTGTTTCAGAGAAAAAATTAAACGATGTTAACTGGGATGCATGCTTTGATTCTCCTGATGTCGATTTAACCTGTCTTGCCTGGACTGCTGAATTTCTCAATATATCCCGACTCTGTATACCAAACAAAAGTGTCT
This sequence comes from Hermodice carunculata, assembly GCA_964020975.1. NCBI lineage: Eukaryota > Metazoa > Annelida > Polychaeta > Eunicida > Amphinomidae > Hermodice > Hermodice carunculata. The sequence continues at coordinate 70,169,600 of OZ026618.1, read as the reverse complement.
GGATAAAACAAAATGATTCTCCCTGTTACATATCAAAATTGCGGTCTCAAAAACGTAAAGTGGATAGGATCCATGCAAAGGCGAAGGTCTCAACCCCCCCCCCAAAAAAAACCCCTCACATTTGGAAATATTTTCGTGAGCTTCAGAACAAATACATAAGTGATTTAAGGAAAGCTGAAGACGATTACAATAATAAACAATGTAACTTTGTAAATGACGGGCAGTTTAAAAGCAAAAAAAAAAAAAATGGCGGAAAATGGTTAAGTACTTCATGTCTGGTAATTCTAACCAATCAGTGCCTTCTGTACTATCAAACAATTTGATCCTGTCTAATAGTAAATCTAAAGCTGAAGCCTTCAATGAACATTTTCTCAAACAATCCGATGTTGACTCTTCTACTTTCACTTTACCTGGCGAGGTTCGAGACTCTGTAAATTTACTGGAAGTCATTGCTTTAGACGAAGACAGTGTCCAACATAATTTAAAATCCTTGGATATTGACAAGGCATGTGGACCGGATGGTATTAGCCCCCTGCTGTTAAGGGAGGCACCCCCGAGTATTACCTCTTCTCTTGCTAAACTACTGAACCGTTCTCTTTCTAACTGTAAGTTTCCAACTGAATGGAAGAGAGCACACGTAACACTAATTCACAAAGGCGATGCAGCAGAATTGTGTAACAACTACAGACCTATTTCTCTGTTAAGCTGTGTAGGTAAGGTTTTTGAACATGCGCTGTTTCAGCATATTTTCAATTTTCTACGTGATGACTACGTATTATCGGAAAATCAATCAGGATTTTTACACCGTGATGGAACGTTCAATCAGTTTGTATATCTCTATCATGAATTTTCAAAAGCAATCGATCTCCAGAAAGAAGTGCGAGGCTTTCGACAGGGTGCATCATCCAGGGTCAATACATAAACTAAAAATGCAGGCATCCAAGGTCCACTTATTTCTTGGTTGGAAGATTATCTTGATGCAAGAACCCAAAGAGTAGTCATTTAGGGCCAGGCATCGTCTTGGGGGAGAATTAAAGCAGGGGTCCCGCAAGGTTCAGTTTTGGGGCATTACTATTCCTTGTGTATGTAAACGACATTGTGGATATTGTTAGATCACAAATACGTCTTTTTGCCGATGACACCACACTTTTTTTCACAGTTGATAATCCAACCGAAGCGGCTGATATTCGAAATCATGATCTGGAATCAATGTCCCCATGGTCAGATCAATGGCTTGTCTCTTTCAATCCTGAGAAAACTAAATCCTTGATAGTAAGTAGAAAAAGCATCCCTATAGATAATCCCAACTTGTCTTTTAAGAACAATAATCTTGAAAATGTAGAGATGCGCAAACACTGCGGTCTTTGGCTTTCTTCTGATCTTTCATGGTCAGTCCATCTTAATCACATTATTGCAAAATCCTAAAAACTTGTTGGTGTCCTTAAACGTACACAGTACAAGTAGGCGGTGAGACTCCGTCAGATCGCGAGCCGATAGGCGAGCGATATGACTTCCATCTCACCACCTCCTTCGTGATATATTGGCAACAATGAATGCCACGCCATACATAATTCCTTAAGTAATGAATGCAAGACCAGAACAATTTATGAAAAATAGTTCGTGTCATGTTGTCTGTCTAACATCTGAAAAGTTTATGGGTTGGATTGCATGTAGAAACGTGTAAATAACAAGTACAATGAAATTTGTCAGTGCCATGTGACCATGTCAAAATAGACAAGGTCACACTGAATGGTGTACCGAGAAAGATACAAACATATAAGCACAAACCGAGAAAAGCAACGTCAAAATGCACAGGAGCAGAACATCAGGCTACCTGTGCGCTAGTATCAAATTATAACACCATGCAATGAAGTAACTACTAGGTTTTCACAACTCAATACAGAATCAACCATATCAACTATATAAATGGCAAAATATAAAGATGTATCTTTTGGATATGCACACCATTTCTGGAGAAAAGGTTCCATCAATACAGTCATTCGGTAATAAAACCATCGGCATAAAAAGGAAAATGTATGTATGTATGTGTGTATGTATGTATGTATGTATGTATGTATGTATGTATGTATGTATGTATGTATGTGTGTGTGTGTGTGTGTATGTATGTATGTATGTATGTATGTATGTATGTATGTATGTATGTATATAGGTAGGTAGGTACATGTAGTAGGTAGGTAGGTAGGTAGGTAGACAGGAAGGTAGGTAGGTATACTACTTAAATACTAACTTTCAGGGACTGGTTGTTGTCGGACTCCAGGTCTTGTCTCCAGTAGACCAGCCTGTGGCTGCTGGGGTCCAGCTGAAACGTCGTAATTGAAAACATAACAGATCCATATGACATTTACTGTAAAATTTCAATCCTTTTGTGTCTTGTGTGCTTCAGCATTTGCTGGTTCAGAAGAATATGTCGTCTTTTATATTATGTTATTCAAGTCATGAATGTCAAAATCTATGATCATGTAGGAATAAGTATAACATGGCCACTCCAGTTTTCCAATCACCAAATAATAGTTTACATATACCCTGATAACAGAAAAATGCATGACAGTAGGGAAGCTGTATCCCATCCCATTTAATTTTTCAGTTTCGCTTTGTAGCGAGAAGGTGAAGTATCGTGAAAGCAAACTTAATATTGTCAAATTACACGCAAGAATACTTGGAGCTTTTCCTGTCTTTTCGTCGACACATGTAATCGTGAAACAGGGTAGCAAATTTTGCATGAATCAATCTTTCGTTTATAAAAACAGTTACTGTAGTAAATTATATTGTGCTGCATTTTATTGAATTATATATAGTCACAAGAATACACGTAATTATAAAAACGTTTAAACATATGAATTAATGTGACAGGAACTGAAACCCATATGGGTTAATGTACCCCTCAAGATCATCATCATCATCATCATCATCATCATCATCATCATCATCATCATCATCATCATCATCATCATCATCATCATCATCATCATCATCATTATCATTATCATTATCATTATCATTATTATTATTATTATTATTATTATTATTATTATTATTATTATTATTATTATTATTATTATTTAATAATACTTAGTCCTGTCCTGTCGGAATAGGACTGAGTCAACAGTTTTCTTTGGCAGGGTCGTTGCAAGCAAAGCTGTTGGTCTAGATCATAATGTCTTTGTATGTTTCTTCTACAATTCTCATTCAAAATATTACCCATGGATGAGAAATTTAAGTTAAAACTACAGTGCAGACGATATCTTATATCCGGGTAGTTTAGGGCGATTTATGCGGGAAATGGCTTTTCTGACCTGGCACGCCTTGCTGATATGCTTGATTTGCATAAACTGGCCTTTGCGTGAGCTGCTGAGCATACTGGGGTTGCACATAATATTGTGGCTGGACATACTGTTGGCTGGTTCCTGGCTGCGCATATACCACAGGATGACCTTGCCAGTACTGCTGACCTTGATACTGATTCATTTTTCAGTGACGGTCGTATTTTAGTATGTTCCAATGGTTATACAGTTGCACGTGTTATCTGGAATACAGAATGACAGTCACATTAATTTGGTACACACACATACACACACACACACACACACACACACATATATATATATATATATATATATATACATATATATATATATATATATAAATATATATATATATAAAATACAGTGCAGTATAATAATTTATAATATAATATGTGTATAGACATATACATGTATATGAGAAACATGCTTTGACACCACGTCAGTCAAGGTTTATCCTGTTGTCCTTGGATTTACCGTTGATCAATAACTCATTAATAATCAACTCATGATTTATTCTATGTTTGCGGGTGAATTATCATTTTCTAGACTGAAATTCACAAGTAGTGATTCACTGTAGATCACATGACCTAAACATTGTTACAAGTAAATTGTGACGCGCCTGCATCAGTGACGTGATGCATTGACTTTCAGACAAAATCAAATGTGCGAGAGGGAAAACAATTTTGTGCTTGCTCAAGTGGATTTACATAAAAAAATCGCCGGCATTTTTGCAGTAACGAATTATTCAGCATTGTATTGACATGGAGTCCATTGGGAATCCATATTTATTGTCCGGGAAATATTGCGTGCTGTTTTCTATACGCTAATCGCCTCTTGTATGGGACTTCCCCCACTATTGTGTCACTCGAACCACACACAGGTATCTTGACAACCTGGTTCTATGAATTGATTACTTGCATAAATAATATAAATTTCCTACCGAAATGGATTGCAATCTGAAACATAAAATGCATTTTGTGTGCTTTTGTGTCAAGACAATTTTTCGTTGATGTGTAAAATATGTGAAAAAAATGTAAAAAGGAGAGACAGATGTAAGGAAAGAGGGAACAGGAAAAGGAAGCAAGGAAACAAACAACTACGGAGAGGAAAAAGGAAAAAGGAATTAAAGAAAATCAAAATAAAAGAAAATAAATTAGTAAAGAAAAAAGGAACGAAGATAATGACTGAGATACAAGAAAGGGAAGGAACAAAATAGAAAGAAAAAAATTCTTGACCAACTTCACCCCTGTGTTGTCATCTACATAATCACAGTGCAGGCAAAAGGGAAAAAGTGATAATCTTCGCATATGGACATCTAATGTACTAGAATTTGTGACTTCACCATTTTTAGCTGGAGGAGGAGAACGACAGTTCGCTCACTTAGTGTTGGAAATTTGGGTGGGTCCATCGAATAATAATACTAATACTACTGTTACTACTACTACTACTTCTAATACTACTACTACTACTACTACTACTACTACTACTACTACTACTAATAATAATAATAATAATAATAATAATAATAATAAAATTAAACCAGCGGTCTGCCATTATGATCATCATTGTTTTTGTAAGAAATATGCCATGTGTGTATTCAAGGATTTCCGAGACATGGATATATATATGTATGTGTGTGTGTGTGCGTGCGTGCGTGCGTGTGTGTGTGTGTGTGTGTGTATGTGACAAATCTAAACCGATAAACCAATAGTTGTACACCTACTTAGTAAAGATTGTGATTTTTTTTAGGCGATCTAACGCGAGTTGGCCTGTTTAGTGCGTGTATACCATATCCCTGTTATACGAGATGTGCCCAATGAGCTGCTGTGATTGGCCTGAGTTAAGGTCAAAGACTGATATGTCAGCATAATATTACATGTGTGTTATTATGTACAACTCATATATATATTTGTTTACCTTATAATCTGTTGCACAAAATAAGATACATACGTTCCTTTTTTTGTGGATGATGTAACTCTCTTTCAATATACTTCGTCTCGTAAATCCAAATAGTCCATGTTCAATCCATGAGAAGTTTACGGGTATGTTTAGATGAAAGCTCAATTGATCCGTTTGTATGAAGCTTCATTGCGGACATGTTTGTTGGCCTTGGTAACCACTATAAACATATTCGTCTGTCGCGTATGTCATTGCGTGGCTAATTCTTCATATACATTTCATTTTAACAGGCCTATGGTATGTTATTTCAATTCAAGGGCGTGCAAATTTTAGAAATTTTCGATTTGCATGAATGTCAAACGCAACAGATTTCGATGAGGGCAAGATGCATGTTAAAAAAATGCTGCATAGCAAACCCAAGTGATACCGTTATACAAGAGCCACGATAGCTACATCCATCTACCTTTGTTGACAACAGGGTGATATCTCCACGCATTAATGACAAGATGAATAGCTGAGTTTTTGGCATCCTCTACATCATGCAGAAAAGATTTTTTACATGCAGGTGTATATCAATTTGGTATAAAAGAAATCCAGGAAATATCAAAAAACGCTTAAACGGTATTGAAAATTAACCTGTCGTAATTTGTTGCATGAAAACTACTCCGATTTCTGAGCGGTTTATAGTGGATGGAGTAGGTGATGAACATGTATATGGCAAACCAATCAATCGTCGTTTGATTTCCCAGAACGTTTCATTATGTGAATGCTGTTTTTAACTCACGCGAACCCAAAATAACAGTCTGATGTTATAGTTGTGACGCAGCACATAAAAAAAGCTTCATGGAAAATTTTGTTTTCTATAAGATTGTACGTACTTTCCGCAAAGGGAGCCCGACTCGTTGACACGAACATTTATCTTCACGATAAGCGCTGAAGATTAATTTCTCGGCATCATATTCTCATGCAGGTCGTTTTTTCTAAAGGAAACTGGCGGTCACAGGTGAATTCTAAATGTGGCCTTCAAGTAAACATTCATGCCTACAAATTTTACCTCCTCACTCGACTTTGTAATTACAGCAATTTTAGGTCGGCTGTCTTTCTGTGTCGGCACACCAGAAGAAAATCAATTTTCTTCAATGATGTACAATATATAAATGCTTTCCAAATGAATGTGTGTTCAAATTTAATTTTTCACCGTGCATCTTTCAAAATAACCTAAAAACGTCCTAAATAGTCATGTTTGAAGATCAAAACCGAGAGAAATAGCCAGCTCATCACAATGACCATCTGTTGTTTCATTGTGGCACTGAGTCAGTGAAATATGAAAAACAATATGTACATGTCATCACAAATGTTTGTTTTATGACAGCAACAATAAGTCATGTTTTTTTTTCCATCTTGCAAGCTTCATTTTTAGGGGTAGGGGTACAATGGGGGTCAATATAACTTCACATACCACAGTTTTCATGTCAAAAATTACTTTCTTGCCACAAACAGAAAGTATTTACATCATAAAAGCGACACATAAATGAAATACAAAGATATCTGAGTTTAAAAACAAAGTAGTATTTAGTAGTGTTTTTGGAGGGTAAACTGAAAACATCAAAAATCACACTGAAAATTCAATGTGACATGACCGCGTAAATGCTTGATGTTCCAAGAAGAGAAGTAGTCAGCAGTGGTACATCTATTTCACTGTATATCATGTATAAATAATTTCACCAGTATCCATTGTTTTGTGAAAAGCTGGGGTTCCCTCAAGGTTGCGCAATGGAATCACCGACAGAGGGCACCACCTAGGTATAACATCATAAAACACGGGCTGTTGAGTTTGGCTTGACTGGAGTGCTTGGAATTGTTTGAGGCAAAAATCCAAAACACATGTTTTCAATGTAAGTCAAACCAACATGAAACGAAGTATTCTGACTAATTAATCGTGGACATTTTTCTCTTACGGAGGAGGGGGGGGATTAAAACTAATGAAAATATGTTCAAGTGTGTGCAGGTAAAAATCTGACAAGATTGCTTTCAGGTAAGGCCAAGTGAAATGTTTGACATTCATCACCTAAGTTAAGGCCCATAATTTTGTAAATGACGGTTTAAATTAATTGGTGATCCCTTAGAGTTAAAGCTTTCTCTTTCAGATATTCCAAAATGTGCTATGGTCACCTATGGGAAATTCAATTTGTTTGTGCAACCTGAATAGTCTGGTTGGCTACACACATATTTAGGTCAGAGGTCATGCCACACGGGGAGTGACCTTTCCCCTTTCACCTTAATTAAGTTGCCCTGGTAACGACGATGAAATATCTCAATTTTATCCCTTATCTGAACCATGCAGCGTCATACAAAATTAAGACTACGTTTGTCGTCGTCTACTACTACTACTACTACTACTACTAATGATAATAATAATAATAATAATAATAATAATAATAATAATAATAATAATAATAATAATAATAAGACAAAACCGTTATTGAGCCAAGCTCTCGCTTAGATCAGATCTTGTCACAGCTTTGAGTTTGACATCTGTGTACTTGCAGTAAAGCGAGAGAGCGGTATTTGATAACCAGTGATATTTAAGTCCTGCTACATTTCGTGATGCAATATATATGTCCTTGATTTACTGCTTTGCTTTGAAAATTTTCGCTTCGAAGTTACAACAGAAAACTGATGTTTGCGGGGGAAAATAAAATGGAAAAATTATTTTCTCAGTAGAAGGATATAAATAATAGTTCTTATTCAAGTAGTTCTCACGTAAGTCTGGGTAAAATGGACAAACCATCAAGAAATGAAATTCATTTTCAACACACTTAATCTTGTTAGTATTACATAATAAACAAATTCTCTCTTCACTCACTGTACCAGTATATTTTCCTCTCTCAATATGCAGACCATGACTTGAGCATCTAAAGCGAGTAATAGCATTTCGAAAAGTGATAACATTTACATAGTTAAGATATTTTTCTGGTTCTAACAAAGATTTGAAAAGGCAATAAGTATTCAACTTTTGATTTTCTGTGACTGAATCATGCCAAATTTGCATTGCACAGTCCTTCAATCTTTTAGAGAAACTTCTTTAAACCATGCAACATTTCCGACTTCTTGTGATATCCAGACTGTGCCAAAACCAAATTCGAATAATAAAGACTTGACATGTGTAGCCCAGTTACACCTTCCAGCTATATCCAACTCAGACAACATATTCTGGCATTGTGTTGGGTATCTATGGGAGTCCATTTGAATAATCTTGCGCCAATAACTGATGCAGCGTAGATGATATTTCACAAAAAGAGGGTATTTTCCACATTCCCCAAAGGCAGCACCATAAGATGAACCTTGAGGGAGACCAAGCCACTGTTTACAAAACTTAATCTGCACTTTTTCTATTACTTCTGTATACTGATAACCCCATATTTCAGATCCATATGGTAAAATAGGTGTGATTATTTCATCGAATAAATGGAATATGGTTTTATATGGTAATTTACCAACTTTATATTGGAAACACTGTAACATAGCTATGACTTTTTGTGCTTGGCTGGTCAAAGTTTTGGTTGCTACAGACCATGATAGTCTTGATGAAACCATGAGACCTAAATACTTATAAGATACACATTCAATTTTTTTTCTGTTTAAAATACCATTCCTCATTTTTGTGAAAAATACCTCCATTCCTAAAAACCATTATTTTTGTTTTAGTTAAGTTAGTGTTCATACAGGATTGATCACAGAATTCTCCAAGAATGTTAATCTGCTTCTGTAGTCGAGCAACCGTGTCTGCCAAATCTACAATGTCATCTGCATATAGTAATGCTAATAAGTTCATGGTTTCTTCTGAAATAAATACACCTTGACCACCCTTAGATTCTAAATCCAGAACAAACTTATTAATAAACAAAATGAAGAGTAAAGGACTGATCACACATCCTTGCCTTGTACCCATAGTGCACTTAAAAAACTCTGTGAGACCATCTGGTGTACGTACACAAGACTTGAGGTTTAAATGCATAGATTGTACCACTTTTAACCCTTCACCATGAACACCTATATTAATTAGTCTGTGCCATAAATACTTGTGGATAACAGTGTCAAATGCTTTTGAAAAATCGATAAAAACAACATAAAATCTACCACCTTTTTTAGATAAATATTTTTGGACAACTGCCTGTAAAGTAAAAAAATGGTGTACTGTTGACCTACCAGACCTAAAACCTGCTTGACTTTCGTGTATTTATTGCAATTTTTCTGCCCAATCATATAAACGATTATTAAAAATTTTAGTAAAAATTTTACCACAGACATCCAAGAGTGAAATTCCTCTATAGTTGTCTTTTACATTCTTAGGACCCTTTTTGTGGAGAGGACATATTACTGCTTTACACCATTCTTTTGGGTATTGACCCTTATCCATTATATTATTGAACAGTTTCACTATGTATGGCACAGTGATACCAGACGAATTTTTAAACAATTCAATAACTAGCCCATCTACACCAGGGGCTTTATTGTTTGCCTTTTTCTTAATAACTGTATGAATTTCATCTTCACAAATATATTCATTTAGTTCCTGTGGTTCATTTACATTACATTCATCACACTGATCATCATGATTTTCCAAATCTTGTTCTATTTGATCTTGTATAGAACTTGACCCACACTCTTGATTAAAGATTGTTGAAAATACTCAAACCACTCTAGTGGTGTTATGTCACTCTGTTGTATTGGACTTTTATTTTTCATCTTAATCAAATTCCATACCCTGTTTGGATCATCTTTAGTCTTTTCTATCTTATCTCTTTCTTGTTCTTTCCATCTTTCTTCTTTCCTTCTACATAAAGACTTGTACTGGTTTCTCTTTCTTGTATATTCTAACCAGCTTTGTTCACTGTGATCTGCTCTATACTTGTTTAGTGCATCATACCTTTGGTCACTTAGACTTTTACACTCTGTATCATACCATGGACCATTACATTGCTTACTAGTCTCTCTAGGTTTACATTTCATACAGTCTGCTGCTCGTTGATACACTTTTTCTAGCAAGGTAACAGCCTCATCTACGTCATCAGGTACAACACTTAACAAGTTTTGTGATTGATCATCTTGTAAAATATTCAAAAATTCATCTTTCTTATCAGCCTCCCACTTGTATTTAATAACAGGACTAACATTTACATTCTCTTCAGCTGCACTGCGACTTTTCCCCTTCATCTTACATAGAATAGGAAAATGATCAGATTCATCCATAAACAGCACTGAAAAGTCCTCAATGTAGGGAAAAAATTCTGTATTGACTGCTACATAGTCAACAACACTTCTTCCTGCTTTTTTACTACATGTGAATTCCCCATTTGGATCACTACTAGACCGACCATTCAATATATGTAAATTTAAACTCTTACACATCTCTATCAGAGAATATCCATAATTATTGATTTTATCATCTCTGTTTTCTCTTACCATACTAAAGTCATCACAACTGTACCATTCCTCCATAGGTAAATGTTTACTGCTGTCATCACATATAAAGTCTTGTAAATCACCAACCCTAGCATTCATGTAGCCAATTAAAACCACGTGAACAGGGGGTAACTTTGCATAAACTTGTAATAATTGTGATTGTAAAATAGATATACCATCCTCATCCTGTTGATAAATAGGTGAACCTTCAGGTGAAATATACGTGAAAAATAGTACTACATCTGTATCAAATCCAAAGAAACATTTGTCAAGTAAAATCACTACTGCATTTTCAAAATTTTCATGTAGTCTCTTAATTCCATGAAGGTATTTGTTTTTCACAAAGACACAGAGTCCACCATTGTTACCTTTTTCTCTGCAATATGGGAAACAGGTGAATCCAGGTAACCAATGTTGATATTGAGTTATGTCATAGGACCAGGTCTCATTAAACACAAACAAAGTCATAAGTCACAAGTATCCAGTTCCAATTTAACAGCTTCTTTCTTACTGGGATGCACAAAGCCCTGTCCATTCCAATACACAATAGTCACTGGTTCACTGGGTTCTCTGTACAGGCCTTGGCCTGACCCCTAGGCAACAGTTTCTGGACTATTACAGAGTCTGTTTCTGAATCATATACAAATTTCTTGCCATCTATAACAAGCTTAACATATTGTAAGAATGCTCTCTTGTCATTTTTCCCCTCATCCAACATACGTGGTATCAATTTCCTCCTCATTTCTCTGACTCGTTGTGTAAAGTCTTCAGTTACTTTAAGGTCACTCTGCCCTTTCAATTTAGCCCTTGCTTGGTTTAATACTTTCTGTCTGTCCTCCCATCTTGTAAATTTCACAACCACAGGCTTTGGTTTTCCTGTTCGTTGAAATGGGAGTCCATGTGATCTTTCTATACCCATTTCCTCATCTGTGGTTGCTTCTGGGAGTCCAAGTTTCTCAGAGATAGCTTCACGAACCTTTTCTTCACATGCTTCCCATGACTCATTTTCTTCAGCATCTATTCCATAAAATATAAGGTTATCTCTCCGTGACTGTTTCTCTTGTTTCTCAAATTTGGCTCTTAATTCTCTGTTTTCTTTTTTTCAGAGTTTCTATCTCATCACGCATTTCAATGTATTGCTGCTGTATATCTTCCAGTTTATGTTTAAATTTAATCCACTCCTGTGGATTAAATTCCATCTCACTTTCTTCAAGTACTTCAGGTTCTTCACTTGCAGACTATAATCTGGTCAAAGGTCCAGGGTTCAACTCAACATGCCCTGTCATGATCATAAGGACAGTCATAGCTAATACTGCCCTCAATGACCCACTGGTCATTGGTCTGGATGTGGCTATATATGGCACCAGGAATTTGTCCTTTGGAGCTGGATGGGTAAAGCAACTAATTATTGCCCTCCAAATCGCAAGACTTGTCCCCATATTTTGGTTTCCAGCTACTCTCTATGCTATTATATACAGTCCTGTCAACTTTCAACTTAGCATATGAAGTCAGAATCAACACATTAATCAAACTTTTTGAGAGGCCATTTGGAGTAACTCTCTCAGTCTGGCCACCAGGTGTCTCCTCACTGGATTACCCTATAGTACATTTAACTACTAATATAATGGGTTCTCCAGACACGGAAAGACACATAATATATATATATATATATATATATAGTACATACAAGACAGCTACAAACTATGTTACCAAACGATTTATATACATGGGAAATATTGCCATCACCATATACAAATATCGGTAGTGAAAGAGACTATATACAAATATCAATTGTCAAAATACATTAAAGACTGACTGGGATAAAACAGCAGAACATAATGACACTGCGCATTCCATTTGGTATTGACAATAACAACCAGCAGTAATTATAGCAATTTAGTCAGTATATATATATATATATATATATATATATATATATATATATATATATATATATATATTTATATATATATACTTAATCTTACGTAGCGAAGAGTAAGTTACCATTTTTCTCATACGAAAGATCGCTGTTCGGGGGGGGGGATCCAGAGTGACTGAAGGTCACTGGTAATTTAATCCCACCAACAGTGATCTCGACTGAGAGAAAAGAGTAACTCACTCTCCAGCCATGTAAGATTTTACTTATTCTATGTTTATTTGGCTCCTCCCCCCCCCCCTCCAAACAAAAGCATGCTATAGACTTGCTTGGGACGCCGATCTGATGTGGCATGTTAAACTTTGTGTACATTCGTCTTAGTTATTCTGCGCCACGAGGGAGGTAGGCCTCTAATGAGACAGCTCTTGTGCACATTTCATTTTATCTACCCCTTAATGGCCTTCGTTTCTGGTGTGGGCACCTCAATTTAGTTGTAAAAGTTTAGGTCAGGTGATGTACAGCGAGTCCCTATTTTCTAATTTCGCTCTAGAAAATGATGACTCATCCCCAATGGTACGAGAAAATTATTTTGTGTATCAGCTGAAAAATTGGGCAGCCGCAATACGGTGCAAAATTGAAATCATTATATCTGCTCTGAAGAGTTTCCGTGTGGAATGAGCAAATGAGGTATCTTGTGCTTCCAAACTTTAAACGCACTCACGTAGAAACAAAGTGTCTTCAAATTCTGCTGACTCATGAAACTTTTGGAAAGCTTTTGAAGTTATATTCCTTTTTGACAGCCAAATGGGCCTACTGAGCCATGATGACAGGGAGATCACCGAGACTGCTGAAAATGGCACACTCCGTCAACAAGTTATTGCCATCATCAGTAGTTGAGCAGATTATGACCAACATGAAACCCTTTATACACGTAGGTTTTGAAATACTTCCCACAAGGGATTCCCGTTCCGGTAAATCCTGTAAAGACCTTTGCCACTTGACATTTCGCCTTGATAACCAGTGAGCACATCTCATCACAGTTTCTCAAGCTACCAAACACTAAGACTGCTGAAGGCCTGGATTGTGTTAGTACTTGGTTGTTGAGGGCAGATACCCTGGCATTGGAAATCCTTTTCAGTCATACCTTTAATTGTACTCTTCCTTTTTGGTGGTATACCATTCAAATGAAATCAGCAAGGGTCACGTCTATTTTCAAAGATGGGTGTAAAAACCAAGATCACCAATTACAGACCAATATCAGTGTTACCAGTCACGATTAATGTTGTTGAAAAAAAAAAGCGCATATTCAGTATTGTGATTTTCTTACAGAGCAAAATCTTTATTCCGCCATTAATTAAATTTTCGTCAAATGCTGTCTACAAGAACGGCGACTGGCTCATTTTCTTGACATCGGTCCACTTGATTATTGAAAAGGGTAATTGCTACGGTGTCATTGTTCTGGACCTCAAGAAAGTCTTCGATACTGTCCACCATGATTTTTTTTCTTCCTCAAATAAGAAATCTATGGCATACGTGGGACTGAACGAGTCTGGTATATCTCACTGAACCAACAGTATTTCAGAGTACAAATGTTGTTAGCGCTTTATTTGTACCTAAATGTGTAAAATATGGTGTCCCGCAGGGGCCATCCTTGCTCCCTAAACTATATTCTACATTACAATGATGAGCATCTGAACAAGAGTCCAGTGTACCAGATTCCACTTTAGGTAGATGACATCTCGGCAGACTACTCAGCCAAAAGCATGAAAACAGCTGAACAGTTGGCGAACAGGGAACCAGATGGGTATCAGCGTGGCTTGAAGCTCATTTTAACCACAGACTGAACCAAGTTCATGATCTTTGCCACTCCAAACAAATAAAATGCTGGAAGTTTTATTATATCGTACTTTGTCCTTTTCCGCCATTATCAAACACATTTCATGCAAGGTCAACAGTAGGCTTGCCACGAGGGAAAGGGCTGTAAACTACATATCCAAGGCCCTGATGTTTATCGTGTGCAAGTCTTTAGTGAATTCCCATTTTGTGTATCGAGAGACACTCTGGGACCCTTGCTCTGAACATTATGATTTCAAACCACAAACTCTGCAGATCATTCTGTCTTATCAACAGTGTCAAACGCTGTACTCCTGTTGAGGACCTCCACAATACGTGCAATCAAGCTTCAATACAAAAAGTAAAGAGATTTACATCTGAGCACCTTTGAGAGTCAGACGACACGTGGCTCCTACTAATAATATAGATTAGATGCACCAGTATGCCACGCGACGGCCACCAAATGGAAAACTAATCATACTACATTGTGTATTCAAGTATTGGCAAATGCCGTAACTATATAAAAGGGAACGACAAACTGGAACTCAATGTCGCCCAAAAAGAAATAAAACTCATGCAATCATAGCAGATTCGCCAAAGTCAGAGATGAAAGTCGTCCCACTCTCTTACCGTGAATGATTTATTTGCATGTGATCGGAAGGTTACGCGATTCATCGTAATTGCCTGAAAGTCTATATATTTGAGCAATTCTCATTTCAAAAAGATAAAAACTTCAGTTATCCAAAAGAAAATACATCTTCCCTCTAGTTGGAGCGGTAACGCCGGTGTCTAATTTTTAGATGTATCATGGTAGATCGTACCCCAGTCAGTGAAGCCCGTACATGCACCTTGCTGGTCTATTAGCCTCGGGGCTTGCCTTTTAAGTCTTTACATTATATTTGTGACCAAGAAAAAGTATTATGATGACGTCATTTATGGTGAGTACATGTTAATTGATATAGCTTAGGTACGTGCTAGGCAGCAGTACGCAAATATGTGATATAGAAGGAAAACAACACAGGTGTGAAACGTTTCTGTGGATATGGTGTCTTTAAAAAAACTCACGACTGTTCCATCCCAGTGCACCACCTGTCGGGGAGTCAATTCTCCAGGAAACAGATCCGCGTGCCAAATTCTCAGATCAGTGACTCGCTGTATGGTGTACGTTTGTAGCTCCATATAATACAACCCGCACATTGCAAAGGTCCTGAACCGAAACAAAATGTCCCTTACTGGGCTATAACAACAACAAAAAGTTCACAACTTTGTTTTAATAAAAGCTCATAAAACAGTACTTTGAATCCTTCAGAACTGCTTGAAACTTCTTCGCCACTATAAGACATATATTACCTTCGTTTAAACTTTATTGACTCTATTTTACACTCTCATCTGATTTGTTTGGATATGAGTGTGACTACTTCCTCCATGCCAGGTACGGTAATAGCCGCAAATTACAATCCTTTCTTTCTTTGCTTTGCTTTTTTCTTTGTCTTCCTCTCTCACTATCGTTTTTTCTGTTTCTTTTTCTCTTTCTGCCTCTTTCTCTCACCAAAGTTTAAGGAAGTCGATATTTTTATTATATTACAGAGACGCGAGTAACACAAATGGAACCCTTCACGTGTAGAAATTTTACTGGTATATTATTTGTACAGTTTAATGAAATTAACCGGTGTATGTATTTTATGTATTCACTTTCTCCTTTACTTGCAATCAAATTCGCGTTTTAACGGTGTTCATCAACAGTAGCAGTCATTCACATTAACTAGGATCCTGTGCTTCCACCCAGGCCGTGGTGAGGAACTTCACACCAAGGACGGCAAATTCATGGTATTCAGAGGGGCTAAATGAGCTCGTATAATAATAATAATAATAATAATAATAATAATAATAATAATAATAATAATAATAATAATAATAATAATAATAATAATAATAATAATAATAATAATGATGATAATGATAATGATGATGATGATGATGATGATGATGATGATGATGATGATGATGATGATAATAATAATAATAATAATAATAAAACCAAGTAGGCAAAAAAAAAAAACTTAAGTAAGGTGATTCACTAAGTTTTACAACACATAAGATGCCAAACATATTTAGAAATTTTCATTTGTTTGCTAGAAAAAAAAAGGTGTTATTCTGGATGGTTAAGTAACATAAGCTGGTGCAAGTACCCACATCATGGCCGAGGCATAGTTGTGTTACGGAGCAAAAGAGCGGACCAGATCAGGTCTTCAGTGAATACAGTTAAATATGACTACCTTCTATTAGCTCAAAGCATAAACAGGAACACTGGGAAATACATGGACATTAAACCATAAAGAAACTTACACAGACTCGAGATTAGAAGAAAAGATTGACTGCGAGGAATTTATAGAAAAAATATAAGTTCACATATTAGAGTTCAGCATGGAGGAACTTGTTGGCATATTACTTCCATTTACATTACTGGTTTAACCACAACGTATAATATATTGACATAATTGCATGACATCAGTATTTGTTCATGTTCCTAAATAACTGATGATAAAACTATATTTTTTGCAATATATTTATTCACCTTTCTTCGTACGACCATTATAATTTGAGACATTTTACTTTATGTCGATTTAATATACATACTTAACTGTACAGAAAAGGAGCACTTAGATGTTGAAATGATCGCATTTTATTAACGACGGCATAATATGAAGGAAACTCTGTAATTTACCCGAAGGCAGGAATTTATCGCGTACATGGCAAGGTACGGAAAATCAGGGCCACACTTAGACAAACAATTACAAAATTCTACGCAACAAACATCTGCCTTCAGGCTATAGTTTTGTTTTATAGTCAAGAGACAGTTTATACTTAGACACTTTTTATGACAAAATTTATAGGGGCAATGTCTGCATAATTTGTATCGGTGTGTCGAAAAGGCAACGATTTTATAAGAAGACAAATACAGACAAATATTCCACCCACCACGAATAGTGTTTAGCAAAGTGTAAATGACGTTGGGGAACTGTGTGCCGGTGAGCTAACTTCAGACAAGACTGGGGAGTGATTTGCCAGCTAACCAGACCCTACTTTTCTGGTTTCCGACTGGCTGTTTATACATAAACACTCTTTATGACAAAATACATGGCGACAATGCGTGTGTGCAATTTAAGACGAAGATGATACGAACTTAACAGTAGGCAATATAGATAGATATTCGACCGCCACCGGTAGTGCTCAGGAAAGTGCTCGCTGGGGAAACGACTGGACTGGGCGAATTAAAAGGCATGCTTCGCAATGATGTGTCCGAAACAAAGAAAAATATGATCCATGATGCCCTGGGTCATGACGTCACACTCGCAGCTGCGAAAAGCATTGACGTGGCTGCACTCTACGCGAACGCCAATGACAACCGAGATGCAAAGAAAACACGGGTTTCTCTATAACCTCTACCAATATTTTATCACCTATGTGTGACCATTTTTGAAGCTCCCTTTGGGGATCTATTGTTCTTTTTCAGGGTTACACACAGTAAAAACTTACCAATTCATTTAACTCAAATGCCTTATCTCCATTCATTCATTCATTCATTCATTCATTCATTCATTCATTCATTCATTCATTCATTCATTCATTCATTCATTCATTCGTTCATTCATTCACCATTCGTTCAACAATTCGTTTGGTGGGTCGTAAGTTCGTCCACCCATTATTTGGACGAGTCCTTTTCTATGTGTGACAACCTTAACCTGTAAAGGCTATATTTGAGTAGGTGCCAGGTCTTTGTAAGTTTTACATTATTGGTTCTTTGTTTTATTAGTAACCGGTTTTACCATCTTCATGTCAAAAGTGTGGCAAGCTAGCATGGTAACATGTTAGTCATTTTTACTCGAAATGATCAATAAATGTTCCGTGCATATTTGTACTTGCGTATTTCCATATTTATGGTGCGCATAAATGGTGTTCAACATCCCATTGTCTTTTATGGCAAGTGAATGCACTGGTACCTGTGATTGAAGATCAATTAGTTGCTAAGTAGTCAGGTGTACTTCACCATCACATCGTAATATAAACAAACAGTGTCTTTTTACTGCCTTAGGCTACGAAGTCATCCGACACTTTCCTCTGCACTTAAGGACATGCTTGTCTGTGTCATTGGGACACACAAGATGTCGATATGGTCGCAAAAAAATAATTAAAATTTATACACTGAAGCTCTTCATTTAAACGACCAAAGACCCAAGAGGTACATATGTGACATGATATGATATGATGTTATGTGAAATTATCTGACATACGATGTATGACATTTAGTGTGAAGTGAAATGCCATAGCACGATGCAAAGTGACATAAGACAAGATGATATATGATATGATATGATATGATATGATATGATATGATATATGATATGATATGATATGATATGATATGATATGATGTGATGTGATGTGATGTGATGCGATGTGATGTGACGTGATGCTACGTGACGTGATGTGACGCGACGTGACGCGACGTGGCCCGACGCGATACGATACCATAAGAAAATGTAGTTCGCCTCAAAGATATACTGATGAGGTATACAAAATTATCCTCCATATTGTTCCATTGAACATTATGACGATTAAGCCCCAATTTTACAATCTACAAGATCAAAATCTAGTTCTCGGGCTCCCTAAGTCCAAGACCCATCGTTATGACAGACGCTCTTTAGCAAAGACAGTCTAAAAACACTTGCCAGATGGCGTAAGGCAGAGTATGGACCTCAGTATTTTTAAGTCACCCACAAATGAGGGGTCTGGCTTTGGATTGTATCTTTTTATATAACTGGTCCTGCTATATACAGTTAAAACAACACCATGTGGAGTTGGCAGTTGGAGCATGCCTTGTGTGTTCTGGTTCTTTAGCATGCAGTATCGGGAATTTCAATATGCGTGTATACTGATGATATATTCTTATTTCTTGTTATTCTGAATTTTTTTTTTAGAATGATTATGAACTTTTAAATTCTTTGGTTGTTTTTCCACATCAAGTAGGCATCTGGGTTTTTTTTGTTTATTTTGTTTTTTTTGGGGGGGGGGGTGTTTTTTTTGTTGTTTTTGTTTTTGTTTTTGTTTTTGTTTTTTTGTTTGTTTTTTTTTTTGTTTTTTGTTTGTTTTTTGGGTTTTTTGGGGGATTTTTTTTAGTCCACTTTAAAAAAAAGATATGCTTCTTTCTGCGCCAATGTCTAATTTTATGATATGATATATTAAGCCATGACATATGTTGTTTTAAATCAGACTGAGCAAGAAGATAATAATAAGCTGAGACAGTGTGCAGGTATATCCCAATGAAGCAACAGTAAAATAGATTCATTATACCACCATCGGCACAAACGGCAATCGGCACAGTGTCTGAAGCTCGGAATGTATTGCGAGAATTTGTCAGCAATACTTCGCTGAGTTCACTGTGACCCACTAGGTGGCAGTGACGTCTTCTGCACTTTGACCTCTGGACTTGCTTTTCGTTCTTGCGTGAAGCATAAGTCAGCCGTTTCACTTCGTGTCACTGTTGACCTCTTAGTTGCAAGTTCAAGTTTCCTAAATTCAACGAAGCGAATATTTTACCACTAGTAACTGCATGGTCATATGACTCTTGAATTGTAAAGAATTTTGGCATTCGCGAACCTTACTTTTGACTGTGTGTCACTATATTGGCATCACGCTTTGTGTAACAGGCAGACCAAAAGACGATTAAGATACTTTTATCGGCATTTGCGTACGAAGAAAATTCTGGTACAACCGAGCACTCATCGTGCAGGTCGTTATAAACACAAGCAAACTTAGTTGCCTTGAAAAACTCTTCAGTCTAGTGATAACTTTAACAAAGCATTGATGATAACGAAACAGTGTAAAAGAGAAGACAAGTTGGGTTGAAGTTGGGAAGGGGATCATTTGTTTTCTTTGTTTTTTCGGGGGGGGGGGGTGTTTGTTTGTTTGTTTTTTAACTAATATGTGTTCCTGTGGACTTTCATTCAAAAAAATATTGTCAACCGCCCCCCCCCCCAAAAAAAAGGAAGATGATGTATGATATGGACGTTAATTTGACACTTTCCTGATAGGAATATCAATATGGCGTAATCAGTAGCTCTCCTGACCTGTTGACATGTTACCCAGGCAGGTATTCCTTTTAAACTTCGTGAAAAATGTTAAGTTCTATTACCTGGAGAGTGAAACTTTTGCCTGCTTAACGACGGTCTTTGCTTTGCATGAGGGGCAAAGCTATCGACGCCACATCAATTGTTCGTTCCTCAAGCAAAACTGAAGCATATGGCATTTTGAATCCGGGAATTTCGGCGGCTTCAGTAAAGTGGTTTGAAATATGAACACTATCGGTTTCTCTAGTTCGTTCGTTATATATATATATATATATATATATATATATATATATATATATATATATATATATATATATATATGTATATGTATGTATGTATGTATGTGTGTGTGTGTGTGTGTGTGTGTGTGTGTGTGTGTGTGTGTGTGTGATCTAATTATAAGTCTCCATTATTCGGCATCAATAATTATTGTATTATTCGTGTACAAGCCGTGAATTTAGTCTTCTGTTCTCGTCCAGTGTGTATTGTATATATTCCTGTGCGTCCTCTTATGTACTGGAGAGCCTCCAGATTAGTCGTTATATACTATTAGGCAATCCAGAGAAAATAAATATGTTTATAACAATAATATATATACATACATACACATGTACATATAACAGCAGAATATCTCTAAAAATCACGGGAAATGTGTTGTCTGAGTGTAGTCTCAATAGGTTAATAGGGAATTGGTCTTAATTGGAGAGTCCAATGCAGACTTGAATACTCCCCATCCAGTGATTGTGTGGAATTTTATGACCGACGTCTGATATCATGATCGAAACGCGCGGCGCTGAGGTCATGATATCCAACGAAGATGGATGCATTTCACCTAAAATGATTAAGTTTGTTCCTGAATGACTTGGCTTACACTTAATTCTTGAAAGAAAAACGATTGGGGAGCAGGCAACGCTATATGAACCCCTCTCGTAAAAAAAAAAAAGAAAAAGAAAAAAAAGTAAAAATACTGGACGTGTTACAGGACAATACATGAACAAACTGAATGACTTGCTTTTTGTTTTTGGTTTTGTTTTTTGGCTTTTTTTTGTTTTGTTTTTTTGTTTTTTGTTATTATTTTTGTCACCTTTGTATACCCTATTGTTGCAAAACTGTTAGACAAATGTCAGATTGGTTTTATTGCCTTCCATAAACGAAGACAACAACAGCAGCAGCAACATCAACAAAAACAATATTCTTTCGATTGATGCAACGCTGTGCAAATTTGCTTTGCTCGTCACCGCGGCTATCGTTAAACTAATGGTCGGCATTGTTTTGGCCGGCTTTTGTAGCAGGGGGAATATCTTTTGTTTTTCGACGCACTGGTATCAATTACAAAATAACTGTTTGGCATGTAACACGTCTTTGTTTCTTTGCTTTGATCCAGCGTTTTATCCCCCCAAAAAGACGACAGACAAAAAGCGGTCAGGCTTCACATGCACTGAAATTTCACTTTTAGTCAGCAACGAGTTCTGAATCTGTAAATGCATGTTGTCGAGAACACACAAAAGCTGAAGACAAAATAGGCCGCGAAAAAAATGACCCCATATGTGCGCCCTTTGTGCCGGGATTTTTGTTGCACCCAATATGACCCCTGGTTCATCGAGGTGACTGGCAAAGACTCAAACCCGAGCCACACAGTTTCAGCGTTAGGTCTCCTTAGCAGTAAATAGAAGCATGTGATGATTGCGTGTGTTTTTCCTTTTGCCCTCCAAATTTGGTGATCATTTGTCATAAAACTTGTCTGAGGATCGCATCGTTTTACGGGACGTCCCTGTTTTTATCTCTGCAGTCATAAAGAAAGCAGTTAATAGTTTCAATACCAATGTCGACAAAAGTCGGTGTGATCCGAATCAACACGACGATGCCATATTCATATTCTTTGTAAACAGACCTTCCATTCAAGTACCAACATGCCCTTATAAATACCATGGGAATGGTCCAGGTCAACAGCTTTCCTCTGTGTATTTTCGACTCAACGCGTCCAAAGCACGCCGAGGAATGCTGTTGACTCGCTCAAAACTTTACGCTGGAAAAGTTAAGCGGGCAATCGACAAACAAACGATTTTTCCGAATGCAACACTTCATAAATGATAAATGTGACGCGGAGTGACCCGTGGCACGCTCTAAAATTATCTCAGCAAGAAATTTCGACAAGCAGAAGGTGAATAATAATGTTATTTCAACATTGAGAACAAAAGAAAATGTTCCACGCATCCAAGCTGTCTGAATAGGACAAGTGTGAACCTGAATCTCCAGGTCATCATCCCACTTCTGTTCCAAAATGACTCCTTTTCGCTCAGATTGTTTGTACCTGTGGCCAAAACCAAGGTCGACCTTCTTTTGAGGTGTAAGATTGATAGTACAGGACACAGAGATAAAAACATACTGAGCGTCAAAGAAAGTTACTGCTGTTTCTTTGTTTTTTGTGTTTAATTTTTAAGACCTGATCTGCTAGCATTATGGCAACAAATTGATAGCATATATCATATTAGTGATAAATATATAGATACTAAATACGGACACGACAATTCCTTTTTATTTATTTATTTAATTAATTAATTGTTTATTTATTTATTTATTTACTTATGTGTCGAAAGATCGATCGACCTCTATCTATCTATCTATCTATCTATCTATCTATCTATCTATCTGTCTGTCTGTCTGTCTGTCTGTCTGTCTGTCTGTCTGTCTGTCTGTCTGTCCGTCCGTCCGTCCGTCTGTCTATCTATCTATCTATCTAGCCAGCCAGCCAGCCAGCCAGCCAGCGGTCTGTCTGTCTGTCTGTCTGTCTGTCTGTCTATCTATCTATCTATCTATCTATCCCTGTAACGCAGTAGAGAACTCCCGCCAGACTTTAGTTATACTATGGAAGCGTACAGTCGATTTTCATGTTTATATTAATGATTATCATTGCGAACTGTCCATTAAGAGCATAAGGGGTTTACATGAGCTCATTGACAGAAGAATTATACAATCAAAACGAAAAAAGTACCCACGCCAGTTGGGCTTACGAGTCACTTTATATACAAATATTTCATAAATTAGTAAAAACGAATGCATGACCGGATGATGTGTAAATAAATAGATACAAATATGTAAACGTGTTGATAAATTGAATGTGATACTCTATATATTTAAGCAACCCAATACCGAAATAATGACGTTAAGATGAGAGTATATATCCACAAACAGTGAGTGAATAAAATGCTGGCTGAGTGAGCCTATTTCATGTGAGGACACCTCGTCTTAAATGCGTCAGATCTTGTTTTATCCTTCTGAACACCTGAACAAAGAACATTCAATTCGGATGGTGCCGTCACATCCGTATTTGAACTTGGTGCTCTTTCTCGACCTTCTCGGGCGAACAAACGATAAACTAGGAACAGACACAGATTTTATCGTTCGGAATGTCAACACTTGACTCCTTTCTGGTTGTGTTTCTTGCACATGTGATCAGGATATGCCAACTTTGCATATGAATAACCGTGACGCGTGAACCCGAAAATAGAATACCTTGCCGACATTACTGTTTTTTGGTCAAAAGTGTTCACATTCAGGTGTTCATCAGTTTTAGTTTTGCTCTTACCACAGTCCGTGTTGAAAACAATGGTAAGGAAGGGTAGCCATCGTTTTGAATATATTGTGATGGCTATACCGTTCATTACGGGTTTATTTACAGGCCTATTTCAGCACAACCTCACATCACATTGTCATCATAAGCAAGAAATGTGTTAAAATATTTATTTATTCGCCATTAATTCACGTGTATACTTTCTTTAAATTAAAGTAGGCTGTCCTGACCAAACATAACGTGAAGGCAAGTAGCCGTACGCGTCATCACAAAAAACCGTGCCCGGGAATTAAAGCTGCGAAACATGTTTGATGGTTTCCCGCTGATATATATATATGTGATATAGATTATACCTTGCTTTGTTGACGATATGAAGTGTATCGACGAGCACTGGATGCCATATAGCAGAACGAGTGACGAAGCGAACGAGTTCTGCTATATGGTATCCAGTGATTATTTCATATCGTCTACTAGGCATGCTATTTTTTTTCTCCTGTTTGGGTGGATTTGTATATTTCTATACACAAAGCAAAAATAAGAACGACATTTGCAGAAAGTTTTATTCCGCATCAACACAATTACCGATGAAACCGGCAGAGTACCGATACCACCGGCATAGTGGCGATACCACCGGAAAAGTACCGATACATCATATCGCGGCACTGTAGCTTTTAGGCCTATGATACGGTATTTATACAAGCCTGTTATAGTACTAAAATAGACCCAAACATGATATATATATATATATATATATATATATATATATATATATATATATATATATATATATATATAACACCAATTTGGCACCAGACAAAATCGGGTTAAGAAAGGAGACCAAGACATAATAGGAGATAGGAGACATTCATATTAAACTGTGGTCCTGCTCACTTCCTGTGTTGCCAGGGCAATAGACTGATGCTTCCACCATGATCAGGGCAGATCTGTATTATATACTACATAAACATCCATAAATAACACCTTTTCAACCAAAAGAAAGCCAATTTCTAATTAATTTAGGCAGCTTCTATGTTTCAAATATATGTTTATACATTTTTTAAGATTTTCTGTGTTCATGTATGTTGTATATTTTATTGAGAAAGTATGTTTGACCATGCTAAATACATGGATCTGCCCTGATGCAGGTGGCTCCCTCTGTGGCTCAATAGGTGTTAGAGTAGGACCGCATTTAAATGTGAATACATCCTATTATACATTATATGATGGTTAATACTAAGCGAATATGTAGATATGTAGGTCACATATGATGGATTGATGTCAAAAGCTGTCCCCGCGTGCCGAGTTGGCCTATAGGTAGGCTACATGCTATCATAAAGCCATCTCCTATTCTGACTAGCGTGAGAGATTAATTAATTAATTCCGAAATTTGGCAGTGCAGTAGTATTTTTTCTGGGAGTGGGAAGTGGATCCTTAGTCTTAGAGTTGCACACCAAACTTGCATTGTACACACCGAAATTTCAACCCCTGATTGCTATATCTTAGAAACTGAGTCAACGGCTTTCGTCGATGCGCTTCGTGTGCAATGCATCCGAGGCGTGCTGAGCTAAGCGGTTAACGCTGGCCACTGTCAGTTATTTTTCCTTTTCTTTCCTTTTTTGTTTGTTTGTTTGTTTGTTTTTGTTTTTTGGGGGGGTTTGTTGTTTTTTTTTGTTTTTTTTTTTGTTTTTTGTTTTTTATTGTTTTTGTTATTTTTGTTTTTGTTTTTGTTTTTGTTTTTTTGTTTTTGTTTGTTTGTTTGTTTGTTTTATTTTGTTTTTTTTGGGGGGGGGATAGGCATGCTGGTACTTCGATGTAAGGTCTTTAGCGTGAACTGGAAACATTTCAGATCAGCGGAACTGTCGTTGTAATTATCACTGAAAGAGTTAAAAGTGATATCATGTTATTATGTTGTCACGAAACTCCATTAGTTTTATTTAATTCTTGAAAAGTAAACTAGGAAGCTAAGGTCGATACACAAACCAAAACTCCCTTTCTGTCATATTTTTATTTCTTTCCCGACAAGTTAATCATTTAGCCAAGGGCATCTTCAGCTAATAAACAACAACAGTTCTTCAGTTCTAAAGTCAAAAAGCTCATTTCGGTTTATTTTCATATGGCCTATCTTTTTTAAACACTTACATATCTGTAAGACCGCACTTATTTATGACTGACCATTTATCATACATAATAAGAATATTCTTACACCATTGTTATTTAAATTTTATGATAAAATGTGTCAATTATGTACTATGAATTTAATATAGCTTCGTATTGTCGCTAACAATAGTTAGTTTTCCGATTGATGAATATTATGCATGTATTCTAATTGTTGGACAAAAAGTAATGTCATGAATAATGGACAAACACAAACGTTTTGTTTCATTTGTTGATCTTATTTTCATGAAAAAAGCTTATTTTATGTTTTGTAATTATAATAAAAAAGCAAAGTAAGCAACTTTTCGCGATTTTGACTGTCCACTAATCGTAAATCCTTGAGTACAGTGTTAAAAATACACCTAAGATTTGCGAAATATGGTCGGCTCTATTCTTCCAAAACAAACTTTTGACTTCTCCAAATCAAATTTCAAATTATTATTGATTTAATTTAAGAGATAAGGTTTCAGATTCTCGTTAGTTACAAAAAAAAAAAAAAAAAATCCGAAACCTTCCAGCAAACCTTTGGCAGCCACGCTAGGCAGAGACGGAGCCCCAAGGATATGCCATATAAATTCTTTATTGTAGAAACATTTTGACGAAATGTCAATTCAAAAATAATTTATGGTATACTTTTGGTCAGTCTTGCTTGCTTGTAAGAAAACTTACGGCGCGATAATATTTCTGGCATACGGTGCTCTAGATTTGTGCAAATAGGCCTAGCTACATTAAGTGACCGAAATTCTTCGGCCTTCCTTGGAAAACAGAAAACTTACTTTTCAGTATAGTTGTAAAATGTATATTCTGCCGTCACATGCTAATCAATATGTATGAACGGAATGATAATAAATCGGTACTTCAGTTTAACGTTTATGCAAAGACAAAGTACATGTGAAAGCCAAATTTCACATGCCTCGCCTGGGCCTACTCATTAAATTCAGTACCGTTATATTTCAACTGAGAAGTGACAAATTTCAAAAAGAATAGCAGACAAAACGTAAAATGATGTCTTAAGATCATACTTGTTTCAGTATAAAAGGAACAAGCGTTATCATAGTTGATTACACATACTCTGTACATAGAGAAAAGTAAATCATCATAAAAGCGCACGTCTTGGAATGCCCCGAGGTATTTGAATTGGTTCATCGGGCCCATGAGGAATGTCTTTACTTCGTACGGCCCCGAATGCACTGACCTGTGACGTCTTGCACAGAACACACATACACACACCACACAGGGATCCACTGGCCACGACCAGCGACTTGGAAAAAGTTGTTTAGTTCTCAACTCTCGCACCAACTGCAAATGCGCCATGTCGGAACGTTACTGGAGACAGGATAATATTCCATCTTGACCCAAGTGTTGTGATTCTTTACAAAATCCGAGTTTTAGTGTATTGTGGTGAGCGACGATAGCGGATTGCATGTACGTCAAGAATCATGGCTTTGGTTCAGAGGGACCTGTGGATAATAACTTGTCTCACCTTGTTGCTGGTTCAACCGCGGATGTCGTATCAACAAGGTAAGATTTGTGTAGATGGCAGTCTACTTTGCACTGACACCCCATGGCTGGGGGCAAAGAGTGAAAGGCCGGTTCTCGAGGGATGTTATGGCCTTCGGATTAGCATTGTCGGATTTACCTGCGTCATTCCATGAGAAGACATGACGGGTTAATTTTTATGCTCACTGCAGTGGGAAGTACGGGCTACCTGTACGCCTTCAATCTTACACCTGTTTACGTTTTTACCCGACCTGAATTTTCCCCCAGCGCTTACATAAAAAGAAACGGGTAAACACGGATGTTGGTGCCAGGCAGGGAACACGCACCTGTTTACTCTCTTCTTCTGGTCTTTTTATGAATACTCATCAAAGTGTATCAATTGAAACCAACTTCATATTCACTCTGAGTGTTGAAGAATTTAACATTACGTAAGGGACATTATTGTCATAACGTGATTACGTAATCTACCTGGTGCACAAAGAATGACAGAACTTCTTATGTTCTTATTTTTTCGCCTCGACACTTTTTGTTTGTATTTTTTTTTTAATGGGGCAGCTTTGCGTGCCCTACTGCAAGAACTTTACATGATGTCACGTACAGGTCCCAGACCTTTTCCCTGGCCACAGATTTCTTAGTCACCCCATACATAACATCTTGAATAACTGTCTGGGCTTTCATAATTTTCACACAGCTCTGCACAGGTCAAAGAACATTAATACTTATAAACCCCCCAAACAGGAGATTTTTTTCTACCCGCCAAGGTCTGTATGTAGAATATAGGCCTACTCGGTAACTTTTAGAATTGAATTTAGCAGCGACTTTTAGCAAAGGTAAGAACAAAAAAGTTTGAATAAAGTATGCAGGAAATAATATCAACACACAGACACACACGAGATCCGTCACGGTGATACAAGATATATGGCGAAACGCACCCGATTCGCCAATCCATAAAAAAGCGGCACCGTATCATGGATACTGACAATAGTATCCGCGAGAGCAAATCAGTTATTGCAGCTAGGCAAGAAATGTACATAGGTCCGTATTTATGCAAGACACGCATTACATTTTGGACACTTTGTGACTGCGTAGACCATGCCACGTATAAATATACATTGACTGGCCCACAGACTGTGACGGTCTTTCTTTACCTCGGTGCATGCGTGGTATTGTATGCCTGCTTTTAAATTTATTTTATAACCACCCGGTCGATGACAAAATGACCAATCGATTTTATTTTTATTTTTTATTATTATTAGACGTACCTGTGTTTTGAGTTCACTTGAAATTGGATCCAGTTATGTAAACAAACCGGGGCTGTTATTTCCCTCCCCTTGCCACCCTCACCCCAGTCCTTTGTGTCTGTTGGACGTTGAAGTGGGGATCAGCGATACAGATGACGTCACGAGAAGTAAATTCTGGTCCCAGACAGAGAAAAGGGAGCAACACACTGTGCTTCATTGCTTATCAACAGCAAAACTTAACTTTTCAGTGTCGATCACGACAAGAGCTGTGTTCATCTGAATAACAAAGACTTTGCATCACAATTTGTACCGAAAATACCCCCATTTCATGCAAGGGTGACATGTTTAAAGTTCCAGCGAAGATGGTGGCAGGCCAGGCCAACGCGGGTGCGCTTGGTTGCAGCCACGGCGCGCCCGAGGAAAAGATTTGATGGAATCTGCAACTGAGCACTGGAAAGGTTAACATGGGACTTTCAACCATTCATCATGAGATATGAAGAAATAAAAGCAACATTCAAATTAAACAGCACTTAAAAGTTCAGGGGAATAAATGTGGCGTAAACGCAACTCAAGCTCACAAAAGTTCCAACTCCTGTACACTTGCCCGTTCAACGACAGTCGTTGCTTCCTCGGAAGAGGCAGGGTCACTGACGCTTTGTAAGCTGCCTGATCACCAGTGGCCATATTCGCAAAGAAATTTAGGATCAAAATTAAAATTACTTGTTTTGATCCTACATTACGTAATCCTGGGTCACATGAACGATTTTAGCGTGAACCAATCTCTTTTATTGCTATTGTACAGAGTTTATGATCAACACTTCAGGATTATGACTTAACATCAATTTGATCCAGATTTTGATCCAGTTTAAAAGATATAGTACTGGATAAAACAAAGAATAATTTGATAAAATGAAAATGTTGAAAACAGAGTTAGCCCAGAACACACATTATTTATTCCTGGAAATTTTGATTCATATATTAGGCCAAGGATTAAAGGGTTAAGGAGAGATTTTGTACTCCCGAGTCCCAGCGCCTTGTGGTATGCATAGGAAGTAATTTGGTTCACAAATTCATTTACATATATTCATATTATATAGTGTCGGTGGCCGTACAGTCACGCAGGTCAGTACAATATTATTCATAAGTACATCTGCATGTTGAG
The DNA here is from genome assembly GCA_964020975.1 of Hermodice carunculata. Classification (NCBI taxonomy): domain Eukaryota; kingdom Metazoa; phylum Annelida; class Polychaeta; order Eunicida; family Amphinomidae; genus Hermodice; species Hermodice carunculata. The sequence goes on along the minus strand of OZ026618.1, from coordinate 70,139,447 downwards.
GAGTACATACCTACAAATGTTTGCGATGTGCCATAGGTAAGGCTTTGTTACCCGGGCACTCGGTATAAGCGTATGTTTGTCGAGTCAATATAATTCACGTCAGGTCTTGACATTCTTACTGCTGTAGGGAGTTTGACATCCATGTTCTTTGTCACAACCTGCTGCAACTTCCCCGTTTGGTTGTTTTGTTCAATTGTCGTGTGACAAGAGGACCAGATATGAGCTCACATGTAGGCCTACTTAAAAATAGCTTACAGTGTCAAGTCCAGGCATGCTCCAGTAACAATTCTGTTAATGTGCTCTCATTTTCACGTGATTAAATTTTCACTGTTTTACTTTTTTTAAGCATTTCATTATCAAACATGAGAAAGCTTGAATTATAAAATTCATGTGTCATTTCCAGGGAAATAAATTTTCAAGAGTACGTTTTTATAGCATGATGCCACAATATTTAACTGCTTTCTGGAATTTCTAAAGCACCGTTAACGGTATCTGTGAATTGTGCAGTCGGTGTTCGTCTTTTTTTATTTACTTCACTTTAACACTATTGGGAGTTATCTGTCTGTTGTATTCCTGCTGCTGGCTGACAGTCCCCCCACCCCCACCCCACCCCATGACTTAAATAAACGGAGTCAACAGGTTTCCAAGCGGCGAATTGGGCATTTAAGCGCCTAACCCGCTCCAATGAAAGCTGTTGACAAGAGATATGCTGTTATGACAGTCTCGTCTTCAAATTCCTTTTCTTTTCATTGACACTAAAATCAGTCATTGAAGCAGAGGATACGTTGACCCCCATTTTTACCTTTTTTTATTTGCTTGTGTGAGG
>OZ026618.1:70103921-70138421 GCA_964020975.1 Hermodice carunculata | reverse complement strand
AAGGGGGTGTCAACGGGTCACGATGCAATTCGGTGGTAAACATCTTCTGATGTAATTAAAATAGATAACGCTTCTGCCCGCGGTTCATGAACAAGATCATAATTGCTGGAAACATGCTGGTACTCCACACAAAATGAAACCAACATATTGCGTAGCTCAAGTCAGTGTCTCCATTTAGTGGGTCAAGTGGCATTGACCTTGACTTTGACATTGACCTTGATCATGACCTCTTTTACTTTCATTTTAAAGTTTTAGGACAGAGGCTTTTTTTTCAATCGGATAAAAACTCGTGGAATTATACACCAGAATACCCAATTAATGCCATGGGCGTAAAGAGAACATATCCTCACTAAAGATCACCCACCAATTTACGTCACGTTTTGTTTATCGCAAATAAAATTATATTCCTATTGAAATCATCCGCTATTAAGGCCACATTTGCAGTCCCTGTGGTTTTCTTAATGGGAAGATTCCACTGTATACAAAATGGTTAATACCGCATAGAAAAAGTCCAGGCCTGAACAATATAGCTCCAGGTAATGAGGTTACTTGATAGTTATCAGATGCAGAAGACCGACATAAGTTGCTCTTTGTGTCAGTTTCCAAACATGTCTTTTCGCAAAGCTAAAAAGCATGCAACTTATTAGGTCTATTTGGCTAAGATCATGAATTAAGGTACGTAGCTGCTGCGACATAATAGTATTCAATGAAAAGATAACAGTAAAATTATGCGTGTTCTTTTTTCCCCTTTTCCGTATATATTTTCTTAAAATTTATATTTCATTGTTATTTATTTTGTTTTGTTTTGATTTGTTTGTTTGTGGTTTATATATATATATATATATATATATATATATATATATATATATATATATATATGTATATATATATATTTAAATATATATGTATATATATATATATATATATATAATTATGCGTGTTCGTTTTTCCCCTTTTTCCGTTTATATTTTTATTAATTTACATTTTATTGTTTTTTTATTTTCTTTTTCGATATGATTTGTGTGTTTGTGGTAAATATGTATATATATATATATATATATATATATATATATATATATATATATATATATATATATATATATATATATATATATATATATATATAAATATATATATATAAAGACAAACAATGAATGAAAAATACTGTATGTCATAAAAATCCCCTGACCAGAGAGGAGGCTCGATGGTAATGATTAGGGCCTAATGTGTTGGCACCCATGATTGGTTAAAATTACAGTTGCTATTTGAGAGACCGAGAATCTGGCTCAATTGGAATGCTGAACTCATAACTCAGGACACGATGATCAAATGGGGCACATTTTATCGGACACGTTGGGATCCGCAACGCTTAAAAATCACTAACGGCGTGAAGAGCGGATCTGACATAACTGACATGACATAGCTGAACTCGGGCGCATCAATCCATAAAACATGTATGTCCAATTTAAGTTTTCATGTCACAATGGATTCAAATTAACGTATTAAAGTCCCACAAATAAGTGGGTTTAATATGTTTAAATATATTGAAGAACTTCGCGTGAGGAACCAAGATTATCCAAAGCCACACTTTAGTGGCTAAAGTTTAGTCGTATAAAGCGCGAAATGCGTTATTTTTACCCCTTCGAATAATTTACTTCCACTTAATACAAACAGAAACTTAACAAACCTAATTCTGGGAGCCCATGTGCCATGCCATTACCCCATGTAAGTGCTTGTCCTAGTTGGTCACATTCAGTTTTGTTGTACTGAACGACAGCGACAAAAGATCACCCGGTTCAAAATTCTAAATTCCAACGCACTCTTTTTTTTTTTAAGAAAGGGAAGAAAGAACAAATATATGAGAACATGTACACTATAGCGGTTTTAATTGTTCGCGACACACGTATTGAAAAATTGCCCACGTTGCATTTGCCTGCTGAGCAGACCAGTATCCGCTTATAATCCACTTCACAGGTGCCGCAAAGATCACTCAGAGCTTGGTCTGCTATGCAAGCATCCCGAATGTATAAATGACTTCCAGAATTTGTGCTATCTTCATCAATTATTCAGCTTCTGTGACCATAAGTTAACGGTGTCCAGGTCTGTATTTTAGCTATTCTGCCTGTGTGGCAAAACGTTCTGGTCTCTATGTGGATAGTTCTTTAATCATTAAGTGCCCCAGCGGGCACAGTCACTGATGCTATGTTTACATTTATTACATCAAATGGCACAATCAATCACCTGCATGCATATAATGGTAATAGCAAGCAGCAAGATACAGTTAATAGAATGTTTATATATATATATACCTTTGCTTGTCAAACTTATTCATAATTCTTTTTGTCTATGTCATATTCAAAAGCGTATATTATGATATGACAGATCTGTAATATTACGTGTTCGCTTGTCATATGTCTTTAAGATCGTCTTGGCTGCAGTATCTATTCAAGGGTGCTTTATTCTCGTAATTCACTTGCCCTTTTCTTAAGTAAAATACATTTATTCAGACATTTATTTTTGTCAAATAATTGTTCCCATTATAAACGTAGTGTGTGAAAGTAATTAAAACACACGGTCTTGATGGACAGATGCAGGTTTTGTTTTTAGGTTTTTCAGTTACTATACATGCAGTTGTAACTTTATGTAATAATTTCAAAAGAAAAACTTTTTTCCTGTGGAAAAAAAAACTTGGTCTAAGTGCCAGGCTTACTAGAATGCTTTTCTGATATTAATGCCATAAAAAATTGGTTACTTTATTGGTAGTTAATCTATTTTACCAATGATATTTTTTTCCTGATGGTAATATGCTTATTATAGGGCACCGTAATATCACGGTTGTGACTAATTGTAGTAATTTGATACTGGTAATAAAATTGCAGATGTTTATGTCATTTAAAGAATAATAAATTCATACATACATACATACATACATACATACATACATACATACATACATACATACATACATACATACACACATACATACATACATACATACATACACACACACACACATACGTACATACATACATACATACATAGTTTCGCTATTTTCATTTTTGTTTATGGTACAAAACCATTACAAGATAAACATTACGAAATAAAATTTAAGAACAGAGTTAATTTGAACTATGTGGAAAAGGACAACTTAAAACTTTAGCTATGCATAAAATGAAAACAAAAAAGCCGTGAAAATATATTGATTTTATTTCAATGATACAAGGACCTTTTTCAATGGTATTTCATATAAATTGCTTCATTTTGCTTGATATTTACTGCAGAGCCTGTTACCTTTATTGTCGCAAACGCTATCAAATGCTTTTCAAAATCTGTTGAATAAATGTACATACACGTACATGAATACATCGGGTTTCAAACTATCTTTTCTTTTCAAATATACAAAACACTAAAATGATACGTGCATCTGAATTGAATACAAAGATAAAGAAACATTAACATTTCTATATACCCAAGGAAAAGATAATGTAACTGGCTGTGCAAAGTTGCCACAAATTTCAGGTGAATACATAATATAGAGGTCAGAGAGATATTGTCCTCCGATTCATAACAACTTTTGCTTGAATGGAAAATTAATGAGGACTTAATAGACAGCCTGAGGGTGGTTTGATTGTATACTAATTTCATTAGGCTTTACGTCTTCTTGACAGTACATTATAAAATGCCGTTTTCTTGTTTTATTTAACCCTTTGAATTACTTTTTCACTATCATTTTCGGCAAAATATCGATGTGTCCGGAATTACCATTGTTATACTAGATCCATATTCTTTGTAAATTGGCCTTTAACTAAAATACCCCTGACGTAACAGAAACCACAAGAAACTTCCAAGTTAACAGCTTTCCAATGGTTCCTTTAGGCACAGGAAAGATGTTGACTCAGTAAAAACTTTGTACTGGAAGAGGAAACATATAAATCTTGACAATATTCGTTGTTATTTTCACATGTTTACGCGTGATTTCCTCCGAATTTTGGGTCACATTTCTTGCTCATGAATGCTCTGTTGCATAGGTAGGTATGCATAAATAAGAAAAACAATCTAGCCATAACCGTTGATGTCTCATAATATATTCATGTTCGTGTCATTGGTGCTTCGGGGAGCTGGTATATATCACTGAGTGTGTATATAACGTAACTCATTTTGTTTATTTTGTAATAATCATGTCACTCAATTTCTTACCACAAAGTTATCTTACTCAATAGCTATATTGGCACTTCGGTATCACACTGGGGCCAAATGGCCAAAAGTGGGATGTTGTGCATGTTCAAATGGTTCCGCATAGTCTCGTTCAATAATACTTTGCATAGTTACGACATGTTGGGATACATGAAAATTACACATATTTATTGCTTATAAGGTGACCCTCATATGACCTTGACTTACAAAGATTAAAAAAGAAAAGCATCTTTTGAGCTATTTTTCGCCATTTCGACTATGTGGGTCGAAATAACAAAAATCGAAAAAGGTCAAGTTGTCAGATATTTTCCGTAGAATATGTTGAAGAAAAGAATTTCGAATTTGGACCAACATGAGGAAAAACGTACAAGGGAAATACTTTGATATTAATTCCAATGTTTCTACCAGGCAACGCCGAGAGGAATGATAAGATTACAACCAACTGCTCGGGTTCACAGAGTAGATACATTAAAAAAAAAAATTAAAAAAAAAAAAAAAAAAAAAAGATAATCTCGGTATCTAAAATTTAAGGGGAGTTATGCTCATTTCTATAAATCTCCTTTTCAGCCAAAGAGGCGGCCACCTTGAATTTTAAAAATCCAAAAAAAGCTCTCTGTTTTAAAACTACCTAAATGCATTGACACTTATAATATTTTCACTACTTTTTTTTTCAAAATCATCTACTCTTTAAGCTGCATGCCTGGGTGTGCATCTCTGATCACCAGTTTCGAAACTTATCATGATATTTTAGAAAATAACCTTTTTTTGATAGAATTTATGAAAATAGCTTAATTTTGAGCCTTAATGGTACTACATTTTTTTTTAGCTTTGCCGACTGACTAGTCAGGCTGAGCTTTTAGGATGCCAAGTCGTCCGTCCGTCCTTCCGTCCATTCGCAATTGCTGTTTCGACATCTCTATAAAAATCTGCCAGATTTACTTCAAACTTGGCAGCAAAGTACCTTTGGTGGTTCTCTACAAAGTTTGTTCAAATGATCATGTTTCAGAGACTTTGTTTTTTTATGATTTTTTTTCGGGGGGGGGGTGATCTTGAAAAAAGAAAAAAAATCTCCCAAACCCCTCATCCAATTGCTTCGATATTATACAGGAATACTCCTAGGGTGGCCTAGTTTTTAACTTGTTCACCAGTTGGCGCTGCAATTTCTATTTTGTAAGCCTTTTTTTGTTTATATGCTATTATCGACTTCCTCTCCAGAGCAGTTACTCAGATTAAGCAGAAACTTGCTGGATATGTTCCTTGTGAAAGGGTCAAACAAAGGTGTTCACTAGGTGGCACTGCAGTGGATTCCTGATTTATACCATTTTTTTTTAATTCGGGCATTTATCAGTGGGCATTGTAATGCCAGTTACATTTTCAACTTCTTCTCTGCAACTGTAATGCAGATTCACTTCAAACTTGGTGGTGGTGAGTCTCTGCCAAGTTTGCTCAAATGGTCACGCTTCAGTGATTTTTAATTTTTTATGAAGTTTTTGTTCGTTTGGGGGACAAATCTTAGAAAATCTTCTCCGAAACCGCTCACCCAATTACTTTGATGTCACACAGGAACACTTCTTGGGTCTCCAAGTTCTTAATTTGTTCACCAAGTGGTGCTGCAATTTTAAGGTCAGCTGACTTGCCAGTCAGGCTGCGCTTTAAGGAGGCTTAGTCGTCCGTCTTAGATAAATTTCCAAATGTCCTATGCAGTCAGCTAAACCCCAACACAGGTTTATTCAGTTTCAACCTTAATTTTATGGGGCAAGCTTAGCTCAGATGAGCACGGGCTGTTCACGCAGCCCTTTAGTTTCAGAAATATTCTGGGATTCCGAATTTATCATTATTGTTATCATTTTGATAGATGTGCAGATACGGGGGTAAATTTGGCCGGATATAAGAATTCAGATACGTTGTATACTTTGAGGTCATTTCAAGGTTAAATGAAGGTCAAATTTAATTCCTGGTTCATATCCTACCCACACGACCATTTTCACGCAGTTATTTCATCTGGTCCAAAAAAAAGAGAGAGAGAGAGAGAGAGAGAGAGAGAGAGAGAGAGAGAGAGAGAGAGAGAGAGAGAGAGGAGAGAGAGAGAGAGAGAGAGAGAGAGAGAGAGAGAGAGAGAGAGAGAGAGAGAGAGAGAGAGAGAGAGAGAGAGAGAGAGAGAGAGAGAGAGAGAGAGAGAGAGAGAGAGAGAGAGAGAGAGAGAGAGAGAGAGAGAGAGAGAGAGAGAGAGGGAGGGGGGCCTGGAGTTACCACATTTGGCCCCAGTGTCGGTTTCTTTTTAAGTCCCCGCACATGTATAGTGGAACCCTACACGGTCAATCCACCAAAGCGGTCATCCCTCAGTTCATTTCTCTTTTTAATTGAGATCGATTTACTTCTATCAGTAATCTTGATGTTCCAGAATTGCGCTCATCCCAAATCACGGTGATTTTTGTTGCTAACATAGGTGACCGCCAAACTTACTGCAGCGGACCTTTCGAAGAAATCTTGCGATGGTCCCTCCTAAGAATATAGTTCTTCTATGCATGAACATTGTTCACGAAAAACTTTTTTTCAGCTGATATAGTGAAACCTCATTTTTATGACACCATCTCCTCCCAGAAAAGTGTCGGCTTACTGAATGTATCAGATAAATGAATCACATAGCATAGAAAATATAATTTTTGTCATGTAAAAGGTATGTCGTAAACTAAGTATGTGGGGTATCTCGGTGACGCTATGATTAGTTTTCGCTGTATTTCAAAGAAAACTTGCGATGTACCATATAAAGAATAAAGTTCCGATTTCTGACCTTTAAATATGGTTTCTCGAAGTCAAGAGTTAACATCTTTTCTATGTTTTAACATGCTTGTGACTGTTCCCTTTACGAAAATCGTTTTTCTCCTGGAACAGTCGGTCTAATGTAAATACTGATGTCTGCCAATTCGAAAAAAAAACATAGTTTATCTCTTTGGAATTGCATTTAGTGTCACTATGGTAAGAATATACATGTACATGCTTTTCAACCTGTCCGTACACCTTCCTAGGTGTGGGGGGCCAAACTTTCCACAGGGACCACTCCGAATGACAAGTATTGTCCTTTTAAACACATTCCACTGCAGTCTTTTCCATAGAAAATCTGCTTGACAGCTTTAAAAAGTTAGCTGGACGCAAAATCTGCTTAGTTAGCTGGACCCTAAGTGGAATTGTAAACTAAAACAGACGTATCAATTTTTATAACTGTATTTGGCAACAGTGTGAACGCATGAAGGTGTAAGTCACCCAATACTTGGAACCATTGGTCTGAATATCACAGTTCATGCGCACGAGATGTATCGAATATTAGATCTATGCAATAAAATGTCACGATCTGTTTCTTAATGTGAGCACTCATGCATTGCTGTACCTGTCAAGAGCCGAGATACTTAGTTCCTATATCACGTGCTATATTTGATGTTCGACAGAAATCGGCTGATAGAAAGTGACTACACAAGGTTAAGAAGAGTTCAGCTTGACGTATCGAACTGTCTCCAGCTCAAATCGCCCTGTTGTAAATTGTCGTCTGCTTCATTTTATTCACTTAAATTTTCTTTAGTGCGGGTTGGGCACAATGCGCGAAACTGGCGCCATGGAAAACTATTGACTCAGTTGTACTCTGACCAGCAGGTTTTAATGCTGTTTGGTACCACCATGTTTGCAATGGGATTTGACACTGACTTACACAGAACAAGAGATAAGTCTCGTCTTGTCTGGGCGAGAGTTTGTTGTATGAGGATACGAAAGTGATAAGTTATGTCTTGTACATACTTTGGACAAGGATTAGTCCACCAGGTCAGTTGAGGCCTTGAACTAAGATATAATCGACACTGCGTCAGGCAGTACATAGATTGTGAGGACAGTCTGACAAAATGTCACGTAGGTATAGTGCATGACTGCTTCCACATTCTACCAGAGAAGACCACAGAGATACTGCAAGTTTACAAAGGTGTACTTTTATTTTCACTTATTTCGCAACGAAACAGCTTTTTTTCCTTAGAAAAGTTAACAAAGAACTATTTCTAATAGAGTTAAGTAAAACTTGAGTTAAACGCCTGAAATGAAAAAATATTCGAAAGAAAAAACATACACGACAGATCATACGGGTGAAAATAAATACATTCAGTCCTGTCTCTCAAGGCAGTATTGCGTGTGTGTGTGTGTGGGGGGGGGCTTTCTGTACAAAATATACACGTTTAAAATGATGTCTCCATTGAGGCAAAAAGACTGGAGACTTTTATTTGATCTCTTAATTTGGCAATGCATTGTACAAGTCGGGTTAAGTCCCTTGGTGGTACATAGTTAAATGCCATGGGAACGGGTAAGGGACCTCAGTCGCTCTTTTGCTCGGTCGCAACCAAACAGTTGAATTTCTTCCCAATTGACTGATAAATTAGCAGGTGCTACGTCCTTTTTTTTCGATGGTTGGGGTTCAGCCAGTGAAGTATTGTTACATGCATACCATGATTCTTTTTCCATAGTATGTGGTAAAATAACCGTGTATGACTGAGAGCCTGTCGAGCACTACACATTAATAGGAGACATTCATATTTAACTGCGATCCTGCTCACTTTCTGTGTTGCCAAGGCAAGAGACTGATGCTTCGACCATGATCCGGGCAGATTTGTATTATATACTACATAAACATCCATAAATAGCAACTTTTCAACCAAAAGAGAGCCCTTTGCTAATCAATTTAGGCATTCTTTATGTTTCAAATCTATGTTAATACATTTTCTTAAGATCATTCTGTGTTCGTGTTGTTTATTTTATTGATAAAGTACTTTTGACCATTCTAAATACATGGATCTGCCCCGATGCAGGTGGCTCCCTCTTTCGATCAAAAGGTGTTGGAGTAGGACTGCATTTAAATATGAATACACCCTATTGGTCTAGCATAGGATGCATTGAAAGCCAACATGACATGCAGCATATTGGAACCTTCAGAAGGTAGCTGTAGCACCATGCACCACAAATGCAAAGCTTGGTCAGAAAAAGAATTCAGAGCAATGCCTGATCACTGGCGATGGGTAGCTACAGTGGAATCTGCCTACTTAGACCCTTATAACTGATAAGGTGGTCTTAATGGGGATACAGTGTAATTAAAGACAAACAAACACGTGACTGTAAATTGGTGGTCTTAAATTAGTGCAAAATCGTATCTTTATGGAGTTGGTTATTGGTGGTCTAAACTTAGTCTAAATTGTCTCTTTACAAACCTGGTCTTAATTGCAGCTCCATCTGTACTTTTAATCATCCATCCCGCTCTGTAGGCCTGACATTTCTAGACATTAAGGCAAATTCGCTAGTGCCAGCAACCCCCCCCCCTTTTTTTTTTTATTTTATGTTTTTGTTTTTATTTATTTTATTTTATTTATTTATTTTTTGATCAGGGCAAGTAAGAAGTTGGGCTGTGTGGAAAATTAACCAATTAATTGTCCTTAATTAACGAAAAACGAATAGATGCAGAAACAGTGGCACATATTAATGTCAGGCTTAGGAGGTGAGCAATATATGACTACGTGGAAGGGCAGTATCTATCGTAGAGTATTTCGGGACAACCCTCCCATAATTCCTGATGACTGTCAAAAATCAACACGATTGGTTTGACTGCCCAAAATAGAAAAGCCGTGAGTTCATTCTGGTAAGCTGTTCGTACGCTATTCATATTTAGGGCACGTCGGCGAGCAGTCTATAGACATGGGTTTTTAACAATCGGAATGAACGGTACTGGACGTTAAACTGAAATATTTGGCTATGACTCGCAGATGTTAATGATAGTAGTATTGATGTTGTTTTATTTGTAGTCCAGTTGCGTTATCATCATCATCATTTTCTGTGAACGTGATTTCTAATTATGAAAACCACTTTATCACAGGTCAAATATGTTGACATAATTTTTTTCCTTGAAGTCGTTAAGGCAATTTTAAGTCATTTCTGCTTGGGCAAAAGAACGGTACTTCCATGCAAATGAACCACAGATCACATTTCGTAAAATTATATGACTATCTCTCGATTGCATTTACAGCATCCGAGTTTTTTTCTTTTTTCTTTTTTTTTTTTTTTTTTTTTCTTTTTTTTTTTCAGCAGGCTTATCCCAACAAAGATATGAGTCCAAGGACTAGTATATTAAACTGCATGTTTTTCAAGCATGTCACGGCACCTATTGGAAATTATTTGGCTGAAACATATGAGTAGATGAAATTAATAAATGGTCCTAAATTTGCACTTTGAAGAAATGGGGTATGCAATAACACGGAGATTGTGATCACTCGGTGAAAAATCAATGAAAGACAGATGCAGCTGGCAGATTTTTAAAGCCATAAATCGTCATATCAACACATGCATCTTCGCGTTAAAACTTGTTTCGACGCCAAACCATTTCCGGTTTCTGTATGGCTGTATGAATGTTACTCATTCACGCAGCATAGGTTATAACATCGGCTTGGCAAGTTGACCAGCGGATGTTGGTTATAAAACATCAGCAAAGCTGTTGCTGACCACAGCATTAGAAAAAAAAAGTAAATAAAGTAGTTAACTTTGCGAAAAAAATGTAAGAAGAGTTAAGACTTTAGTTCTATAGGGCCTATACCGTTTTAAAATGCTCTGCGATGTTCGTCGTATAAGTTAACTGCTATGTGGCAAAATCAGTGGAATGGTGAGTGCGGACGTCACAAGTAAATGCTGAAATAATAGTGATTAAAAAACCCACGAGGATGACCATTATAAGATCTACGTGTTTTAGTCTCACTATAAGTAGATCACACCCTGGAGATGGCATGACCACCAAGAACCAACAGTAACCCTTGTATCTTTGTACATTTTATACTATAGTGAATAAATTGATAAGACAGAATACGATAGGCAGTTGAACCATACTCGAGCAAGTGAGCAAATCGAAGATATTCAATAAAAAACTCACAGATAACTGACTTTGTTCTTTAAATGTTGTTTTGATATATGGCCATGCGCAGGTTACATGATAAAATATAATGTACCTATCTCTTGACATGTATTGTGTGGCCGAAGTTACACGGCCACACCCCGCAAGAACGTGCAATACCGTGGAGGGACAAAAATCGCACAAAGAAACATTTTCATGGATGATGAAACATAAGTACATACATATGTATATCGTGTGCATTCTACAAATATCTGAGGCTGTGCAGCCAAGAATCTGTAAGTGATCATTTATGCACGGTTGTCTACAGTGTGTGTGTGTGTGTGTGTGTGTGTGTGTGTGTGTGTGTGTGTGTGTGTGTGTGTGTGTGTGTGTGTGTGTGTGTGTGTGTGTGTGTGTGTGTGTGTGTGTGTGTGTGTGTGTGTGTGTGTGTGTGTGTGTGTGTGTGTGTGTGTGTGTGTGTGTGTGTGTGTGTGTGTGTGTGTGTGTGTGTGTGTGTGTGTGTGTGTGTGTGTGTGTGTGTGTGTGTGTGTGTGTGTGTGTGTGTGTGTGTGTGTGTGTGTGTGTGTGTGTGTGTGTGTGTGTGTGTGTGTGTGTGTGTGTGTGTGTGTGTGTGTGTGTGTGTGTGTGTGTGTGTGTGTGTGTGTGTGTTCTTCTAATTAACTTATCCGGGGAACCGCTAAAATAAAAACAATCGTAGACAACTGTATATAACCATTCGCGGATATTGTCGGGACACGGACAGATTTCTGTGGCAAACCAAGATTATGAAGTAGCTTGTGGAGTGTCAAGCGCTCAACCCTGTGGAGAGTGGCCGCGGAAAGTTGTTTCATTGTAGATCATTTAAAAAAAAGAAGAAAATTTTGTACTATCGTGCGTTTACCATACATTATATTCTATTGTCATTATATATATATATATATATATATCTATATATATATATATATATATCTGTTGCTTCAATTTTTTTATTAAGGCTTAATGAGCATCCATACGTAATTAAAAAGCATACGAACTGTATGCAGAGAAGCCATCGTATTTGATAATGTAAAAAAATGGCTCATCGCCCAATCATCAACATAGAGTACACAAAGGCAAAAAACACAGTGCTCGCCGATGACCTGTTAATAAATTCATTTGGCTGTTGAACTCTAGAATTTTCTGAATTTTGAATCGAACGTGACAATATGGTAATTAATTTATAGGTTTAGCCATAGACGGTGCCTGGATTGGATTGTGATATATCTTTATTTCTTTCGTGGGGCGGGGGGTGGGTGGGTGGTGAGAACTGCACTGAAGATGTGGCACTGTTTCTTCGGTATGTATAATCACCCTGTTAATATTATGTTCCTGTATCTTTATAGTTTTGTTTTTTGTTGTTTCAACCCAGAAATATCAAAATATCCGCCTCGATGCTCGACCAGTCCCAGATAGGCATGTATATCAGGTAGCTGCCCATGAGAAGCTATAGAAGCATTACGTATTAAACATCAGAATGTTTCGACTTTAATCCTGTCCTGCTCAAATTACCCAAAAGTGCCCAAATGTAAATTGTCACTCACCTTAAGGTTTTTACTTAACTTCCTCGTTACTAGAAAACATTTTGATGAGATTTGTATGTAAGACCATTCATGAGGGCACGCCCTAGGCCAGCCCCAAGGAAATCTGTTGACTCAGTCGTGTTCGTGCCGTGACAATATATTCATATAAAATCAGCAAATGTAAAGATTTTCGATAACGTTCGGGAAAATTGAAACTTGGCACTCTTCCATTTGTTGAAGTTAACGTATGCTTAACCCAGTCTAGCACCATAATGTCGTGGTCATATTTATGTCTGTGTTGGGACACAGACACTGTTTTTGTAGGAATTCTTTCTTTCTCTCTTTCTCTCTCTCTCTCTCTCTCTCTCTCTCTCTCTCTCTCTCTCTCTCTCTTTCTCACTCTCTCTCTTTTTACAGGCAAATTTATCCGACATTTCATCTGAAAACTACTATAGGCAAAAACATCCAAACTTGGCTTGATTATACTTCCATACATGAAGTCTTGAGTTTTTGTAAAGAGGTTCAACGGTTTTGAAAGATATGCAAATTAGGGTCATTTGTAAATATAAATCTTGAATATCTCCAAAACTATAATAGGTACAGGAAACCAGTCCGACCTCGATTAATATATTTGTAGCACTGCACATTTTTGTATTTTACATATGACCTCTAAAGGTCAAAGATAAAGGGCATTTGGACCTTTGAAATTTTCATCCAGCCATAACTCTGTCAATTTTCATCTAATTTTAACCATGTTGGACCAAAATTATAGGTATTGCACAACTGCATATTTTTGTAATCTACATGTAACCGCTAAAGGTCAAAGGTCAAGGTCATTTGGACCTTTGAAATTTTCATGTAGCCATAAATATGTCAATTTTCATCCAATTTTATTCATGTTGGGCTCAAATTGAGTTTATTGTAACACTACACATTTTTGTGATTTACATGTGACCCTTGAAGTTCAAACATCAGGTGATTTGGACCTTTGAAATTCTCATCTAGCCATACCTCGGTCAATTTTTATCCAATTTTGATCACGTTGGAGTCAAAATGTAGATATTGCAACACTGCACATTTTTGTAATTTACATGTGACATCTAAGGGGTCAAAGGTCAATGTCATTTGGACTTTTGGAAGTTTCATCTAGCCGTAACGTGGTCAACTTTTATCTAATTTGGTTCATGTTTGGTTTAAATGTAGGTATTGTAACCCTGTATATTTTTGTAATTTACATAGGACCTCTAAATGGTCAAGGTCATTTGGACTTCGAAATTTTTATCCAGCCATCAGCTTAATGGAATGTGAAGTACCACAGGACAAAAGTTGCAGCAGTTAATATTTCCAACTTTTGAAGGCCCACAGACAGATTTGCTTTGAAGCAAATCTTTTAATTTTTTTGTCTAATTTAAACATATTTATTTCAACTGGATCGCCCTATAGTACATGGAGATCACTAATTGGGGGGTTCTCCAGAACATGGGATGACACACAAAATGTGTATTACAAAACTCACAGGACAAAACATGAACAAAGTTACCCAATTAACAAAGAAGCTGTACACAAGTTTCAGATTTGTACCCTGCATACAAAAATCAAAATAGTTAAAGTCACCAAAATGCAAAACAAAGCAAGATAGTTCACTACAGGTAGAATGTACACATATACGATAATACGGACCAGCGGTAGGAAATTTCATATAAGACACTTGAGAAAATAAATTTGTGTAAGTCAGCGACTAACTCGATTGAAATGACTGCTTATGCATAACAGAACTAAAATATCAAGCGACTTGTGTCCACGATGTATCTGTGGAAAGCATCACAGATTTGTATGTTGAGGGAAAAGGACAATTCCTCGCTGGCAAAGAGAAGGATATGAGCTAGTCTGTCACTCGCTATGTGTATAATCAGATTCCTGTGGACGCCAGGAGCAATAATAGGGATGACGGAGTTGAGAAGTTTAATTCTGTAAGTTGAATAATTTGGACAAAGAACAAAAAAATGTTGCAGATCTGAAGTGGGGTAGGAACAGGAACATGTTGGTCAGGGATGATGTTGACTTTAAAGAGATCAAATTTAAGGCTCGAGAATCCAACACGAAGCTGGGTATGACAAATGTTGGCAAATCTGTGCCCTTGGGAATGGTGAACAGGAACATGATCCACTGCTAGTAGAGTTGCTTTCAGTTTTTATTTGAATATTTGGAGGGAAATTGAGTCTCTTATGTCGGAAGGAAGATTGTTATACAGCTTGATAGTGTCATGAAGGAAGGATTTGTCTAAGCGATTAGTTTTTCAATTAATTGGACGTATGGAGCTAGAGTGGCGGAGGTTTCGAGCATTAATAGTGGGAGGAATTAGTTGAGAGAGAGAGATCCTAGGAGGGTGTTAAGTTGTGATACATTTTGTAAAGAAGAAGTGACTTAAAGTGCTTCCTTCTAGTTTTCTCTCTTTTCTTTCATAGGGGAATCTAATTTGATCACTTGGCTTTACGTTACTGTGGAGGTCCGGGAAAAAGGGCCACGACATTTATAGCTAACATAAAAGAATATATGGTAAATAGCTGCAATGGTTTATTTCAACGATGGTAGAATAGCATATGGAACCAATCACCCGAGGTCTTCACACCTGAGAACCCAGATACATTTATACGCCACAGATGGGAAAGTAAAGATAGCTTCATTTACACACACAAATGAACGGAAAGGGTCACTCAACTTTCATGGAAGAGACGAAAAAGATGAGGCAACACAGTAACTGATTTCCAAATAAAAATTTAATATTGTTTTAAGACCCCGCGAAACAGTACATTTGTTATCAGTCCTCAGTCCCTGCGCTGTCTGAAAATTTTCCAGACAGCGTAAGGTTTTATCTGAGATGGATGCAGTGTCCAAGTCCGTAACGCCCAAATATGGTACGGTACGGTAACACATTCGCATGAAAAAAAATCATACCCTATATCAAGGGTATCATACTCTCATAATTTTTTGTTGAGGAATTGTTGAATCTGTGCCTATATTTTTATAACACCCGTTAAACCTTGGCACCTGTAACTACTGAATTTTGAAGAAAAGTAGTATGTCCAACATGATGGGCAGGGAGGCCTTAAGCACAGATATATTTTAAGCAAACATGATTATACGTGTACTTATGTATGCAGGAATGCTTTAGAGTGGTTTTCTAAAGATGTGCCATGCTATAGTTGGTTGCAAGGCATAAACATGACAAATATGTTCATTTCTCTCAGGATAGATCAACTAAAGCTGCGTAGCTGTCATATTTAACCCTTTTCTATTCAAAATCGCATGAAAGCGCTCGAATGTAAATTGTCGTCTGGCTCAGTGCTTGTGCTTAGGTTTCACGTCAAAAGGAAAACATTTTGGCGAGAATTGCAGTCAAGACATATTACGACAGTATGTACACAGGTCAGCAGTTTTCTTTGGCACGTGTTGGGCGTAACGGCCTTGATTTGCAGTTCGGTTTGGTGCAGGGTTGGGAGCAACTTTTGCTTGAACCTGCGACCAGGAATTTTGTCGGCTGAGTCTTTTTCTTACCAGGAAAGGGTGAAAGGAGCTGTCGATTGAGGTGACAAAATAAAACAGCGTCTCAGGAGATTCGCCTTGGTGAAAGATAAATCACTTACATCGAATTCGAAGGAGACAAACTTTTTGTTTAAGGTATTGACGCAGGTATCAGCATCACACATGTAATTCCTGATGCTGGATTTTTTTCTGAGTTTTGGTTCTTGGGGTGCTTATTACTTTGTTTGCACAAAATCTAAATTTACTAAAACTTTATCAAATAATGGTACTTTCCAAACAAAGCACTTGTTCTATTCTGCATAGAACGAGCGAGCTACTGCCAGTTCTTTGTCAAGCTGTTATCACGTGATTTTGTGTGATCTCGGGAGTGCGATATTTTAGTGGTGCTTTCTGTCTCAGGCACTTGAGACTTACCACACATTTTATTACTTTGTGACCCGATGAACATAACATAAATAAAAAGTCTACTTTTTGTTGGACCATTTTCTTCACAAGGGGCCAATTTGCTTTTCAGTTCTGCTGTAATTTGCGAAATATTGACGGTATTAGAAAATCCACGACAAAGGCATAAAGTTCAAACTTTGGACAAGTATTAGTTTAATGGGTTTTTTTTTCTTGGTCATTATGAATTTTCTTGTGCATGTCTGCTTGGTATGAGTGTTTCATTTTATATAAATGCATGTGTAAATATGTTGAGATGTGCCTCCTCGTTTTAGCACAGACTTTCATCTTTGAACCCGGGTGGTTTGAAAATCTATTTCTATTCTGGTTAAGCCTTAATGCTCCCCGTGGTTTCGCTGGCCATACAAAACCTATCTGTCCTGTCAAATTGATGTCAACTTCTCGTTGTATGTCCTTGTACATGTATTGCCCTGTTATACCTGTATTTGCACCCTCTCTTCACTGGATTGTACTTCACAATTGTTCTTTTTTTCGCGAGAGGTGTTCATATAGGCTTTGCCTGCTCCCCAATCGTTTTTGGAAATAAAATATGTTTGAACCAAAGACTCTTTTGTGCAATCTACCATTGTAATTCATCATTTAAGAGCACACCTGTTTAAGGGTGTAAAATGACAATCAGATATGCATTTCCGGAACAGTAAAACAAAGCGACCAAATCTTCACGGTATATTTTCAGATCTAGATCGTGTCTTGTTCCTCATTAAGCGTAAAATGACAAATATGTAATTCAGTGAATGTGCAGGAAGTTGAACAAATCGATTTTTAAATTCGCGTTCTTTGCCTTCTCCACAAGGAATATATGATATGTCACCAGATGGCGCCAGTTAAAAAACGAGCAGAAAGAAGAAAATATGAAAAATAACATGATACGGAAAAAATAGCTGTTGCTAGAATGGATAAAACTTGCTACGTTTAATCCCCAATCTTCGCGCGAGCAAATGAAATGAAGACATTTGCAGGACAAGGCATTGGGTTGTCTGTTTGGAGTCAAGTCCAAGCATCTAAAATATAGTTGCGGAAACAGACCAACAACTGTCATACACTTAGCATTATGACTGCTGGACAGCCAGACTTGTGTATTTACTACGGTTTCAACTACACCAAAATGTGAAAAAGAGGTGACCGATTATTTTGCTATAAATCGATTTATTGAAATTGTCTGACAAAGAAGAACATGATTGTCAGGGCTTTTAATATGACGAAAGTATACACACAGACAAATATTAGGTTCTGAAGTGAGTACACGTATAGTGAAAGTCGTGTCAGCCCCGAGAGAACTGGCGGTCAATTTCTGGGTTCATGTGTTTGTCTTGTTAACGAAGAAGTATATGTATATATCTACACACAAAGCTATATGTTGTGATGATGGAAACTTGCAAAACTAGCTACAAAATGTATGGCTTTGCGTTAATATGAAGGTGTTTTTATTTGCGTTGGGTTCGTGACTTTACTTGTTTGTTTCTTGTGGTATTACGATGGAATGTCATGTTACTGGTAGGAATTCTTTGGACATGTCCCTCGTGATATATCACACTGTGTGGATTTAACTTTTTCATTGAAAAGATGAGTACACAAATGTACGAGTATCTCTAATCATAAACGAACAACCGTTTTCTGTGCAATGCTCTTATGGTGTATTATTGTGTGATTGAAGGAACTTTATGGCGCATTTCAATGCCAGGAGGCGCTGTTGTCAGCAGCCACCGAAATATATTTATAATAGTATACCACGTATGCACTTTTGTTTGCTCTTCAGGGAGAGATGTCGCTGACTGTGCCGTCAAATAAAGTGTAGACAAATTGTGACTTCGTGACGTACTAATGCTAAAGAATCCATGAAATTTGACCCTACAGACCGATTACTCGACGTTAAATTTGTTTGTTTCTTCCTCGTCATGTGTCCAATATGTTATGAAGGTGAATTAATGCAAAATTGTATGCCTGGACTCATAGCCGTCCCTGCCAAGAGAAAATGAGACTAATCTCAAAATTTCTTCATTATGGTCTGGGGCATTTAAAATATGTTGTAATCGTACTTCATTAGCCACGAAATTTTAAAGCTCGTGATCTGCAACTTTTGCTTCAGCAATACTGAAGGGAAAAAGAAAAAAGCTTGAATGGTTTATAAGGGCAACTGCATTGCTTATTGCACCATATCCGAAATGCAGCATAGTATTTTGTCATTAAAAACAAATATTCTTTCTGAGTAAAAGTTCTTCATGTGTTTTAAACTGGTAAAACGGGTCGTGACTTTGAAGCTGTAGAAAATTCCATTCACTCACTATGGCAAAAGTTGCTGTCTGGTAAGCATGTTTCCCGTCACTATGCTTGTCTGGACATACGCTGGATAATGGTAATAGTGACACCTTGTGGCAGAGTCTGTACTACTAAGATGAAGTGGCACTATTGGTCTACAGCCGAAATATCTAACCGCTCCACTTACCGGCAGCAACATAGACGTGCATGTAGAGTGGTATAATATACAGTCGTGAACCCTGAAGTGTTACTTGCAGACTGGAATATGCTAAAAGACGCAGTATACGGTACATTGAAAAGGCAGTTTACAGGAAATACTTAGTCATGGCTCTTCTCCTAACTAATTCACCATGTAGGCTTTTTCACTCGTAACAAGGAGGCTACATAGAGCCTATGTAGCCTCCTTGCTCGTAATTACCACTTTTTATCCGTGTGATATAAGACAAAATAAGGCTGCAGACTAGGTAAAAGTATGAAAAAGTATTTGGTTTTATACTTTTAGGCGGGGATCTACCATATACCTTTCATTTACAACGCTTTTATAGCTGGCAGAAATACCGTGCAGCTTTTTCGCAAGAAGATACTTACATGAAGCCATATTATTATCATTGACTTATTTCTACTGCTGTGCAACATTTAATTGGCATTACTGTGATAAATTTTCAGTAAAAGGAAATTTGCCGCGATTTTATTCATTCCTGAGAAAGCCGCCATTCACAGATATAGATACAACACATATATCACGCGACCTGTCACTCTTAACGACAGGTAAAACACCAAACGCGTTTCTGGATAGCTGCTACTTGTCCGGGCTTACAGATTGAGAGGAGTTACTGCAAACATTTACAAAACAAACGTAAATCTGGAAAGGAAATGGTCAATAGATACCAAATATGATTACAATTTCCGTGAGCTAATTGACCCTACAGACCGATTACTCTGCCATTAAAGTCATAAGCAAACATATCAAGAAGCCGACCCCTGGGCAAATGTGGATATCACTGTTCAAGTTTATTTAAATTCAAACTTTTTTACAGAGTTAATGAACACGTGACTAGTGTGTCTCAAGAACGTGTCAGGAATATCTCATACCTTGTTTTGTTTTCAAAATTACGCTTTCAAAAGTGGAGGGAGCCCAAAGGAGGGAACCTAATTAGTATTTCATAATTTAAAACAAAAACTGATGGCAAAACAATTTAAGACACAGTCTTGAGGTATATAGGCACGCATGAAGTATGTGCCAAAAATAAATTAATAACGGAAACAGACAGACATGTAGATAGATAGATGGATGGATGGATGGGTAGGTGGGTGGGTGGGTTGCTGGATGGACGGGCGGAAAGACAGACAGACAGACAGACAGACAGACAGACAGACAGACAGATAGATAGATAGATAGATAGATAGATAGATAGATAGATAGATAGATAGATAGATAGATAGATAGATAGATAGATAGATAGATAGATAAATAGATAGAGTTATTTCCGCATTTACATAGAGGTCTTATATTTGACACGTTTGCAATACAGCTGAATATTTATGTGGCAATTTAAGAAAAAGGTTAAAATTATTGTCAGATTAAAAATCGTTGGATCATGTCCATTCCCAAAATATTAACGTTTTTACATGTTTCCGTTAATGTTTCCAAAAACGCTTTGCTCTCACCTTTACACTCCGTACCAGGCCCTGACTGACTGTGGCATTCATCTGGACGTGAGGCAAAGATTTCCAAATTCTTCGTAAAGACTTTTTTTATACAAATGCCACCATAAATATATGACCGGTTTTTAAACTTTCGGCCCAGTTATGCCTGAGCACTGCTGTATATCTCGCCAGGTAAATGAAAAACAAAAACAAAAACAAAAAGAACAAAAAAAAAAAAAAAAAAAAAACAAAAAACATTCAGGGGCACCACCACCATATAGATGTCTTCAAATAAAACTATGAATCAAGCATGTCAACACAAGAATATTTGCAATTCTACGTTAGCAAGTTAGCACCATTAACCAAAATAGCCAAATGATACTAAAATGTAGAATTAGCCATTAAAAATAGTAAAATCTATATCTCAAGTTAAGACAATCTCCATAAAGAGACCATTTCTTTATTAACACCACCAATTTAGTTTTTCTATGTCCTTATTTAAATTATACCCCCGTTAAAACACCTCCCCTATTAGGACCATATTCTTCAGTCCATCGGGTGGTCTTAATAGGGAGATTCCACTGTGTATCTTATCTCATACCGTGCAGGAATGATAAAGAAAGTAAGTGCACAATAAATGTCTGACCTTGACAAGGTCAGTAGGTAAATGAGACCTGCTCTTTCCATGTATGTGTTAAAACAAACTTATGGTCCTCAGAAACATAGCTCGGCGTACGCTGTGCATACACCAGTTAACTCTGTCACTGCCCAGGACAACAGGGGGTCGCGTTCATCCGAATTCAGATGATTTCATGTTCAAGATTCTCACGAGAGCACCTTTTATTGAAGATGCGGCATGTCTATAGTTCTACTAGGATAAAAATGAGGCAGATCAACAACTTTTTGACTCGTTTTTTTTTGGGGGGGGGGGCGGGGGGACAACGCATGGTCAGGAAAACTATTGAGTCAGCCTTAAGCTTAACACTGAAGGGGTTAATATAAAATATAAACCAACTTTATGTGTAGTCAGGCCGGACAGCGTGAACCTTGCTGATAAATCTGTTCAATTTGAAACCTCGGGAGCGATAGAATCTATATCCGAAAATGAAGGCAAAAGTGGGTCAGCGGATTTTCAATACAGCCATTGTTACAGTATTTTTTTCTTTATGCACGCACACCTATGATTGGCACAACTTGCCTCTTGTCATTGGAATATATTAATCTCCCCACTGCGCAGAAAGCGAGCTGTGCCAAACATTACCGTAATATCGATCATCACAAAGGGTTGCGTGATGTCCACACTAAAACAATAGTCCGTCTTGATGAGGTCCATGTACCCCGAGCTGCGATACAGTTTTTTTTTACCCAGTTTAGTAATTGCATGTTCAAATCAAAACTTTTTCAGCGTGTCATGTTTTTGCTCAGTTATCCAAGTTTGTAATAGTAAAAGTATTTTTTTTGATATTTCCACCTAATGTTTCACGCTTCAGCAGTGATCATGAAACCTCGCTGATAGGGATCATGAAACCTCGCTGATAGGTTTCGCCTGCTCCCCGATTGCTGTTGAATATAAGATGTCATCAAATGCCGAACGCTACGGTTTGAAAATTCCTTTCTCCCTGATGCCACCAAACTATGGAATAATCTTCCCACTGATATCCGTAACTCCCTTTCCCTTCAAATCTTTCAGTCGAAACTTAAAGCCACTGTGCTAGCGGCCGACATTGCTCCAGATTTCTACTCCCATGGTCAGCGATTTGCTAGCATCTGTCATACCCAGTTACGATTAGGATTCTCTAGACTTAATTCCGATCTCCACAAAGTAAATATCATTCAACAGCCCACCTGTGCCTGCTCCCACCCAACTGAGGTTTTTCAACACTTTTGTCTCTACTGCCCTAAATATGTCCAGGAAAGAAAAAAGCTCCTGCTTACCATCACTCCTTTGTTATCCCCTGGTGTTAATCCAAACCTGATAATGCATGTTGCAAGTGACAGACTATGTAGTATTTTGTTGTTCGGGAGTAAAGAACTTTCAGAAGAATGCAGTACAGTTATTTTCAGAGCAATGTAAAATTTTGTTGTTGAAACACGCCGATTTATATTGTAACTGGGTAGTATCTTATCCCATATATGTATCCCGAAACTAGAATATACCATTGCAGTGTATTTGCATGTTCAACGTATGTACCTTTAATACTACCATGTTCTCTATCGTGTCTCCACATGTGGGTCGACAATGACAAGGCGGGAAGGCGCACCGGAGCTACTGGGCGCACTGGCGGCTCCACAGTTGAGTGTGAGTTTGCAGCCAGGGTGCTTCGGCCGCGCCCAGCAAGCTATAACCTCCCCTTCAGATATGTTTCGCCTGCGCCCCGATTGCTGTTGAATATAAGATGTGTTTAAACCAACCGAAATTGACTGTGTGCTTAATTGTTATACTTCAAAGTACTAATTCGGTTTGTGCGTACTTAAAGTACAGATAGCATTGCGAAGAATTCACACAATTTACGGGAAGTATGAGGCGAAGATTTAAAGCTGACAGGTGCGACGATATACCTATCACGAAGAAAATTATTAACTTTTTTTAATTTTTAGTTTAGTTTAAACATATTTATTTCAACTGGATCGCCCTATAGTACATCGAGATGTCACTAATCGGGGGGTTCTCCAGAACATGGAGTGACACACAAAATGTATATTACAAAACACAGAGGACAAAACATTAACAGAATTACTCAATTAACAAAGAAGCTGTACACATGTTTCAGATTTGTACCCCTCATACAGGAATCAAAACAAAAAGTCACCAAGATGCAAAACAAAGAAAGATAGTTCACTACAGGTAGAATGCACACACACACACACACACATATATATATATATATATATATATGTATGTATATCTATCTATCTATCTATCTATCTATCTATCTATCTATCTATCTATCTATCTATCTATCTATCTATATATATATATATATATATATATATATATATATATATATATATATGTGTGTGTGTGTGTGTGTGTATATATATATATATATACATACACTGTTCACAATAATACAGACCAGCGGTAGGAAATTTCATATAAGACACTTGAGAAATAAATTTGTGCAAGTCAGCGACTAACTCAATTGAGATGTCTGCTTATGCATAACAGAGCTAAAATATAAAGCGTCGTGTGTCTACGATGTATCTGTGGAAAGCATCACAAATTTGCATTTTACTATATTTAAGAATTTCTTTACCCTGGGTAGCCGTTTCAGTGCGCTGCTCTGTTTTTCCTAGGGACCCAGCATACATCTAGATGGAATATGAAGGTAGTGTTACATATATAATTAAACAGTAATTAAAATTAAAGAAATCTAAATGTCTTGATACGAAGACTACATACGAATAACTAAAGGTACAGGAACAAAACATTTGGTAAAAACAACCTATGAAACTAAAACTGTCAATGGAGAGTGAAACAAACTAAAACTCTCAAAATCTGTTACAAAAAAGTGAGATTTGTACAAATTTTCCATAAGCAACCAGCTGTGAGATGCATAAGACTGACTTTTTTCTCACATATTTTGGTAAAATAAAATTGGGACTGTCGGCACCGTTTAAAAGGCGATATACCGTTCAACAAAGTTTGTGACACAGATTTTCGATTCCTTATACGCAGGTATTCGCCGCGTCTTTTAATTTTATTTCTGCAGGTCAGAATCAGTCTCGTGGAAGCTCTTCTTGCTTTGATATACAGTAGTTTTATTAAGAATGCTTTTTTGTCTGTTTGTTTTTGTTCTTCATTTTTTTCCACGCCCAGAAACGACTGGCTTCTGAATCTTATAACTGTAGTTCTATAAATTTTCGCGGCTGATTATTGTGGCTGAAATATAATTGTTTTTCCTTATATTTGAAAAAAAATGCACATTTGATTTCGCGCACTTAGATACTGCATTATTGGAAGTAATACAATACACCCTTTTTCGCATTTTAAGTATTGGTGCAAATAGCGCAAAATTAAGTAAAATGCGGAAACGTCCGGAACTTCAGTAGATGAGAAGTCAAGAGATAAACATTATATATATATATATATATATATATATATATATATATATATATATATATATATATATATATATATATATATATTCTGGTGTAAAGGAAGTTTGAACTAGTTATTTTTATGGTCATTTCATTATATTAAATGTTATTTCATTAACTAATGATCAGTAATCAGTAAAAAGCATATGAGCCAGACGGCATTTGACCACCAGCCGATTTTGGTCGGTTTAAGAGGGAAAGGATAAATTGCACTGGCACAGTATCACACGATTGTTATCTATATGAGCAGTTGTCTGTTATCATTATCATCACCGTTATGACCATGGCCCTTTCTTGTCATCTAATTGTAGGTCTTATGTCAGTATCATCCCTTTTATCATTGGTGTGTGCAACACATCAACTTATAGTTGTTTTGTTTCATCACCCAAGTATCCCCGTAGAAATATTTCTATGGAACTGCACGTACGTAGAATGTAGATAATTTGCTTGCTGTTCATCAAGCCCACTGTCGTTAAACACTACACTACATTTCTCAGCAATTTGAGCAGAATGTTTTATTATGTTACTTCGTATTTGAGATAAATGACATGTACTATGGAAATTGCTGGAATTTTTACCTCAGCTGACTTGTCAGGCAGTTGAGCTTTTTTGAGGGTCCGTCCGTCCGTCCGTCCGTCCGTTGTCTGTCCACGATTCACATTTTCGACTTCTACTCAAAACCGTGTGTCAGATTCACTTCAAACTTGGTAAGGATGTCCTCGGGTAGGTCTCTACCAAGTTTCTTTAAATGGTGGTGCTCCAATGACTTTGGATTTTTGTTGTTGTTGTTGTTGTTGTTGTTGTTGTTGTTGTTGTTGTTGTATTGTTGTTGGTGGTGTTTTTTTTTTGTTTTGTTTTTTTTGTTTTTGTTTTTGTTTTTGTTTTTGTTTTTGTTTTTGTTTTTGTTTTTGTCCTGTTTCTGTTCTTGGACAAATTATAAAAAAAAATGATCTGCGGAACCGCTCATCTAATTGCCTTGATATCACACAGGAACGCCCCTAGCGTCTTCTGGTTCTCAATTTGTTCACCAGGTGACGCTACTTTTTTCGATTTCTTTATATGTTTTTATGTTTTTTGCTATTTTTGACTTCCCCAGAACCGTCACTCAGATTTAGCTGAAATTTAGTGGATATGTTCCTTGTGGAAGGGTCATACAAATTTGGTCACTAGGTGGCACTGCTATGGATTCCTGATTTTTAGCAATTTATTCCACTTTGGTACGTATATAGGTAAATGCACCTTTTCTATTGATTACTATGTATTTTAAGTCAATGGGCATTGTAATGCTAATTCGCATTTTCGACTACTACTCCAGAACCGTCATCAGATTGACTTCAAACTTGGTGGCAATGTACCTTGGCGGGGGGGGGGGGGTCTCTGCCAATTATGTTCAAATGGTCACGGTCCAATGATTTTTCAACTTTTTTATTTATCTTTTTATTTTAGCTCTATTTTGTCCTATCCCAAGCTCACAGAATCACAAGTTTGATGAATATCTAGGTCAGCTGTACATGGGCTGTGTTGTAGTTTCTGTCAGTAAATGGAGTTCGCCCAACAAACGGGATATTTAACCTTTACTGATCATGCTGGACCAGAGAGTCGACAGCTTGTAGTGACTCCATGAAATTTACAAACATTTGGCACACCCAGAGTAAATAGGTTAACTAGGAAATAGGGGGATTTTAGTCCTAGAAAGTACCGGCAAAGCTGTTTAGTGCAATTATGCTCAGGACTTTTGAAAAGCGGTCGTAATATACAGCAAATTGGTCTCTCTCTCTCTCTCTCTCTCTCTCTCTTCTCTCTCTCTCTCTCTCTCTCTCTCATCTCTCTCTCTCTCTCTCTCTCTCTCTCTCTCATCTCTCTCTCTTCTCTCTCTCTCTCTCTATCTCTTCTCACTCTCTCTCTCTCTTCCTCTCTCTCTCTCTGCCTGCTTGCGTGGGGTTGGTGGAGGGCAAAGTAATATTATATTGAGAATTATTAATGAACTAATGACACACAACATGCAGGATTGCAGTCGATGTGTTGGAAACATAGTGTGCCAACTACATATAGTCGAATGCTGCGTGTCTAATAGATATCGCATACGTTGAAAATGAGAATGTGGGGAGCAGGATCAAAAAAAAAAAAAAACAGATGTCACAAATATGTAGCATAATGATGTTTGTCGTGTACTATAGTTTTCCCGGATTTCCATCGCACAAATATGTACAGAGTAGAGGTCTCATTTGTTTTTTATAGTAGTTCTTAATTGCAAGTTTCGACAGGAACGATGTCTGGTCGGCGTCACAAACCATACCGAGCTACAGACAGTGCATGTTTAGATATCAGGAAGTGCTATTTGTTTCACAATGGCACGCAAAAGAGATCACACAAAAAAAGAAGTTTCGGACTTTGATATTATGTTATCGATGATTCGAACTTCCTCAAACAGGACCGGGTAACAATGATGAACGGAGAAAGATGGGGGATCCACTGAGGACATTTATATTGTTCACACTTCTTACAAGTAAGTAAAGAAGGTCATGAAGTGTCTTTATGGATCGATGATTGCCTGGAAAGAAAGCAGATAGAAAGGACAATGCTAATTTGATATACCGTAAATTAACTTACTTTGGCTGAATTTTTATTTTCGACTGTTTTTGCTGACAGCATAAAAGCCTAGAAATATATTCACAATGAAATAGTACTTTAATATACGTGTAATAGGAGCTACTTTAAAAGTGGTGAAATTGTTTAAGACTTCAGTTAAATGCATGAAATGAAAAAAGAGAAAAAGAACATGAAACCTTATACACATGAAAATGTAGACATTTAGAGTTTCTGTTTCTTTGTGAACGTATTTATTTTTTGCTGGATTGCCTGACAGTACAGAGGAGTACTAATCTGGAGGTTCTCCAGTACACGAAGAAACACACGAATTCTGTACACAACACACAGGACAGTACAGGGGAAGGCACCAGACAGGATTTTCAGTGGACAAGTTTATATGCAACTGTTAGTCAGATCGGGTCAAACAAACATGTATCTCTAGGACCGGAAGTAACACCCAATGATGTAGAAAATAAAGCGTCCGGATTCCTTTATTAAAAATGTTGCATTGCATGAAAAATTATAATGTTTCATTGTCAGCCATTTTTTTTTTTTTTTTTTTTTTGGTTTTTGTTTTTTGTTTTTTGTTTTTGTTTTTTTTTGTTTTTGTTTTTGTTTTTGTGTTTTTGTTTTTTTGTTTTTTTGTTGGTTTTTTTTTTTTGTTTTTTTTTTGGGGGGGGGGGCGGGGGGGAATACTCAATCAACAAATCATAAGCCAAGTATATGAGCAGTGGGGGGTTAACGCCCGGTTCTAATATACAAAGTACAGTATGGAGAAGTTTTTTTTCCTGAGAGCGGCGTGTCGGGGACAAAAAAGGACGTAATGTTGGTAGTCTTCACGGAGGGTACCACATATGCAGGCGGGTGAGGGAACGGCGTTTACTTTGTGCAGATGGTAGTTGAGCTTGGAGTGACCCATGTTTCTGTGCGTTTGACATATATTTAGGAAGCCATTGCCATGCGCATAAATGTTGTATTCAAATTTTTTGTCCGGTGATAAGAGTATGATAGATAGTGCAGATTTAAATTGTTGTCATGAATATGAGTTTGAATATCAAGAGGTAAAATTATTCCATAGACATATAGCTGACGGGAGAAACGAATCACCAAATCGTTTGCTTCGAAAGTTTGAGTTGACGTAAGTCGAAACGATTGCTTAGCATGCGTGTGGTAGTTCCTGCAATGTCACGTGTTACAAGGTTCCTGAGGTAAGCAAAGGTAAGATTGTGAATCATTTTATAGAGTAGGATAAGTTTTCAAATTTTACGTTTGGCGGCTAGGGATTGCCACCTCAATTCATTCAGGAGAAAGTGACTGGAGCTGTAACGAAGTGCGCCGGTACACACTCCAGCTGCCTCGTATTGGACTGCCTCAGGGGAATCGGACAATTTGTAGAGTAAGTACAGTTGTCAAGCAGAACGCGCTCATACTCAAGTATAGGCCCTACCATGGTAATATATAGTTTAATTAGAGCTTTGATAGATAGTTTATATATGAGTCTCTTGAGAAGAGCAATTCGCTTGCTGGTTTTGGTGACAATTCTAGTGATGTGGGCATGCCATGAGAGGTTATGGGAAAGAGTGAGTATGACCATCGACTTCTGCAGTCGGGCCATTGTTTAAATGTTCAGGCGGATGGGTTGCTTTGTGACGCTTGCTAGAAATTATGAGGCCAACTGACTTGGCTGCATTAAATATGACTTTCCAAAGATCTCCCCAAATTTTGTCGAAGTCATTATTTATTCTTCTGGCTGAATCCGGGCGGTTTTGTACGATCTCAAGGAAGCTGGTGTCATCGGCAAATAGTTTGATATCACATGTTATGTCATCAACAGGGCTTGACATTAAGGATTTTTTACTTGTCTCAAGGACAACCATAATATCAATTTTATTTGTCCCACAGACATTTTACTTTTCCCAGGGCGGCCACCATTTAATTTTTACTTGTCCCAAAAATTTTCACTTGTCCCATTTCAATAGTATATGAACTTACTTGTCCGCAACGGATATCATAGAACAGTGTTGAGAACCATCACTTTGGGGAAGAAAAACTGAACAAGAAAATACTGAATATTGAAATGAATTTATTTCTGTCATATTTCAACAAAATTTCTTTTTGCATTATCACACTTCTAATCCAACACAGACATTGATTGTTTTAACTGCATCGCATTTCTTGATTTTTTTTTATTCTAAAGTTTCTTGGGGCTTTCATTTCACATACATAATAATGAAATATATATGATGCAACTACTACAACTAAAACTGAAATTTTTAATGGAAAAGTTTATGTCTGCTCTCCTGCTGTAAGAAAGTTGGCGTATAAAGAGCAACAGTTTCTTGGGAATAGCACTTATATTTTGCTGCACCTCTAGAATGTTTAACCCTAGCACGCTGGGCAGTTTGGGGATCTGGCACAGCCAACCATTTTTCATTTTTAGCTCAGCTGACTTGTCAGTCAGCTGAGAATATGTTATGACAAGCCATCCGTCGTCCGTCCATCCATCCGTCGCCTGTCATAGTATCCACAATTCACGTTTTTAACCTCATCTGCAAAACTGTAGCCCAGATTCACTTCAAACTTGGTGGGGATGTGTCTTGGGTGGGTCTCTACCAAGCTTGTTTAAATGGTCACGCTCCAGTCATTTTTGGATTTTTTTATGAATGTTTTTGTTCTTTTTTTAGGGCAAATCTAAAAAAAACATTCCCCGAAACCGCTCACCCAATTCTTTGATATCGCACAGGACACATTCCTTCGGACTCTTAGTTCTAAATTTGTCCACCAGGTGGCGGTGCGATTTTTTTTATATTTTATGATTTTTTTGTATGCTTTTGCTATTTTTGTTTTCTTCTCCAGAACCGTCACTCAGATTAAGCTGAAACTTGGTGTATATGTTCCTTCTTGAAGGATCAAACAAGGTTCTTCACAAAGTGGAACTGCTGTGGATTGCTGATTTTTAACGATTTTTTTCAATTCGAGTACTTATCGGTCAATGCAGCTTTCCTATTGATTACTATGTAAGTCAATGCGCATTCGATTGCTAATTCACATTTTCGATTTCTTCTCCAAAACAGTCTTCCAGATTGACTTTAAACTTGGCTATGTACCCTGGGTGTGTTTCTACCACGTTTGTTCAAGTGGTCACCCTCCAGTGATTTTTGGATTTTTAATGAATTATTTTATTATTTTTTTATTTAACAAATGTTAAAAAAATCTTCTCCACAACCGCTCACCCAATTGCTTTGATATCATATGAGAGCCTTCCCAGGGACTCCTAGTTCTATATTGTTCCCCAGGCGGTGCTGCATTTTCCCCCAATTTTTTATGAATTTTTGTGTGTTTTCATTTCTTGTCACATTTTCTCAAGAAACTTTACTCAGCTTAAGTTGTAACTTAGTAGATATGTTCCTTGTGAAACGGTCAAGCAAAGATGTTGACTGGGTAGCAATGCTGTGGATTCCTGATTTCCCCCCCCCCTTTTTGTTTTTTTTTCAATTCGGGTACTTATCGGTAAATGCACCTTTCCTATTGCTTACTGTGCAAGGCAATTAGCATTCTAATGCATTCTGATGGTAAATCACATTTTGGACTTCTCTGAATAAACTGTCTGTCAGATTTACTTCAAACTTAGTGGCAATTTACCTTGGGTGGGTCTCTACCAAGTTATTCAAATGGTCACGCTCCATTGAGTTTTTCACTGGAATTTCTTGTTGTGGTTATAACTTATATAATTTTGGCCAGATTTGTGCCAGACTTGGTAGGGATGTAGCTTTTATAAGTGTCTATTTATTTTGTGCAAATGGCCATGCTTCAGTGATGTTTGGACCTTGACCTCATTCCCAACGTCACAGGACAACTGACAAGAAATTGACTGTTTACTTGATAACTTGAGATCTGTTTTGAGTTAGGACCTTGATGTTACACATGTTAATGTTCCTTTATGAAGGTCATGCGTAGACAGTACATGAGTGAACTTGACCTTGTTTCTTGGGTCACCGTGCAATATACATGAATTTTACTCTTCACTATAACTTGAGAACTACTTGAA
The DNA here is from genome assembly GCA_964020975.1 of Hermodice carunculata. Classification (NCBI taxonomy): domain Eukaryota; kingdom Metazoa; phylum Annelida; class Polychaeta; order Eunicida; family Amphinomidae; genus Hermodice; species Hermodice carunculata. The sequence goes on along the minus strand of OZ026618.1, from coordinate 70,107,124 downwards.
CTGGGACCTTGATGTTGCACATGCTAGTGTTCTTCTAAAAAGGTCAGACGTACTCAGTACATGGGTGACCTTGATCCTATCCCAAGTGTACAGAGCTGTAAGTGTGATGAATGTCTAGGTCAGCTGAGCACGGGCTGTTCACACAGCCCTCTTGTTTTATTTTGTTGCGCAACATGCGACATGGTGGCGTAAAAGTGCCGTAGCATTTTTATTTTAGCAATTAATGCAAAATGATCCACACGACTTAAGTTTAGTATGACCGTCTCTACGTTTACATGTGGTTTCTGTGTCAATTTAAACAAAAACTCGTGCCCTACACCTTAACAAAGTGAATTGATCAAAACGGTCAAGCTCACATGGGTACCGACCCGCGCATTTTCCTTGGTCAGCGTCATGAACGATGGTTCCTCTTAATTTTTTTTCTAAAGATCTGTTGTGTGTCACAATTGTCATTAAATTATGGTGGTTGAGGTTGCTTGTTGCTGCAGTAAATAGTCGATAAACGCACTTTATCGCAGTCACTGATAAACTGTCAACATGATCAACCCAAGCGACAGCGTTATTTTCACCCGAGCCATGTTTACCTGCGGCCAGTGTATTTTACTTGCTTTCCATAAAAAAACAACCTCGTAAGAAGGTTTGAATGAGCTTATCAAGAAAATCGTGAACAGATTTTATCAGTTGACATTCATCGACGACACGTACTTAGACCCTCCCGTCCCCCCGCCCCAAAGGGAAAGTGTTAAGGCCCAACTACACAGAAAAGCGGTAACGGAAAGCGGATAGTGGATACCGGTATTTCCGCGCGGATTTTAAATTACACTGAGAGCAGTACATCGCGCGGAATTACAAGGTTGTACCTTCAAAGTTGCATAGGCCGTTGGGCCAGTAATATGTTTGTGTGTGAATAGCCTTCTGAAAGACTGACTATTAATTTAGGCAATGCAATACAAACTAAATGTTTAAAATAATAGGTCACTCTTCTATATGTGCCGACTGAAATTAGATCGAACTCAGATTATTTCACGACCCAAATTCCGATCTATATGGACCCCATGTTCACTATACTACACATGTATTTGGGACTTTTGTGCACACCGCAATAATTACCTGACATGTCCACCTTTAAACCAACGAGTTTCTACACACCCTGCATCTTTTGGGCATCTTTATACCTTTTATCCGTTGGGTCGTATAATTGACGATATTTTTGCACTTTCAAAATCATGTTTTCCATGATGACCATGTTGGTAGCACAGATTTTTCTCTCGACACGTGGAGATGATGCCTACCAAAAAACGGTTCTGATTGGCTGAAATCTTCAGGTTCCCGCGCGATACGCAGTAGAAATCGATTGGATTTCTATTTGGAGTATTTTAGCGCTGTATCACTTTACCGTTCCGCTGTCAGTGTAATTATATCTAAGGAAAACCACTTATCTTATTTATTTTAACGCGCGGTTTTCCGTTACCGCTCCGTTACCGATTCCCTGTGTAATTGGGCCTTAATTGGGCCTTAGACATGTCTTAAAACTTAAAGCCATTTTAGCATATTATGCATGTCAGTGGACTCAGCGCTCTGTGCCCTCCTGCTAACACGGTAAAAGTTCGAGCTCAAATGAGTCAATGAATATGAAGGCTGGCCTCGCCAGTGCAACCAAGCGTTCAGGGCATCGACTGCATCTTTCTGTGACGATTTGTTAGAATTAAGCATGAAGTTTTGGGTTTATTTTTGCAATTTGTGCCCACTTTTTGCTGAGTTCTGTCTGGCATTCAACTGAGCTAGTGGTGGATGGCGAATCTTTATGACGAATGAAACAATCATTTTGTGTCTTAAAATAAGACAGGAACTGTCGATTTTTTTTTTACGGGCATTCCGTTGTATTGTGGACATTACAAGTCAGTTAAAAGCGCTTAGAAACGTTTATTTTTCCTATCATTTCAATCTTACGTCTCAAAGAGGTTTTTTTTTTTTTTTTTTTTTTTTTCAAAAATCCGAGGTTATATTCAATTTTCTAAATTTAACCGTTACGTCAGGGCATTACGGAATGTATGTTTTGTATGTTTTTGATATTTTCTAAAAAATACTTTAGACGAGAAGAGACATGTTTTATGTGTGAAAAACGTCCTGTACGAGACGTTTGACTTTTTTTAAATTGAAACCATATTGAAAATCAACACATGTTTATAGAAAGTAATTTCAGATCGTTTATTAATATCTTACTAACTTTACAGGATCGGCAGAAAAGAATGTTTATGTGAAAATATAAAACTAAAATTTATAGAAAAAAATGCTGACACGACATTTTGTTGCCGATGGGACTTTTTGTAGTGGGCACTTTTTATTCGTATCCTGTTTATACATATAGTGCCACCAGATTTGGGGTGGGGAGGGGGGTGGGATAGGCTGCATGGAAAAATTATGAAATCTATAGAAAATGAACAACTTCATTTGGCACCAATAAACAATCCAAATTCAAATTTGAATGAGTGTCAACATTTCAAAGTGTTCCATCTGCGACCGGGAAATTTTTAGATGTTGTGTATTTTGAAAACGTGAGGACACATGTTTTAAAAAAATAACGTCACAGATTTTCATAATACCCTACCAGTTTTGTAGAAGAGCAAAAAAGTAAATAATATTTCAAAACTTAAACTGTAATTGTTTCAAGCTCAAAAGTCCAATGAAGATGCTGTTGACCGGACGTTTTGTAGAAGTTGCTGCTGCTTCTAACACACAGACACAGACACAGACACAGACGTACAGGCACACATCGAATCCGTTTGCATAAAAATATCTTTATGCGAATTTGAAATTGTTAGGTGATAAGGAGTTTGTTCAACATTTAAAAAAATAAATTAAAATGCATGTCTACAAAGCTGTTGCATTAACACGCACGAGTTCAATTGCAAAAAATATTTGTCAAATATTGGATATTGGATTTACCCCATCAAAGTTTTTTGATAATTTTCCTTTTAAAGTCTACCCTTTAAAATGTGTTGTTTATTTTATCCTTGGCTTCCACATAACTGACTTGTGTGCCTTATTGTGAAAAAAAAACTTGTGTCGAGAATTGCACTTTGTTCTCTCCGTCTTTAAGCAAAGATATGTAGAGATGCCTGTGCACTCACTCCTAAACTTAAGGACGAGAGATACACCAAATGCAATTTTTGGTAACTGTGACCTTTGGAAGGCCCCGGGTT
>OZ026618.1:70091421-70096421 GCA_964020975.1 Hermodice carunculata | reverse complement strand
CATTATTGTTACATTTGGATTCCATTAGAGAGTTTATACTTAATCGGAGCACGTCCATCTCCAATTCGAATAAAAGAAATGAGTCATATAGGCTGACATATCTATCTGCAACATTATAAGCGGTGTTTTGAGTGTTTCACGTCATCGTCTATAAAATTTGGCTTACTGTTTTAAGTTTGTTTTGAGGTAATGCCCAAGAGTGCCGTTTTTCACAAATTTTATCCTTTTCTTAAAAACATTCCCCTGTTCTTGTATAATGAAAGGCAAGCACTATTATGTAAAATCCCTGACTGTATCACCAGGGTCCTTGATTACATGGTACTTCAGCCCCTTTGTGTGTCCCGTTTTTTTGTGGTGACATCTGTTGGTCATAATGCGCGACAGTTAGCCTCATCTTGTAAGAGTCGCTCGTGGAAGAGTACGTCATGCTCTGCCCTGTAAAATGTGGCAAAGCCCCTTTCTCCCAATTGTCGTTAATAATTGTAAAGAATATTCCATGTTGTATTTGTATGAAGAAATACGTTTAAAGCAAAATCGCTTGTAGGTTTTTACGTACATATGTATTGAAATTATAATAGCACAAGCTTGGTCGCTTTGTCTTCATGGGTTTTTTTTCAAGATATATCCCAAAACATCACAAAAAATACATTTCACCCAAATAGGTTGTGTGCATACAGGAATCTTGAAATTTGAGGCAGTCAGGTTCTGCAAAACCTTGTGGTCAACCGAGTACACCTTTTCGTGAGTGAGTGAGTGAGTGAGTGAGTGAGTGAGAGTGAGAGTGAGTGAGTGAGAGTGAGTGAGTGAGTTAGTGAGATAATTGGTCCTGAAGTGGAGTCACTTTGTCTGCTTGTACATTCCCTAAAGTATCCTGCCAGGATTCCCATCAGTAGCTCTTGATCTTCGACTCAACGAATTCCTGAGCATAGATTCCTACCATTATTCTTTTTGGTTGAAACCTGTTTTATACAACATATTAAATAAGGCCAACGTGCTCACCAGCAAATATAAAGGCCTTTTGTACGCATACACAAGAAAACACGGGGATTTAGAAACACTGGTAGACAGACAGATAACAAACAGGACCACACTTAGCAATGGAAAGGAAAGAATGCAACCCCAAATTCTAGCAACAAATGATATTTTAAAGCTTTCAGAAAACTTAACGTATTTATGAACGCCATCAAAATTTCCTTATACTGATTCATGTGATCCCGTTTCTTTCAGTTATTCAATTCTAAACAGTAGGTTTTTAATATTAAAATTGCCAATGATATTGCGTTAGACTGTAACTCTTTTCGGCAGCAGGAGGACGTGGTGGTGCCCAGCACGAGCTCGCTGACCAGTGTGTGCAATGACCCATCGCGGGGGCGGGTATTAAACTTCCAAATAAAATACCAAAAAGACGGTTTGTTTTTGTTGTTTGAAATGCTTGACTTGGCATTCTATCCGGGTACAACCTTGGCTCTGTTACAGGAAGAGTTGGATATTGTCAATACCTGACTGCGGGCATGCCCCCCACTGGTCCTGAGATGAAAGTTTTGAATCATACCGTGTTGAACACACACACTGAGACACACACACTCACCCCCCCCCCCCCACACACACACACGCACACACACAACAGAGCAAAAAAAAGCGACAGCGTATAGCTTCCTATGGGTAAATCAGTTTTTCAACTTATCATTCAAGTGATAATTGATAATGACCAATCTTCTCGTCGGTAGCTACGTACCGCAACGAGAAGCAGCAATCTGCTCATGCGCGTCTGCATAAGAAGTTCCTTTATATATCCATGGAGAGTGCTACCGCAGATCAGACCTGTTTTTCTGTCATCATATCATGAAAGTAAAATTTTGCATAAACACTAAGCTGTCAGGGCTCTGAACAGTCGAGAGCATGCAGACCGATTGGAGCAGTCTCGTACAGATCACCGCGCTAGTCTACCTCTCAGTGTTTATATTCATAATCCGCATGATTCATGACAAATGCAAAAATACTTTATTCTACCTCACAAAAATTGTATGTTAATAATTCGACCAGTCGTTCGATTCTAAATAGTAAAGGAAAAGAATTATGTTTTGATTAATGGATCTGTCTTATTAAAAAAGATCACACGACATCATCATTCAAAAAATGATGTAGACTGTTTTATGTGCACGATGGTAAACTTTGACAAGATAAGAAAATATTTTCTTTTTCAAAAAGGAAAAAAAATAGTTTAATTGTGTATCATGCTTAGTCTGTCTTTCTGTGCATAGTTCCATGCATATATATGTTGCACCGTGCTGAAAAGTTAACCAGTGGAGAACACATCACATTTTTATTGCAGTCACTGTATATGTATTTGACCAATGTTTCAGACGTATGTCTGTTTGCCAGGAAAAAATACTATAATAGACATGTATGTGTTGATGTTGCGTTTATGTCCTCCACCATAACACATGTTTGAACAACGAGCTCCAGGTTGTTAAATTATTGTTTGTAGGTAAAGAAACCAATACACAATGGCTGAAGCACAAATTTGGATTTGTTCACATGATCCGTTACTCGAAAATAGGTCACGTTCGGGGTTCCGTTGATAAGGAAAAGTACCAGCCTATTTTGAAAAATGCACAAAATAGGATAGAAATACGGACATTTCCACAAGACTTGGACTATTGAGCCAGTACCTTGATACTTGTGCATGACAGTCTTCAAGAAAAGTGAACTTGACTTAATTCCAAAGGCCACGCGACCTCTTCATTTCGTACATGAGAAGTCAACTGAGCACAGGCCTGTCACAGTCCTCTTGTTTACATTTTTTTTTTCTCAAAATGATTTCTTCACTGGTACAACTAACACAAAGATTGATTTACCGCACACATGTAATTTGTAAAGTTTATCGGAAGACCCAATTCATAGTCTAAGTAAGCTTGCCTGAAAGACAGAAGGTTAGATTTGATTTTAGAAGCTGCTTACTTGGTGTGCAATTGTGTGCAAAGATGCACAAACAAAAATTCTGAGACCGTCTATGTACCCTTCGTGTTCAATAAGGTGCTTTTAGGCATTTTTGTTGGTGCGTAATTCTGAGCAAGTGTAATTTCTCTGGAAATAAACCAATTCTTGCGCGTACATTTTGGGCATTGTTGTCGCGCTAAATCAAATGTACATGATTTATAACGCAAGACCCACTTTTCCTGTTAATTGAGCATAGTCGCTGTTTCCGTAAGGTAAAAAAATGGCAGACAGAAAAATTTGGAAATTGGCTCCAGTAAACAAACACTCAAGAGTTTGATTTCATCCTGGAAACTAAAACGTCATATTGTCCTGTGTACTGCGGGGCTGCGGTTATGAGACAAATGGGAAAGATTTGAGGCGGGGGGGGGGGGGGGTGCAGGTGAAAGACCTTGCAATAATGTAACATTTTCCCCCATTGCCTCATGTTCTTATTGAAAGCGTCCATTAAAAACAAATGGCCATTTCCTTGCCTCACGTCCACTTGTGTCAAGAATGAATGCCTGGAGGGTAGGTACTACTTTTTTGTTCCGGTAAACATGATCTACCAAATCATATCAAGCCAAACGCATGTTTACCCTCATAAATTCAAGCCAAACTAAAAAAAAAAAAAAGCCTTGTACCGTTCGTCCTTAAAAGTCAAACAAACGGAGGGTTTCCCGAAGTGCGTCCCGTGCTCGATATTTTCTCTTTAGCTGAAGAACCTGGAGGCCTGTGATTGGCTGTCCAGTCATCATAATCGAACCTTGAAAAAAGAAAAAAAGATAACCTGCAAAAATCTGTAAGAATTAGAATAATGCTTACTTTGATAAAAGTTAGATTGTTTAGGCTTCAAATATGGACCACCTATCACAATACAAAAGCAATCTGGTATCTAAAGAATATGTACATCGATAAGTCGTCAGTGTTGATAGTATAAACTGTATATTCCAGACTGATTGATGTATCATGAATATTTGCCAGCACTGTAGCGCGGTTTAGTGTGGCAGCCAGGCTTGGTGCCCAACTCCATCTCGGCTGAGCAGCCAAAGTCCAACCTTTATTGACCATTGGTTTTAAACTTATTTTATTCATCAAAAGTTACACCATTTAAATTAGTGTTCTCTGCCGCTCAAAAAATGGACGGGAGAGTTGTCCTGTCTTTGTTGTGCACCTCTTTAGTTTGCTTCCTGTCCTCCATTTTCTGGTTTCTCTCTCCAGTTATGGGTTTTTGTGACATTTAGTGTCTCGCATATGATCTATTTTATGCAACTTCCACAACCGCAGGTATAAAGCTGTCAATTTATTACAGTTTAATCAACCTTTCAAGTATTTCCCATTTCTCACCATCGGTTGTAAAAATGATCATCTGGTCCTGGACACCTATTTTTTTTTCAGATGCTCTTTTCTTTTCACAGCGCAAGTAAAATATTTGACAAAGTGAGTCACGCTTGTCACGGAATGTTTACCATGAACGGCTTGGGTGATTATATTATTTATGGCAACTCGAAAACATGCGGGTTATGGTGAATGCTTGGTTTAAATTGTAACATGCACACGCAGATCTATCATTTAGGAGTCAGACGTGCAAGAGAAGAATTTATACATACATACACACACACACATACATACATACATACATACATACATACATACAGACAGACAGACAGACAGACACACACACAGACACACACATATATATATATGTATGTATATGTATATATATGTAATATACATATATATATATATATATATATATATATATAAAATACGAAAAATGTGGCAGCACAATTATGTCAGAAATGGACAGAAGTGAAACTATTTAGAAAAAACTTCGCAACTGAAAGCTCTTCTGAGTGGGAATCGCAGAAGGTTCAAGAAGGCATGCTGGGCAAAAGAAGGAGAAATCTTTCCGATGCTGGAAAGCTGGTCATCGAGCACATCCAAAGAAAAAATAAAAGCTGACATAAACATGTACTGATAGGATGGGATAGAGCCGTCCAATGGGCAAAGAAATTTGACTG
>OZ026618.1:69365443-69367943 GCA_964020975.1 Hermodice carunculata | reverse complement strand
TTGCATGCGATTCCACTTGCCCAGCTGGGAATTGAAAGTTTTTTGTGGACCTAACCATTATTTCACTCAACATTACCCAAAACCTGCTGTCTTTAAATGTTGTCCGCCTGAATAAGTCTTTGACTGAGAACTGGAAATAATACCCATTATGAGCATGCGCTTGGTCAACTGCATTCCTCGGCGCGAGTGGGACGCCAAGAAAAGCTGTTCCCCCATTCGTGGTCGAACCAAGCAAGGGCTTATATATACACACTGGCGAGAAATATCCAGCCTCAAGTCGTTCAATATACGTGCCGTGTCTGGCCTTCAACATACATACACACACGAATAGGGTTCCTCGCCCCAGGCCATAAGACAGACACAGACCTTGTATTGGGTTATGTGCATTTTGTGCAAGGTCAATTAAGGTCTTTAACATTGAGCTTTCCTCTTGTATCTCCCTCTCAATACCAGGAACTATTTCAATGCTAACTCAATCCCTCAGCTATTTCCGAACCGATAACTGGCGGCTGGAGATTCCATATTTGATTTAACTATATTTTCGACCGAAAATTTGAAATGAATAATAATAGCAGAAAAACAACAACATATCAATGCCACATTTTGGCTTGACACAGCTTACAGTGTGACTGGAATCCATACAAACACAGCATTTTTAACTCCGTAGTCTGAAAGTCAATCTAGACACGCTCTTAGTGCAGAGCACGTGAGTAACTGCAAATCAAGTAAAATAATTGTATTATCCAGGTTGATCATTTTTACATTTTTTCCCAAATAATATCGTGCTGAAGGTCATACTTTATAAAATTAGATAGATCTTAAAGCACTTTAAATAACGAAGTGGTAAAAACGGGCTTGAGAGACGAAAAGTGTTAAAGAAAACAGACGAGCCTTTGAGGGTACCAGTGCAGCTGCGAGAAAAGTGGGTCATTCGTTCCACTTAGATTCAATTGCCTCTGATTCAGAACTGAGTTTCTATAACCCTGTCAACGAAACGAAACCTACTTTTTAAAAGGGGAGAAACATATTTTCCCTTCAAAATAGTGGCATTTAGCTATAAAACAGGCTAACGCTTTTTTGCATTTGGTTCACTATCACATGAATTTAATGTATCAACTGACATCCTCAAACTTGTAATTCAACACTCTTCATGCAAACGTTTAGATTCCTATAATTTTAGCAGATACGCCATAATGGACTATCAGAAGCAGCGTTTCTTACCTAATGAATAGATTTAACGCAGATGGCTCTTGTACAAAGCACACTGGCTTTAACTTGTCATTTTTAACCTTTTCCTGCGTTAATCACCCAGATGTAACATATTGTCTGCTTCAATGTTTCTATTTCAATATTTCGTTATGGAAAAATGTTTGATAAATCCAATTCAAATAAAATGTCATAGGTCAACATATTCCTTTGGTGCAGAAGACTCATTGGTACATACGTACATATTGACAGGTACGCTACCGCTATCGAAACTGGGGCAACAGATTTCTCAGAGTTCTGGGCGTCAAAAGCACAGAAAGGAAAGTTTTGGACAAGGATTCTGGCACATGGTTCTCTCCTCCATCCACACTGATTCAGTTTTTCTCACATCGTATGCATCCACAAACCACAGAAACCTCTTTCGAATGATTAAAAAATCGCTTTAAATGGCGACTCATTTTTGGCGCAGTAGCAGGGCATTTGAGCACAGAAAGTATAAACGGAAAATGTCCACCAGATCAAAGATAGACTCAAAATTTGTCTGAAGTTTATTATAAAAATGGTTCTGAAAGAGCAATTTCCATACCAATAGAGAAATGAATTACATAAGTAAATAAATAAATGGAAGAATATAAAGAAAGAGAGAAACAGAAACAAAGTAAAATGACATAACAAAACAAAGAGCCAGCATTTAGAACTAAGGCAGATGGGAATGGCATACAAGACCAGATGCTAACGTTTAATCCGTTACCGTGCAAAAATCGCCCAAAAGCGGCCGGATGTGAATTGTCGTCTGTTTTAATGTTTTCACCAAAATCTATCGTTAAAAGAAAACATTTTGGGTGCGAATTGTAGATAGTGTGATCAATTTTACACCATTTGCAAGGTTGAAAAATTTTGATGGCGCAAAAACAAAGCAATTGTCCCAGTTTACTGTGCCCAGGAATGGATTAAACATATACCCAAAGCAGAGGACAAATTTGTACGCTTTTATTATGTTTAATAGTTTTCGTTATCAGCAATCAGGGAAAACAACGATAGACTAGCAAAGAAAATTTGCTTTTAAAGGAAATCGGCTACATTTTTCAACTGCCCATAATTTGCATGAATTACAATTCTACTTTCAGTTGTGGTACATTGGACGCGACTAGAACACAATGCCATATATTAACTTCAAATGGTACCTTTACCGTTTATAGAATTGAAAATATTCAACTATCAAAATTTCAAATGGCCCTAATTTGCATAATGTTCGATATGATAACTTTTTCAAACAGGTGCAAAATTTCATGAT
>OZ026618.1:69222943-69362943 GCA_964020975.1 Hermodice carunculata | reverse complement strand
CAAACAATGTGTGCGTCTACTACCATGCGTACATTCTATTCTAATCTATCTATCTATCTATCTATCTATCTATCTATCTATCTATCTATCTATCTATCTATCTATCTATCTATCTATCTATCTATCTATCTATCTATCTGTCTGTCTGTCTGTCTGTCTGTCTGTCTGTCTGTCTGTCTGTCTGTCTGTCTGTCTGTCTGTCTGTCTATCTCTCTATCTGTCTGTCTGTCCACCAATCCATATATGTTTATCTGTCTGTCTGTCTCTCTCTCTCTCTCTATATCTGTCTGTCTGACTCTGGCATCTTTCCATCCATGCTTTCTTTTTGCAAATGCACATACTCGCCGTCTTGAACAATCTGTGAAGCAATATAGCAAATTAATTCCAGTGATAGTGGGGCTACCAAACGTTCTTAAGGAAAACATATGAGCAGTGTCTTCTGCGCAGCAATACTATTGGCACTCGTTACCAGGATCTCTTAACAGGTCCTACACTTCACCTTCCAAAATGGCTTCCTCTATCATTTGACCTCTGACCCCTAAGCTATATTAGCCACGCTTCGTGAGACCATAATCATCCAACGTTGGAGACATCGTGAAATTATTTCTGGAAAAGGTCTGGGATTTTCACCTTAGAAGGCAATTTTCTCTGATAGGGTTAGCACGTGCTCGGCCTCCGTGCACGGGTGGATCAACACTGTATTACAGGCCCTATCTGAACTTACAACCTATGAAACCTATCCTTCTAGATAACAGTTAAATCAAAGACAGAAGTGCTCAGAGGATATGCTACTGGGAGATAATGTCAACATGCAAGTCAACTTATTGATGCTTCGAATTTTCATCTTTGGCTTCCAAACAGCCTGTTCAAGTGCTTGTATTTGTGATTAAACACTTGTGCAGCCAAATTATTGATATGGGCGGTTCATTCGGAATGTCATCTGCCTAAATAGGTGCTTTTGTAGTCATTGTCATTAATTGATATATTTTCTAATCCACAATTAAACTCAAAATAGGGTAGCGATTGGCTTCGACGTCAATATGTGTAAATAAATGAATTACCTAACCTTGTTATGTTTTCAATTATTAATCAAGTTTCCCATTCATGGGTCAAGGGACTTCATTTTGCGTGTACCGCTATGTGTACGTAAGAGCAGTTTTGTCGAATACGATGAGAAAAACATGTATAAATCACCGATATGAAACTTTGCATGCATCCATCGGAATTTGAAATGCGGATCTGCAGCACTAACGCCTGCCCAGAAATAACTCAACACCTTAGTCAGACTGCCTTGCCACATTTTAATGTCGAAGGATAATGATCAGGCATGTGAATGCTTTTTCTAGACTGAGACTGATTAAAACAAGAGGGCTGTGTGAACAGCCCATGCTCAGCTGATCTTGACATTCATCACACTTGCAGCTCTAGGAACTTGGGAAAGGATAAAGGTCATCCATGGTCTGAGTAAGTCTGACCTTTATACAAGAACACTAACATGTGCAACATCAAGGTTCAAGTAGTTCTCAAGTTATAATGAAGAGTAAAATTCATGTATGTTGCACTGTGACCCCACAAAAGAGGTCAAAGTCATTCATGTACTGTCTGAGCATGACCTTCATACAAAAACATTAACATGTGCAGCATCACAGTACTAACACAAAACAGATCTCAAGTTATCAAGTAAACAGTAAATTTTGTGTCAGTTGTCCTGTGAATTAGCACCAGAATGTCCATTGACTTACATAATAATCAATAGGAAAGCTGCATTGATCGATAAGTACCCGAATGGAAAATACTTAAAAATCAGGAATCTAAAGCAATGCCACCTTGTAAACACTTTGTTTGACCCTTCCACAAGAACATATCCATCACATTTCACTTTAGTCTGAGTGACGGTTCTGAGAACAAGTGAAAAATAACAAAACCATATAAAAAATTCACTCAAAAAAAAAAAAATTGAAAAAATTGCAGTGCCACCTGGTGAACAAATTGGGAACTATGCGTCCCTGGGAGTGTCTATGAATGATATCGAAACAACTGGGTGAGCAGTTTCAGAGGTGAAGAGTTTTTAAGGTTTGCCCGCCCCCCCAAAAAAAAAATTCATAAAAATTCCAAAAATCAATAGAGCATGACCATTTGAAAAAACTTGGTAGAGATCCACCAAAGGCACATCCCCACCAAGTTTGTATAAATCTAGCCAAAAGTATTTTAGTTATAACCATTACAAGAAATTCCGATGTTAAAACGTTCCTATTAAAACTTTTGTAAAGATTTTTGAAAAAAAAAATCATAAAAAAACCCAAAATTTATTGGAACATGACCATGGGAACAAACTTGGTAGACACCCACCTAAGGTACATCCCACCAAGTTTGAAGTTAATCTGGATGACGGTTTTGGCAAAGAAGTCGAAAATGTGAATTAGCATTAGAATGCTCATTGACTTCCATAGTAATCAATAGGAAAGCTGCATTGACCGATGAGTACCCGAGTTGAAAAAGTCGTTAAAAATCAGGAATCTGCAGCATTCCCACATGGTGAACACCTTTGTTTGACCCTTCTACAAGGAACATATCCACCACCTTTCAGCTTAATCTGAGTAACGGTTCTGGAGAAGAAGTCTAAGCTAGAACACACAAAACTTCATAAAAAATAGTAAAAAATTGCAGCGCCACCTGGTCAACAAATTAAGAACACGGAGTCCCTAGGTGTCTTTCCGTGTGATATCAGAGCGATTGAGTAAGTGCTTTCAGAGAAAAAGATTTTTTAAGATTTGTCAAAAAAAAGAACAAAAAAATTCATTAAAAATCCAAAAATCACTGGAGCATGACCATTTGAACAAACCTGGTAGACACCCACCTAAGGTACATCCCCACCAAGTTTGAAGTTAATCTGGATGACGGTTTTGGAGAAGAAGTAGAAAATGTGAATTAGCATTAGAATGCTCATTGACTTCCATAGTAATCAATAGGAAAGCTGCAATGACCGATAAGTACCCTAATTTAAAAAATCGTTAAAAGTCAGGAATCTGTAGCATTCCCACATAGTGAAGAGCTTTGTTTGACCCTCCTACAAGGAACATATCCACCATGTTTCAGCTTTATCTGAGGGACAGTTCTGGAGAAGAAGTCGAAAATAGCTAAAACACACAAAAATTCATAAAAAAATAGAAAAAAATTGCAGCGCCACCTGGTGAACAAATTAAGAACAAGGTGTCCCAGGGAGTTTTTCTGTGTGATATCAGAGTAATTGGGTGTGCGGTTTCAGAGAAGAAGATTTTTTAAGATTTGCCCCAAAAAGAACCAAAAAATTCATTTAAAATCCAAAAATCAATGGACCGTGACCATTTGAACAAACTTGGTAGACACCTACCCAAGGCACATCCCCACCAAGTTTGAAGTGGATCTGGCTGACGGTTTCGGAGAAGAAGTCGAAAATGTAAATTGTTGACGGACGACGGACGGACGACGGACGGAGGACCATAAGATAAGTTCAGCTGACTCGTCAGTCGAGCTAAAAATGACTGAAAATCGCCCTTACTACAAGGAAACACACAGAGTTTTTGATGCAAAAGAAAAGGGCTTTAGGAAGACACTTGGGGAAGATTTCTGCCTTTAGGAGGGTAAATAACATCCCTGGATGATATTGCGACAGTGTGTCTTTGCTGACACCACTGCATGGATAATACCCATTATGACAGGTACTATTTAACGATATGTTCATATCTGTGACAGTTTAACTTCTCGTCGGACCTGACATTATCCTTTACATTCACGTGGCCTGAAAATGACCGCAAGTATGCAACACTTCATCAATGCTCTCGTGAGGAAATCGCGAGATCTAACTATCACAGTAACAAAGGAATGGAGGGTATGTAAAGATCTAAAATTCACCCAAATCAATACACTTTCATGACCCTCCCCCCCCCCCCCCAAGGCTTCAAATTCCTAACATTTGGCACTAATACAAACAGCAAGAAATACTACAGTTGCACAATATAAGCACACAGCACCACACCAGACAACATTATCAATTCCTGGGATGCACTCACAACAGGCTGGAGCGTGGCACATGGTCTTACAATGGGGGTAGAGTTTGATTGACGTTTGTTTTTGAACTTGCAGAGCGACTGTGGCTGGGATCGCCTGTGCTATGAATGTCAGTGATACCAGAAAGACATAGAATTAAAGTTCCAGAGAAGAACCTTGTGTTTAATATTATCTGTCGATAGGTCACACATTTGCCACAGCACACACTGGGCATTTGCACCATTTTTGTGCAAACTGTTGACTTGTTCAGCCCAAAGTTAATGAAATTGGCCAATGGGCTCACAAGTCTAAATGAAAAACTCATGTACAAGCATAATAATACATTGAAATGGAGAACACTTATATACAAACAGGTAGACCCACAGGACTTCAGATCCACAAATAGAAGACAAGTGTCATGAATCAGTATGGGGCTCAAACACCTTCATTCCTTTGGGCAAATATTGCATACTGGCAAAAATGAATAGCACTTGGATTTTGTTTCATTCCTATCCTTTGCAGTTCCTTCAACATTAGCTCCAAATAGTAAAGTTCTTAAGTTGAAATTTCCAAGAACTATTATATTTGTTTGTAATTAGTTCCTTAACAAGACATATTCACAGCAGTTGTTGCGCACAAGTCATGGGATTTCGCAAGATCTCGCGATTTCCTCACCAGAACATCGACGACGTGTTGCTTACTTGCGACCATTTTAGGTCACGTGAATGTAAAGGATAAATAAAGCTAGGCACTGTGTTTCTCCTGTACCATGACTACATGCAGACTGATGTACAATCTTTCAAATACTTAGTTCCGTGGTCTAACTCAACTGCATCACAGAGTATCAAAATCACTATGGAGGGTTAACAGGACAACGGAATGTGTATATAAACCGTCTTATGATGCACTTAAGACAGTTTATTGACTTAAGAAGTGTCTCTCTGTCGACGAAGAGCAACTATTGAAATACGCGCAGTCTTTGACGAAATGCGCATATTTTCATGAAAAAAGTGTTGAAAATAATTAAACGTGGGAATTTACATGATGTTTATAATTCATTTATATTTTGTAAATTAAAGATTGGTGTCTTGATTTCCCTTCAGCATTCAAATATCTCAGACACAGCCTCAGGTCTTGGCATTTTATATCGCTTCTGCATGATGAGCACATTGAAAAATACGATACACTGAAGCAATAGAAATAAAAGAATTTTCATTTCTTTTATTTGGGTGGGAATATTTTGAAGATTACATTTCCAAGTTGTTTGCTTGCATAGCTGTATGCCGCACCAGACTATTTCCTTTTTAAACTGATGAAGTATCCAAAATAGACAAAGATATAACTTAGGTTGCAGTGTAAAGTTCAGTGTGTGGTGTTGCAGCTGGTATTTTTACCCGCCGGAATTTCTATTAAGATTCCAAACTTGTATTTTGGCACTCTGATACATGAACTTGAAACATCAAATAATGTCATTCTGAAAATAAAGACCCTTTTTTGCATTCACTTGGATAGTGTTCCATCATAGTTCATCTAACCGTTTCCTACTCAAACCTCTCCTAAAACTCCTGGATATAAACAACAACAGCAGCAGCAGCAACAACAACAACAACAACAACAACAACAACAACAACAACAACAACAACAACAACAACAACAACAACAACAACAACAACAACAACAATAATAATAATAATATCATCATCATCATCATCATCATCATTATTATTGTTATTATTATTATTTCGTTTTAACTAAAACATTTTTGCTGAGAATTGTAAATAAGACCCATTATGATGGTATGCTTCTGGTCGATAGCCTTCCCTGGCGTAGCTCAGACACAAAAGAAAGCTCGCGAGAGGGATTGGTACAGGCAAAGTGTGTTTCCCAATCGTGTTTTCTGAATAAAAAATGTTTAAAACAAATGAAACCAGCTGAAAGAGTCGTACACTGTCTGGGAAAGCGTTAAGTGATACGAACCCTCTCAAACTGCCTTAAACTTTTCCAAACATTAACCCAAACCTCCGGAATTCATGAATGACAGCATTAGCAACCATCCAACTGCTTAGTTGGAAAGTCACAGGAAAGCTTTCAATTTTTGCTACGAGGTATGAATACCAGATTTCTCCGTTTCCAGAGGAAATGTACTGAGGGTCAAAACATCGAGTTTATGCTCCAATGTTTATCCTGCCAAGTATGGAAGTACTCTTACATGATGCAGGTTGGATACCGACATGTTTTTGTCAGGTGGCTTCAACTTGGCAGAAATAATTTCATCCGTTTGTCTGCTAAGAGAGCTGTATGCACGGGGTTGAGTGACTGGACCGCCGGGATTCCCAGTAGGAGATAAACACAAATGTCGTCTGCCAGAACCTCAGGTGACCCCAACTGTGGCAACGGGGCGAACAAGTAAATACCCACTGCATTTACAGAGTAGCACTCGTAAGCCAAAAAAAAAAAATGCTGTATATTAATGTTGGGTAATAGAATTAGGACTTGAGCAACCTGGAAAGTTATTGGTCATACACGAATGATACGACGTGAAAAATTTTGATCTTAAAATTATAAAGTTTATGTCGGGAAGAGCGCAATGTGCTACCAAAGAGTGTCAGAAAAGTGAAAGCAAAACTATAAATTGGAAAACATGAACTTTGTGATTTCATCACCGAATATAGTGTCAAGATTCTTTGGAAATATACAAACTAAACGTAGGGAATCTCTCACACATTTCTATAAGTACAAGGATGAAAACAACAATGAAGTTTTAAAAAAGTTCAAGATAGCGAGAGGACTAAGACATTTCTTTGCTCAGCTGACCTAGCGTGCACAGACTTAAGTGAACCTGTATCCTTGACTACGAAGTCGAAGCCAAACATATAGTCTTAGTATAGAACTTGGCCCTTAGAAGACCAACACCAGTAGCACTATGAAAATCCTACTTTGCATAGAACAAAGAGTTTTCAAGTGAACAACAAAATGACCCTGGAACCTTGGGAATCAGGTGCAGAAAACTGATCGTAGCTGTGCAAAATCTGAAGATAGGTGGACAACGGATGAAGAACGGAGAGACAGACGGACACAAAATGACAGAACAAGCTCAGCTCACTGCCTAGACATGTAAACTTGAAACATTGGATATTTTTTACAGATGAAACCTCCAAATCATATTACAGTATTTTTAACCACAAAATTTCTCATAGCTTAGCAAACCAGGCACATCTCCTTGGGATGGAATAAATAGCTGCTGGCCCCTTATATTACACTTGCTCACATGCCCGTGAACATCATACTATGGTGTCTGAAATACTGTAAATTCAAATAAAAGCAATAAGAAGTGCTCTGGCCACCAGGTGGCTGATTAAATGCCGATCATTATGTATGTGGTGGGCCAGACTACATGATTGGATACCAGCCCAAGAAGTGGTGACAACTGAACCACTGCTGCCCACGCACAAGGAAAGATAAAAAGAAGTTATTATCACGTGACCCCCACTGTATGATGACATCACAACTAAGATGCCCACCCACAATGCTAAATGTGGCCCGGTTTTGTCCAGGTGGCCAAAGCACCGCTTATTACCTTTAATTTTGCTGTATTTTCATTTCCGCTCATTTCGCTGACGGAACAAAAGGGTGAAAATATAACATAATGAAGTATTATTTAAGCGCAGGTTTAAAAGAAAATTTGTCCAAAAACACTTCAACAAAAACGCCTGAAATGCAAAACCCGTAATTTTTTCACATGTAAAACTGAGTACATTAACAGTATCCCTAATATTACCCATGGTTACAAATAGTGATGTAAAATGTAGGGCGGAAAAAGTCTACACAGCGTCAGACAAACGATAATATGGGCCTTGGGAAAGGAATGTTCCTGCTGGTCATGTTTTATGCATGATAACTTGTCCTTGTCATAACAAACACACCAATTTTCTATTTCTCTATCTGATTCTAGTGACATAAGATTGTTATATACCTAGTTCTTACTGCGGAAAGCCAATGCACATACACACTATATACACCATAAATAAATAAATAAATAAATAAATAAATAAATAAATAAATAAATAAATAAATAAATATAATATATATATATATATATATATATATATATATATATATATATATATATATATATATATATATATATATATATGTTCATATTTATACTTTGACACCTCCCTCAGCGGTATCACCACAGTCCCAATGGGGCAAGGCCAAACGATTCTACAGGGGTCAGGATCCCACCTCTTAGGAAACAAACTACTAATGTCCAATTTCTCAAGAATTTGATTTTCATTAATTATCAAATTTACTTCCTTGCAGGGTGTGCAATTCCTAGGAATAAATATAGCATTTCTCAGTTCTCAATATAAACCTATTCAACCTGTCAGACCAGGATCCAAATGTAGGATGGCAAATCCAAATTCTCCACTTAGCAGAGACGCTTCATAAGGAAGGGTGCTCTGAACGCTACGGCCGATTTATGCTTCTGTTCGTGAAGATTCAGACAAGATGATATAATACGCAGGTAATTTGTCAGGGGAAAGTCTGTTTCTTTCCCTGCAGCCACTCACATACAATGCGGCTGTAAGATGGGTAGACGTGCAATCGCTTATGTTTTAGGGCGGGTTGTTATCTCCAGATATTAGTAGACCCATTGCCTTGTGCTCCATCGATGCCATAATTTGAAGCCAAAGTCACTGTAGCTCTTGGTTCGCCTCTACCCCTGCACTCTTGTCATGATCTATATACTGCTTCCTATATTTCAATAAAAGCACTTCTGAGAGATTGAAAAGATATATATATATATATATATATATATATATATATATATATATATATATATATATATATATATATATATATATATATATATATATATATGTAGGTAGGTAGGCAGACAGAGAAATAGGTGTAACCCTACTATTCTAAGGACCTTTACAGAAGTGCAAAATCCACATTTCGCAACTTTTTATGCTTCTAATGAGAGCAGTTGAATGAAGAAGACAGGGTTTTGCTTTTATAGCTTACAAAATATAAGCAGAGCAGATGGACGAAAAAAATGGAAGAGAGCCACACGTAATTCTATTACAGTTTTCTGTAGCTACGTACGCGATCGACATCATCGCTAAATAAGAAATCATAGCGAGTTCTTTTGAGCGGTACACTGTAAAACAAAGACAACTTTATCTGTCATGATTACAGCTTTGTAAACATTTTCCATACCAGCAGTTGACTCGACATCTTCACCCTTTCAATGTAATCCACGACAATAGTCACGTTTATCTAAATTATGAAACAATTTCACCTTCAAATGCCTTGTGATACAATGTCTATACATTCAAGTGCATAGGTGTCTGGTCTAAATTCTGCGGTTACAGAAATAATAAAGGGTCTAGGTCAACAGCTTTATCGGCACACTTTAGGCACATTGCGGTCCAAAGTGTGCCGAGGAAAGCTCCAAACTCACCCTAGAGCTGAATTTTTGTTGACTATGTGAAAGCACTGTCTGTCTGAGATTTTGCTTTTGTGTATTAATTTACTGGGTTCAAAATGTCAACATAACATAAAATGTTATTATATAAATTCTGGAAAACTCATCAAGACAATGTGTGGCAGTGATAAATTCGCCGCGAACGATCGACGTAATACCTTAGTGAACGATGGAGCTGCCGTTGTATTGATATGGCTGGGACGATAGGCTTTGGAAGCGATAACACCATTTCTTGATGCAAAATGGCAACAATGGATGGGCACAAAATTTGTTGTTTTGACATAAAGTGTCTACACGCAAGACGTGGTGTAGTATAATCAAGGTGTTGATACGTGTATATAAAAGCACTCGTGTCTTCCTACCCTTGGCGCCTGAAGCTGGCTGAAAGCTCGACTGGACATTTCACAGATCATGCAAAGTAAGTCAACTAAGTTCTCGCAACCTATTTGTGCACTATGCTGCTCTTTTTCCCATTCAATATGACCTAAGGGCCCTTGATAACCTCCAGAATATATAAAAGACCGCTTCTAACCTCGGTCATTCCAGGCAACCAGTCAACGATGTATGTCTGGGTGCCAACCCAGACATTTTGTTTTTCCAAGTATTCATCTTTCTTTCTTTCTTTCTTTCTTTCTTTCTTTCTTTCTTTCTTTCTTTCTTTCTTTCTTTCTTTCTTTTTTTCTTTCTTCTTTACGCCCAGATTTGTCTCGAGTTTTTCTCATACCCTACTATTCCGAAAACCACCAAACTTGCCATGGTAAATGACCTACCAGTGAAATTAAGCACCTGACTTGGGATAATTAATAAAATTATGCAAACTTAGGGGCAATTAAAATCTTAAAAGCTCCATATGTTCAAATCTATTGGGGATAGGCACAAAGCGCTAACTTACACATATAGGTTTGAGACAACTGGCAAATCCAATAGCATACAAACAAAACTTTTATTTTAATGTATGCTACATTCACCCAATTTCTCAACAATCCACATACAGGCCTTGAACTGCTTGCTGTGTGACCTATTGCTTGACCTCCATGGTGCCAGGCAACCATTTTGAATTCATAATTAATTAGCTTGAACCTGTCTCACATGCAGCTTTTTACGCATGCATGCTAGGTATATGCTTTGGAAGGTTTGGGTCTTGTAGCAAATGGGGGGGGGGGGACTCCCAACAAATGTGTAATGAGGCTCTCAGTAAAATACAGAGTACCTCTTTCTGTTCTTGCAGGAACAGATTGACTCCATGCTGCCCTATGTACCAGGCAGGCTATAGTTTCCACCAGTGCAGAACAGACCTGTCAATGTGCCATGACTAAAACTGATGTCCTAGCTGGCCTGTTTTTGCCTGAGGCAATGTCAGTCTGCTGAGCTTAGCAGTCCCAAGGGAACACAGGCTCCAGACTTCTAGGCAGAACAAGCCCGAGTGTACCCTCTGTTAAAGATTGAATAAATACAGAGCTGAGTCGGTCAGACCAAGGAAGGTAGAATTTGTGTTGTCTCAGTGGACACTTTCATGTCTTTGTTTTCTTGTAACCAGTGAGTTGAAGCTTGTTCTTCATAGCCAATACTGAGACAGTATAGTTTTGTCTTAATTCACAGGTATATGTTTATGTAATTTCTTGACAGCTTCAGTTAAAATTTGTTTATGTAATAAAGAACGAAAGGCAGTTTTGTATTGCATGTATACAAATCCCCTTGAATATAATATGTATACACTGTACATGTGCATGTATGAATAATGTACATATGCATGCACACATACTCATCCATACTGCCCACAAGGGCTGACCCTCTCAAGAGTGGGCACTTTTCTCTGGTCCCAAGGGTGCCCACTTTAGAGGGGTTTCACTGTATTAGTAAACACTGGAATTTTCTTTCTTTCTTTCTTTCTTTCTTTCTTTCTTTCTTTCTTTCTTTCTTTCTTTCTTTCTATCTATCTTTCTTTCTTTCTTTCTTTCCTTCTCTCTCTCTCCTTCCTTCCTTCCTTTTTTCTTCCTTTGTTTCTTTCTTTCTTCCTCACAACCAAGTTGGTCTGGAGATTTTTTCAAGCACAGTTTTTTCTGAAAACCACTAAACTTGCTATGGTGACTGACCTAACCTGTGAAATTGTGCAGCTCATTTGGAATAGTCATGATGTTTAAAAGTATGCAGATTTAGGGGCAATTAAAATTTTAAAAGCTCCATATCTTCCAAAATATTGCAGTTGCTCAAAATTTCAATGTGTATATAAAGGTTTGTGACATCTGCCATTATAATGGACAGTAAAGGTTAAGTAGAATTTCAAATTATGCTAAGGGTTTTGAACAGTTGCAAATTTGAATATCTCCAAAACTCTTGTACATAGACATGCCATTTCAACTTCAATGTATATGTTTGTGGCAAAGCCGCATCCAATGAACCATGAACCATAAAACAAAGTTGTAGGATTTTAATTTATGCAAATTAGGTAAACATGCAAAATGTAAATCTTGAATACCTTCAAAACTATTATAGATAGAGGTGCCATTCCTAGTTCCATTTTATGGGTTTTTGGCAAAGCCCCATCCAAAGAACCATAAACCGAAGTTGTAGGCTTTCAGTTTATGCAAATTAGGCAAATACACAAAATAAAAATGTTGAATATACTCAAAACTAATATACATAGTAGTAGTGTCATTCAAACTTCATTTTCTAAGTTTGTGACATGGCCACATCCGATGAACCAGGAACCAAAGTTGTAGCATTTTACTTTATAAAATTTACTCTAATACACGAAATTTAGATTATGGTAAACAACGGCAAAGTGTAGCATTTCAAACTGATCTCATTTTGAAGGCACCCAGATAGATTTGCTCTGAAGCAAATCTTTTTTTCCAGTTTGATTAATTTTGTGTGTGTGGACAACTTTCCTGGGGTGTACAGGTATCAACATCAAATGTTATTATTATACTGTGAATTCATTTAATTCCACTGACTTTCAATTTTCCCCTATTTCGCTGATTCTTTAAAGCCGCTACATAAGAAGCCAGTCAAAACGATTTTAAAAACGGTATGGGTACGAATTATGACAAAAATAGTGAATTTAAAGTTTCACTAAAAATTCCAAAATGCAAAATACGCCAAAATTAGAACCCGTGAAAATAAATGTATTTACAGTATGTTGGATTAACTCAGCAAGACATTGAATGGTAGTGATAGATTCGCTTATAGTGAGCCAAGGCTGAAAAGCCATTGCCTCGCACGATCGATATAATACAGTTGTGAACGTTCGAGCTGCTGCTCGGGACGATAGGGTTTGGATCGACATAAGCGACACTGCCATGCTTTAATGCAAAATGGCAGCAACAGATGGGCACAAGAAGCGTCATATTGACATAGAAGTGTCTACACGGAAGACGTGCTGTAATATCATCAAGGAAAACCCATTTATGAGGCACAGTCAGAGAATCACCGTTTTGCGCGGCCTCCTTGGTGTTGATACATGTGTATAATGGCACTTGTGTTCTCCTACCCCGGGCTCCTAAAGCTGTCAGAAAGCACGGCTGAGCATTTCACAGATCACGGAAAGTAGGTTAACCAAGGCAAGCGGCCGCCACATATTTCTGCACCATGCTGCCATCACCCCTTTCCAGGCAATATAACCAAAGGGCCCCTTATAATGTCGGTCATTCCAAGTAGTCACGCAACTATTTTGTTCTTGTGTAATTTTTGTCCTGGGGTGTACAAGTATCAACATAAAACATTATTTTCTGGATCAACTCGGCAAGACAAGGAATGTGAGTGATAGAGTCGCTTAAAGCAAGCCAAGGCTGTAAAGCCATTGCCTTTGGTGTTGATTCATGTATATAAGGGCTCTCGTGTACTCCTACCCCACGCTCCCAAAGCTGCCAGAAAGCACGACTGGGCATTTCACAGATCATGAGAATCGGATGAGTCAGGCTCTTGCCACATTTTCTGCACTATGCTGTCTTTCTTTGCTCGCAATGAAACCAAATGGCCCCTTAGAACCTGTTGAACATAAAAAGACCGCTTATAACCTCGATTATTCCAGATAATCACGCATCTATTCTGTAATTACGGTGCAAACCCATGACTGAAGTTAAAAGACTATTCAATATAATTAGACCTTTGTTAATATTAAAATTTCCATCACATGTAAAGATGCACTAGATAGAAAATCAAGATCATATCCTAGTAAAGGTCACTTTCAAACGCAAGCGCAGGTAACCCAAAAGAATTCTGGGATGCAATGCATGACCTGGAAGGAATGTATAGTGATCGCATGGCTAAGAAAGAAAATCGTGAACTCCCTGTCTCAGTCAATGAAAACATTCGAAAGTGCGTATTGGTACGGAAGATGCGCTGTGTTGCAGCCTTGTACGCAGGTCACTTCTTTATTTGACAAGGAATTATTAGGAGACGTCGTCTACCACACAATGTCCTACATGGCCACCCACACACGTTGTCATATATCGAAGATTTTTAACTCTATCAGTCACAGGAAAAAGCATAAGAAAATATATCCGCTGAAAAAGCCATTTACCGAAAGACCGAAAAGCAAGATTAATTAAATGTAAATGCACTTACTTTCACGAGTATAAAGTTTCACGACTTTTGCATTTCAAGCATTTTAACTGAAATTTAATTTCACTACTTTGGATATATATCCTGTTAGCTACTGTAAGATACTATCTATGGTTTCATTGTCCGGATTTTTGCCATCAGGGAAATCAGCAAAAACAAAACAAAACCACCAACCCCCAAAAAACAACAAAAAAAACCAATACAAAAAAAACCCAAAAAAATAATAACAAAAAAAACACAACAAAAAAAACAACCCCCAAAAAACAAACAAACAAAAAAAAAAAAAAAAAAAAAAAAAAAAAAACAAAACAAAACAAAAACAGCAAGGGAGAGAGAAAAAAACACAAACAGTGAAATTATATAATTTCGCAGTTCTCATATCCGGATGAGTACTAGTGAGTGGTTATAGATTTGTCTTTCTTGATCAATCACACTTAGTATTTGAATAATAGTTATTTTTCAAGTATTGTATCTCTTTGAATAATGTGTTTTCTTATGACTATAAATACTTCGTGACCTCCAATATGCCACTTTAAGTAATGCAAACACTTAATGTTCTTTATGAATTATTTCAGTGATCCACCAGAACAAAGGTGGCGACAAACATGTATGAATCCCACGACTTGTTTTTTTTTAATTGTCTGCAGTTAAATAAAATATGATTCCAGAAGTATAAATTATACAAAAAAAATATTCTTTCAGAGTACAATCTTGAAGGAATAAGAAAATCTCAATGAAATGGTTTTGAATGGATGTCGGTCGTACTGTCTTATGTAATCTCAGTTCCTGTTCATTTACTGAAATCTATGCAGTTGCTGAAGCTTGTGCAAATCTGGAGGAAGCACTCATTTTCTCGTAAAGAGGAATCACCTCAGTGTCTAAACTTCACTAATCCAAGCATGACTATATGTAAAACGCACAACAGAAGCCCTGTAAAATATATCTTAATGTTTGGCATTTTGCTCTAATAAAAACAGCACTCATTTGACAAAAGCACTAAAGTAGACGAACATTGTTCATCATGGAATGTATATAGTTATTTCTTTAGTTAATACTCGCAGGCAGAAGTGTGGCTATATCGGAACAGTAAAACACACTTGTATAAAGGACATTGGGAGAATTGTGACAGGCGCTTAGAAATTCAATCGTGGCTACATGCATGAGACGACAGTGTTATGGATATTTCAAGCCAAAATTAGGACATAAGAAAGAGAACTACAGGTTGATTGAATAGGCAACATTCATCACTGATATCATGAAATCTCATTTTACACTTTTCTCGACAAACAGTTTGGTGAGACGTTAGAAGTAATTGGAAATGTCTACTATTCATTTTCCTCCTCCTCCTCCTCCTCCTCCTCCTCCTCCTCCTCCTCCTCCTCCTCCCCCCTCCTCCTCCTCCTCATTATTATTATTATTATTATTATTATTATTATTATTATTATTATTATTATTATTATTATTACTATTATTACTATTATTATTATCATCAGTAAAGTGTGTGTGTCAACACACTTATGTTTTTCCTTAAGTTCTGTCTTCCTTCTTTACCAGCTTTTAAAATTTGTTCGACACTTTTTTCTGACAGTATTATCAATAGAAACTCCAAACTAGGCATGATTGTACCTCCGTACAAGGAGTTTTGCATTTTTAAGCAGAAAAATGAAGATGTCTAAAATTTGGCAAATTAGTGTACATATCTGATGAATACGTAACAAAGGCTGCACTAATTTAAATCATGCAGATTAAGGGAATTTGGAATTTAAAATCTGGAACATCTTCAAAAATATGCGAACAGACAGATTTGTTCAGCTCTGTGATAGGCGGTTGCGCCTGGTGGGATAAATTAAAAATGCAATAGAGTATGAAGGTTGACTCTGTTATCAAAAATATGATAGTTGGACCTACCGTAAGCTTCCATTTATATTTTCTATGACTGTGTAGCTGATTGGTCCAGTTAAATGAAGTGAAATGAAGCAAATTCAGCTTCTGGGTGTATGTATACATGAATTGGATCTGAATTGGGGCTGAGACTAGAAATATCTAGTCTAAGATTGGAGCAAGGCCAGTTGCCTATCGACACACCGGGCATGTTGTTGAAAGTGGTACCATAGGGTACGGGTATGGTGGAAGATGCAGTGTGGCTTTCAGTAATATGTTATTTTTAACTGGAAGGAATAGTAATAAGTGAAATCCAGGAAGGAGCTTCATTTACATGTGCAAGGCCACTGGTAACATGTCAGGTGGGGCCACCCCTCCATCTTCCTCCTCAATAGGTACCTCAGCTATGACAGAGCTGTATTTTTAGATGTCGCCAAATATTACGTGTAAAAGTTGCATAGCTTCTGTATGCACACAGGCAGGTTGTACCTGCATCACATGCACCAGAGAGACTTGCACACAAGCTTGCCTGGGCAGTGTAAGACATATGGCTGGGATTACACAGAGGTGTATGAGGTAAAATTGAACTTAAGTTGAATTAAAGTACTTTGAGACTATTTGAAAAAGTATTTTCCATCATCCATGAGATAAGTTGGGTGCATTGATATAAGACTTGGATCTTGTTACACGGAGGCTGCTTTGTGTCCAGTGTGGGTTTCCAACATTGTTCCTGAAAACCAGCTGATTACTCTAACTGGTTGTATCTGTTATGCAGTAGTACTGATATACCCATTGTACACTGCAGTAACATTGTCGTACCCATCATACACTGTTGTACTGAAGTACCCAATGAACACTGTTGTAACATTGTCGTACCGACCATACACTGTACTACTCAAGTATCCATTGTACACTGTCGTAACATTGTCGTACTGATCTTAAACTTAGTGCTGAAGTGTCTATTGTACATATTGTAACATTGTCGTACAGATCATGCACTGTTGTACTTGAAGTATCCATTGTACATTGTCGTACCGATAATAGACTGTAGCACTGGAATACAAATTGTACCTTATCATACCAATAAGCTTTGAAGACACACACTGATTTCCTACGCAGCAAATTATCTTTTCTAGTTATTATTATTATTATTAGTTGTAGAAGTATCATCATCATCATCATCATCATCATCATCATCATCATCATCATCATCATTTTGCTTTCACAGAACAATTTGAAACAAAGATTCGTGTTTTTTCGCAAGAGTGACAGGGTCATGCTAGTACTAGTCAACTGTTTTTCTGGGCTTAGTATGAAAAGGGGAGATAATCCTTTTTTTTCTAAACCAGCATGTGGAAACGGAGTGAAGCAGGTACTTATTTTGTGTCTCGTGCATTGAAAGCAAGGCACTAATTCCTTCTGCATTAAGGTTAAAAGTTGAGTACGAAACTCAGTAAAATACAATGAGTTTAAAGTAATGACACAAACCCAATTTTAAATCTTGATAAATCTCAATGTTCTCGTGATTTAGACGCATTCTAGGCACCCACACGCATTGCTTGGGCACGTGCTGAAAGAATTTTTACCCAAGAGCAAAATGCGGATCAAACGTGGAAGAATCAGTTGCCAGGAAAGAGAAAGAAAAATTTAAGATAGATTGCTGGAAGCAATTTACTCCTGCGATAATCCCCGGCTGGAAGTTAAACCCTTGAGTGTGCTTTTACTTCTTTTTCATCTCTAAGATGATACAACTTTGATATTCGATCCATCCCTGTATCGCACAGTTGCTGAACTTTTGTCATGCTTGTAATTGGACACTCTGCCGCCAGAACAACCCCGTTGCGAGAGACCTTGGGATGTCGTCTGCTGCATATACTTTCACGAACTTTGACCTCCGATTAAAAACAACAGGTAAAATTAGCTGGGATAATTATTCTCAAGCGAGCACCTTTCCTTACACTGCCGAACACTGTTTGACAATGCTAAGTTTTTTTTATTGGAGTGTCGGGTATTCAGGGTGAAAATTTGAGTTCACACATTTTGTAAAAACATTTGAATGAACTATTCGGAAACTACTAGCCAGGAGGTAGGCCAACACCAACAATTGGGCTCTGTTATGACCAGACGCTGAGCACCGAATCAACGCTGATGAAGGCCGTTGATTCATTTCCATTCAGGTCTGTGAGTGGAAAGTTAAAACCGTTTCAGAGTTCAACTATAATCTCTGCTAACACTTTTCAGCAGAAAATATGATCTGTACCAGCTAACCTGGCAGCAATCCTATCTCGAAATGTTTGCCAGTAGATTCGGCATTGCGATACAAGTGTGCTTGTTTTATTTTTAATCAGTGACCTTGACCCTGCAAACATGACAATTATAATTCTAGCACGAAGAACGCAAGGAAGTATCAGAGTGTATAATGTAAAAGTACAGAACGTACAAATCAGCTTCTGATTGGTACAAAAAAACTGTACAAAGTGGACTCACACAGTGTAGTGATAAGCGTGTAAATGTTGTACTTAATATCTATAAAAGTGTCAACGTTCCACACTAAACTTCATGGAAGATAGAGGGTGAAGGGTGTAAGCTTATTGCGGGCATTTTTTCAACAGTTGCACGTAATGTCTAATGATCCCAAAATATTTCATACAAAGGGCAGCTCAACCTAGTGTGATGCGACTGGGTCATCGAATATTTCGTTGCGTCGTCCTTTTTTTTTATCATTTATAGTCTCCTTGTGCAATCTTTTCATTGGAGCGTTTGAAATTGGTCCGACCACAAGAATATAGGCAAAAAACCATGAATGAACGACCTAAAAGCGAAAAAATAGTGAACACAATTTTATTCTTTTACTGTACAAAATAACTTCCTCTCGGGGGTATTTTATGAGCTCTTGGTCCTTTTGCTAAAATTTAAGCCCGACAAAAGCGTAATCCGAGGTCACAAGAAATAAAAGAGAGCAGCATGTTGCCAGCTGTTCAGCGGTAAAATGGAAAGTTGCCTTAAGTCCTTTTGTACATAAGTGTCTCTGTTTCATCTTTGAATGCTACGAAATAAACAGTTTTCTTTGAAGCAACTCCAAATTCGTGCCAATGAAAATTGGTGACCTAAAGGAAGATGTAATGATGAGTCTCACCTGCATTTTAATTTTGAATATTTTTCATTGATGATGAAGTTGAGTTAGAACAGTCGTCGCCAAAAGACCGGAATCCACCACCCCCCGCCCACACCTGTCCCGCTACACACACACATGGTTCATGTGACCGTGAAAATCAGGTCGCCAATAAATAATCAAGAAACGTTATAGAAGTAAAGTCGAGGTAAATTTGATTTTGATGTGGCCTGTGAATCACGAGATATTTTGCTCGGGAGGATTATGCAACGGATGGACAATCAGACAAGGCAAAACCAGTGTGTGTGCCCAACTTCATTTGCGCCCGCCGTCCTCCAGCACACGGACGCACATGGAAGCAGACGGCTTTTGACTACCAGACGGTGTTGGTCCGTTTAAGGGGGAAGAGGGCTTCCAAGCAAAGCTTTCTCTTTGTGTTAAAATCTCTCGAACAACGTTATCCCAGCCTTTGATTTCAAAAATCAAATAAAGTTGACCTGATAGATACGAACCAAACTATAAATCGGTACCACAAAATGAAGTGGACTCCTTGATGTTAGTGTTGTCAATTAACTATTTCTCGCTCAGATAGCTGGCTGGAGCGCTTGGATCTAAATGCCCTTAATTTCAATGTCTTTTCTTAGCTTTCTGATTGGCAGACGACAGTTTTAAACTTGTAAACAAGAATTGTCAAGATATCGTGATTCCGTCAATAGCTGTCCTGGGCACCGGTTGGGCCCTGACGAACTAATTCAATCCACGAAATATTGCAGATTCAGTTGTATTGTAGCCATAGAAGGGTTAAATAATTTCCGAGAAAAAAACCCGAGTCAATAATTTCAGCAAAATGATAACCAGGAATTAAGTTAAGATGTGATGCGGTCTAGACGTAAACGCGGGTCCTTAAATTTTACATACGATTATTAGTTCGGTTAAATTTTTCTGCCGGTAATTCCACGCATAAGATGATTTGGACAGGCAAATATTCATCGTGGAAGGAGACCCAATCATATATGACCAAGCCCGCGGCCTTCAGTCAACAGACACCCGTTCCCGCGGACATGTATTTCCTTCTCAAGATGTATGTATGTATGTATATATGTATGTATGTATGTATGTATGTATGTATGTATGTATGTATGTATGTATGTATGTATGTATGTATGTATGTATGTATTTATGTATTTATGGACATTTAAAATTAATGCGACCACACAATGCTTGGTTTTTCGGACCAATCTGTGCTCAATTATTACAGGTTAATGCGCAATGTCTGAAGTTGTGTCGATAAATATTCTAAAAATGGCTTTCAATATGAAAAAAAATACATTTTTTTTCAGAGAATCCTATGAAACTAGCAAAACACAGTAGATATAAGCAAGATTTGACACCCATCACAATTTTGAAGAAACAGATTCGTTAACCAAATTAATTCCACGGATCAGATCACATGGCTCATTTCATATTATGTTACGTGTACTTTTTGTGGGCCTTTATTCAAACATATCTTGCGCTCAAACTACATTGATCTAATACAAGCGGGCTGTGTGAACAGCCCGTCCTCATCTGACCTGGAATTCACAAACCATAATAAGTCTCATTCTAGTCTAGCGGATGAGGATGCCAGCAAGGAAGTAAAAAAATACGTTTCCATTGCAATCCCCATGGCCTTAACACACAAAAATTCGTTAAAAAATAGATAATAAAAGTTCACAACGCCACCCGTTGAAAACATTAAAGTCTAGGATTCCCCAGAAGTTTCCCCATGTAATTTCAAAGCAATTGCCTGAGCCGTTTCAAAGAAGACGTTTTTAGATTTGGCCAAATGATTACCCCCCCCCCCAACCCCCCCCAAAAAAAATCATAAAAAATCTAGAAATCAATGAAACATACCCATTTGAACACGCTTGGAATAGACTTATCTAAAGGACATCTCCACTAAGTTTCAAGTAAATATAGTTGACCGTTTTGGAGAATTCTAAAAATGTGAATTTCCCTTGCAACCCCCATTAACTAACATGGTAATCATAAGGAATGCATGCACTAACTGAGAAGTACCCAAATTAAAACATTCCTTAAAAAATCTTGGATATAGAGTATCAGCACCAAGTGAATAACTTTGTTTACCACTTACATAAGCTACATTTCCATAAGTTTCAAAACAATCTAAGTGATAGCTTGGAGAAGTTGAAAATACCGGAAACTCACAAAATTCATAAAAACGTCGCAGCGTCACCTCTTGAACAAATTAAGATCTGGCAGTCCCCAGAAGTGTCCCTATGCAATTTCAAAGCAATTGGCCTATCGGTTTCAGAAAAGATTTTTAATGATTTTTCCTAAAAATTGAAAAAAAAAATCATAAAAATCTAAAAATCAATTGGGCGTGACCATTTAGACACACTTGTTAGAAACCTACCTAATGTACATCACCACCAACTTTCAAGTGAATCTGACTAACAGTTTTGGAGAAGTCGAAATGCCAATTGTGGACAGACAAATGGACGGGCAGACGACGGACCATGGACCATACTATAACCCCAGCTTACTTGTCAGCTGATGTAATAAAAATAAACATGAAATTTGCGTAAATTGATTTAATAAACTTGGAGTCATGATACATAAATATTTCTCAAATATGGTGACCTGTCAGGTTCACAACATTGCTATAAACCAACTCTAGTGTTTATGAGTTTTTAGAAAATATTTCCTCGTATCACTTTGCAAGTTAATGTATGGACGTACTTGACATTTACTAAAAGTAACTGTTAACTTCCGATATAAGCTTCAGTGGGATTTCGAGGCTACGCTAGAACGTCAAGGGTGACGCCTTAACTTCATGCAATTCATAACTGTCCGTGAAAGATCACTGTCAAGGACAAGGCGGTCATTGCGTTCGTTGCCAGCCAAACCATTTGATTATTTTATGCCGGGATATTATTGCTTAATATTTTTAGCATCATGGAATATATATATATATATATAAAGGGGGGACCATTTGCCCTGCATGCCCTTTTGACAGATTCAATCGCTTTCTTTGGCACAGATTGTGTATGCCAAAGGTGAGTCTAGTAAAGCATAAGGGTATGGTATTTAAATAGGTAGCGTTTACAATTACTTTTCAAAATAGTTTCCCTTAAAGCACATAATTGAGGAAAAAACAAGATGATATTTGACATCGGGGATGATAGCAAGAAACAGTACAGCCATCATCGAGGTACTCTACATTTTTAAACATTTTACAGTATAGATGGAACAATTCTCACAAAACTGGATGCGTCATAGAAAGAGATTAACATTTTGGGTATCAGTACCTTCAGACGTTTTCTGGGCAGACACACGAAGAAACACTAATTCTTTATATTTGCCGTTGTCATGATGGTACTTTATTTGGTAGGGCATCAAACCCGTCGCCGACTGTAAAACGCTTGTACGCAACTCACATCGATCTCTTGGTTACGCTTTTCCAAATAAAACTTTACTCTCAGTTCACAGCATCACGGTATTTCTCAATGACTGCAAATTAGACTTGCGCGTGTACGAAGTATAACATTAACTGATCATGGCATCAAGTTGACAGCTTTACCGGTATCGCCTCGGTCTTAGAGGTAGGGTTGCCTGCTCCCTGAGAGCATAGTTACGGAGCATATTTACCTCACGGGCATTCCCACGTAATTTCATTGAAAAATTTGTGTAAAAAGCACAAGATTATAGAAGGCGGAGAAAAGCAGACGACATGTAAAACTACCCGTTGCAGTAGACCACTTTATGCCGAACGTGTCATAATATTATTTCTTCGTGTGTAACAAACGGACGGCATATAGGCAAGGTCTAACTGTGAAGCAACCAACTAGACCGGCAACTGGCATAGGCTGTACCCTCTGTCGATTGATATGATAAAAGCTTGTCTTTAGACATAATCGATCACTTCTGTTGGAGATAGCCTTGCTAAAATAACCATACACAACACGTACATACATGTATTTTGAGACATATCTGGTGCACAGGCCGTATCTGGACTGAACTCATTCACTTGTGAGCAGCACAATTTTGGTGTTTTTTACTGACTGACAGTCTATTAAGAATTCATCACACAGAACCTTTTTTTCTGGTTTTATCTTCTACTAGATACAGCTGGAGTGTGCAAAGTTGGGTTGCTAATGTTGGTATTATATGTATTCATGAAAATCATAAATGTTTATGACTACCATGCATGATTACATTAGGCACATAATTATTCACATTCTTACATGTAGCTTACGAGGGCTGGCTGAAAAGTTCTAAGCCTAAGTGTGGTATCTCGATCAGATTGAAACAAACTTTTGCCACCAAAAAGTACAATCATTTAATAATTCATAGACATAAGCACTGCAACTGGAGTGTGATAAGTGTCATGAACCAGACCATCTTGTGAACCTATCCATTGAAAACGACAGAAATCGACAAAACTGGCTATAAGACAGTCATCAAGTACCTGCAACTAAAAAGGCTAACTCCAACACAGATACATGCCAACATGGTCTCCAATTTACGGGATGATGCCCATTTCTTTTCTACTGTTATGAATTGGGCTGCGGCAGAGAGCCTTGACGAATACGCGCGTCCACGAAAGACTTCAACAGCAACCACCCCCGAAAACATTACCCCAGTTGCATGACATGGTGATGGCTGATCGACGATGGACCACTGGACATATTGCCAGTGTCGTGGGCATCTCTCATGACAGGGTTGAGCAAAAAAGTTACAAAGTTTCTGCAAGATTTGTGCCAAAGCTCTTGACAGCGGACCAGAAACGTGTCAGATTTGGCGTCCCGTGACAGGTTATGGCGTTTTGAAGCAGATCCCGATAATTTTTTGGCCCGATTTGTAACAATGGATGAGATCTGTATTAATCACTTTGAACCAGAAACCAAAATTCATTCTAAACAATGAAAGCATCCGGGATCACCCCCCCCCCCCCAACAAAAGCCAAGTCGGTTCCTTCAGCATTAAAGGTGATGGCTTCCGCCTTTTGGGATTCCAAGGGTATTCTGTTGAT
Organism: Hermodice carunculata; assembly: GCA_964020975.1. NCBI lineage: Eukaryota > Metazoa > Annelida > Polychaeta > Eunicida > Amphinomidae > Hermodice > Hermodice carunculata. The sequence continues at coordinate 69,338,832 of OZ026618.1, read as the reverse complement.
TGACTATCTTGGAAAAGGCCAGACTATCAGTGGAAGATATTATGCTGACCTACTAAGGCAGTTTTGTGAAGCTATTCAAGCTAAGTGACGGGGAATGCTCACTAAATGAGTCCTGTTCCACCAAGACAATGTTCCTGTTCACATGGATCCATGATAGTAGCTTCCAACTCATCGAGCGTCCCCCCCCCCTTTTCACCCGATTTCACCCAGTCAGACTTCCACTTGTTTTCCAAAATGAAAAAAAAAATTAACTAGCCGGTCGCCATTTTCCTGGTTATGATGCAGTCATGTCCGCTGGGAATGACTTTTATAGGGAGGCTGGAGAAAATTTCTTCTTGACCGGCATCCACGCCTTAAAGCATCTCTGGCAAAGTTTGTGTAAACCAGCAAGGGGACTATGTAGATAAATAAATGAAATCCATCGACTTTGTACGGGTCTTTCACAGCTAGGCTTGGAACTTTTCAGCAAACCCTCGTATTTTATGCCAATTCCGAATTTACGCGTCTGGACATTACTAAGATTTAAGATGGAGATTAATACGCCGAATCTTAACAGAGGATTGCATCGGCAAAAGGCAGAGGGGTCTGGGGCTTCTCTCTGCCGATACCATCCTTTCTGTCAAGCGCAGCCGTGTTTCAATACATGTATGAGGCATGTTTTACCTGATAATGCCACATTAAAACTCACAAAATCTAAATGTCGACATATACAACGTCCTGTGCTGGATCGCAGGGCAACCTGGGTAAAGTCTTACATAGTCTGCTCGATATGAAAACAAGGCAGGGATCGTATCGCAGGACACAAGATTTGTTATATAGCGTTGTTCTGACATCTGATTGGCTACCACTCCCACCCATACTGTAATGCGTATTCGTGCTGTCCACACAAAAAAGGTACAGGAATTCATAAAGTACAAGCAACCTTAAACTCACAATGGTTCTCGCAATGTCTGGCAAGTATGCTCAAGGATTTTCTACTGAAGTGTAGAACTTATAACCGGACACTTCGCAGCTACATAATGTAAATAAATACAACGGTGGGTTGTGGCCTTATACTCATTAGTATCGCATTTATTTTCAACAAAATGTAGTTACTCATGGTAGAATATGAAGTGGCTCACCCACTATAACTTACACTCCTACTAAGTGTGTAACTACCGCGGATATTTTGTACATCATAGAATAAATGGCATAAGCCAAGAGTACTGGTGAAAAAAGAGGTCCCTTGACTAATTCTGACCAATACTATGGTCAGGGAAGGTCACATGATACCTCTTGACCGGTCGTATCGTTTGCTACTTCCTGTCCCTGGGTATACGTCATTGTTCATACACTTACACTTGGCCAAACATGGTACAATTTTTAATACCCATTTTAGCTAAAGATAATGTACAGCTAGTCCATTTCTTTATGATTGGCGAAACTGAAAATTTCACCGTGACAAAAGGAGACTTTAGAAGCACAGATATATTCTTATGTCTACTCAAAAGTTCCGAGCCAAACGCGCAGGTAGTTTATGCTGTCACAACGAAAACCCGGACACGACATATTTACACCACCAGTAGGCCACGTGGGTGCTCATCCAGATTTACGATTCAACAACTTAAGCAAAAGCCTAATCATTCTTTCTCGGGTGTCGCATTCTTAAGGTCCCCGATCCTGTCATGTGGTACATGGTATCTTCAGGTGGCCTTTTTATTTTACACTTTGATATCATCTGAAACATACAGAGCGACTTGGCATCACTTAGGGGATAAGGAAAACGCACACACAACAACACTATCGAATCAAATGTGAAGAATCGCGTAGGTGAAATACACAGGAATGAAACAAAATATTACGATTTCTTCCCCTGCCCTCAGTATCGATATCAGAACTTTTATATCCGGTCACAAAACAAGATATCATGAAATTGTATACGTGGTGAACATCTACCCGGAGAAAACAGAATGTAATTTGATTCGACTTTGTCTTGAAGGGGCTGCATGTTCCTAACCACGACCTAGAGATACCATGTTTTTCGAGGCCTTTTGACTTAGTATGTCGTTTCTAAATGGGCCATCTGCCTGTTAGGGCCCACGTGGATTATAGTGGTGTGCCCCGTGCCCTGTACCCCAAGCCTCATGCAAGGGAGGATGAACATGCAACAGATGGGGGGGGGGGGGCAGGGTTTTGCATTGTCAACCTGGTTACCGTCCTGGCCCAGGGCAGAGCCACCACTAAGCCTTTCGCGCACAAAGGAGCCCAGAGCCATCCATCACAGTATTAGATATCCCCAGCAGAAAAATAGTTATTCGACAATCGCAATAACAAGGATAATTTGATTGAGATTGGTAGAAAATTCTGTCAACACCATATACGGTATGAAAGTGACTCTCTTCGGTGACTTTTATGTTCTTAGCAATGTCTTCAGCATCACCCTGCCTACATAATAGGTGTCATTGATCTTGAGTAGATTCCGTCAAAAAGTTCACACAAAGTTATTAGCGGGTTTCAAAGGAAAAAAAAATACCCCCCCCAAAAAAAAGGCAAAATCCAAGTTACACTATCTTACAACTTGAACAGTCTCAAAATCTGGAAGCAGATATTTGTAGGGCAAAATTTATTATCTTCAGTACCAAAACTGTGCAAGTTTCAACTTCACTATCTGTTTCACAATATACGTGTGAAAGATGTAATAGATGATACGCCAACGTTCAATGACCACCGATGGAAATCCTATAATAATCCACGCCTGCTTTTCATTGTTTCAGAAATCTGTTATACGACAAAGAGACTGGTGTCTGGAATTTCTGGTGCATCAAGGCCAGGGATAACCATATTAACCCTCTCAGTGCCAAATTGTGGACTGAGTAAACAGCTTTTCTCTGCGCGCATTGGACGCAGAGAAAAATGTTGACCTGCGATATTCTCTCTGGAACTATAGACACACTGGTACTCAAATGAAAGGTCTTTTTACGAGGAATACAAATCTGGGAATGATAATTCAGACTTCAGTAGAACGACTTCAGACGTGATTGGCACTGAAAGAGTTAATGTGTAGTTACATTGTCAGTGTTGTATTCTCACTTTCTACACGTTGTCACGTGACTTGGGAACAGTTTCGCCGTCTGGACAAATATTACAGACACGTAAGTACCCAATTGCATTCATAATGCACAATGCCTTGTGGGAAACCACACAGGTTCTCCCAGTAACAACACGTTAATTGGTCTAGACAAGGCTCTGGTGTATCGAGACTCATCATTGGTGCATAAATCACATCGCCCTGTAGGAACCCACACCGGTTCCCCCCAATAACAACATGCTAATTGGTCCAGACAAGGCTCTGGTGTATCGAGACTCACCATTGGTGCATCATTTGCCAGCTTAACCCTGATGTAAGTGATTATTAGGCAGTTTTATAATTAGATAAACGTACTTAGACATTATGTCATTATCTGCGTCTTAAGGGGCTATTGCGGGAATAAGTCAATAGCTTTGCTTGACATTCTCCTGGTAGCAAATGTACATTCCTCGATTTATATGTGCGAGACAGCCGGGAATTCGTCAGATCCACGGAACAGTCACAATTCATCAAGCTTTCACACACGAACAATTCACCGGAAAAATGTTATTCTTTTTCTGCAAAATATACCAGGCTCCATGCATCGTTACAAATCCACTCGAGTTGAAAATGGGGGAATTGGGTGGTTCAGGAGGCAAATTTAAATGTACAGGCTGTAAATCTTGAGACTTAGAACATTTTTTTTTGGCAAGAAGATAACAGAGAAAACCTAGAAGTACATAAAATGGTTCATCCCATTTGAACATTTTATTCCATTCTCAAAAGCCCGCTCTGTCAGTCTTTTGTATCCACGTGAAAAAAGCAAAACAACCGTGACCTTTGTTTTTCTGTGTGCTGTGTGGCCAGAACAACTCAAACTAGACAAATGGAATCTGGAACACTATAAGGGTTAAAGACATTTTTATCTCTGAGAGCAGGAAGCCAAGGTAGCCACCCTCACAACTAATAACCAACATTGTAACATTCTTGCGCAAATTGGTAGAAACGGGTTATACAGAATGCCGTTCATTCTGTCTTTTTCCCCGAAGTTTTGATTCTTCAAATATTTTTATTAGAAGACTCACAGGAAAAATGCGCGGACAGTAAGATTGCAATCAACCGCTTTCTATTCCAGGTTTTAAACGTTCAGAATGACTTAAAAGGAGCTGTTGAGCACACATTTTCTGGTTGCAAAGGGTTAAATGGGCCACTGGTCGAAGATTGAGATCCGTGTGCCTTACATTAGCATAACAGCCTGCATCCCGGATGACACACCGTGTAAGCTACTTTCGTCATTTTTTGTTACTGACTGAAGTCCATCTCATCTTGGCATGCTAAGTGAAGTTTGTTTGTCCTGTATTCAGATCACACGTTCCTAGACTAAACTTTCTTTGACTTCGCAAGGGGATGCACAGTTGCCAGAATTGTTTCAGGTGACATGTCAAGGGACAGAGAAATGGTTCAGCTATCTTAGAAGCAAAGTATTAATCCTCCTTTCGAAGCATCTGTGAATTATTGCACTGGCACCTAAGGGTTGGATGGTTCCCTTGTCTTGCTTTGAGCTTCTGCGATAGACTTGTGTTCAATTAATGTACTGTTAACAGAGCTGACAGTGATTTTCCGCCAGACACTTGCATATTTTACCAATTTTCTATGACAACCAGAACAGTCGTCGCTGACAGACTGGAATTCCCCATTTTGCAGACGCATATGAGTCCTGTGACCTTGAAAATGAGATCAAGATCACAGAAATGTAATCAGGTCGGTGAAAACATAGTGTCAATGTACAGATGAGATAAATTAGAATTTCATTTAGCCTGTGAGTCATGGGATACTGTGAGCAAGGATTCTGCTAAGGGCGAACAGTTGGACAAAGTGAAAACACTATACCCCCCAAAACTTCGTTTGCGTGGGATATAAAGAAAGAATCTCATCAGAGGCGGTTAAGGAATACTGTACGCTGCTTATGTAGCGGAGGGTAACGTTGCTAACACACGTTAGGTCAGCGTCATAAAAGGGTCACGGATCAATGCATGACAGAACGAACAGTCCAACCGTCCAGATGGACGTGTTGCCGTGACGTTTAGAAATCTCTGGCACGTCACGTGAATTAGTGACCACTCTGGGTTACTAAGGGGGGGGGGGGATATAGTGCCAAAGCAGCTCTCTCCCCAAAGGCAATACTGATAGAGAAAAGGCCCCAAACTTCTTGCCAAGTAGAGACGAAAGTCTAATGACAAAGCTGTGATACTAAACTGAAAAAAAAAACGGTATTAAGAAAGAAACGTTAGCTTGCCCCCAGTAAAATATTTTCTTTTGCTGATCAGGTATTATTTTTTTAATCGGATTTATTGTACAGTGTAGCTATACTCTCTTACTCAGAACACATGTGTGATTCATGATGCGACAGAGGATATTCCAAACTGCCTGTTTTAATTACAGGCTAAAGAAACCACTAACAGGCAATGATCATCGCTAACACACCAGTGTTTCTATAGGTCTTTCAGGGTCAGCTTTATCTTCTGATTTTCTATGTTCACAAAACAGAGAACACCATATCTCTGATCTCTCTCGCTCAGAAGCCTGTCGATGCTACTTATACTGGGATTTAGATAAACAGTCACCAGCGTTAGGAACTTTATATTAGTATCACATGCGTAACTACATGTTTGAGACAAGACCGCTTGTTGATGACTGGCTAAAGACCAGCTTTCTAACCAGTTACAAGCATTTCACTCGATTCTGTCTCATGTAATTATGCGACAAACGCCTTGCATAAATTCTCTAGCGTTTAATGTTTATTTTCTGTGGAAAACCTCTTGCAGTCTATTTTTTTAAACAACGTGAGCAATATAAACTTACAAATATCATGATTCGTTAATAATCTAATTTAAAAGAACGAGAAATACAGATGTACAAGTACTTTTCAACTTTCTCGCAAAAGTCGAGGTTAGTTATTTTTAGCAGCCAAATGTGTCTCTTATGTAGAATTTTGTTTCTGCATATTGAGAGGATCAGTTTGACAAAAACAAAAAACCAACCCAACCCCACCCCCCAAAAAAACTAAAAACACCCCCCCCCAAAAAAAAACATAAAAAAACCCAAAACAAAACCGGGCACTTTCATAGGCCACAATGAGTTCCATCATGTTCACCAGCATGAGCTGTTGTTTTCTTGGGTTTTTCATGAAAGTCGTGTAAAATATGTTCATTATTCAATAGTGTTTTGTAGGAGTCACTTTATTTTCATGAGGTAGGATCTGCTTTAATTTCATTCAAAATGTTTCTATCAGCAAAACGAATGAGTGTCTAACTAAACTGACTGACTGACTTAATAAATAAATAAATAATACAAATAAATGAATGAATAAATAAATAAATAAATAAATAAATAAATAAATAAATAAATAAATAAATAAATAAAAGGAATTATGCTTTTCAGCAAAACTCATTTAGAATATGATAATCATAAACATGTGAATAAAAGAACACGATATTTTACTTAGAAAGAATGGCTGTCGTGCGATTTTGGCTGGGAAGAGTTAAGGGAACCGTTATTACAGCGGCACTGGAGAGAGTTCTGTCGGCTCCTACTCCCAGACATAGCCACTTAGCAATATAAACACGCATTGCTTCAGGTCCTGAGTTGCTCTAATGATATCTAATCCCAGACGTTATTCGTTTATTTGGCGTCCAGGCCAGGTCAACATCATTTTGTTGGCCATTTCACACTTTCCCACCTGGCTACCAAAACAATCTCTTGAGCAAATCGTTAACATACAACTTTGAGTCATTTCTACATAAACCAACTAATTATGATATAGATTAGAATCTTCAGCACGACTACCAACTTTACGTATACGCTAAATAACAATGAAGTACCTTCAGGCCGGATTAACTGATATATTAGGATACCATTAACATCTTCCCTTGAAATATAGTTGTGAGCAGCCACCTGAGGAGTAAAAATTATTTCGTATGCCTTACCTTTCTAAAATAAAAAAAAATGAAAATGAAAATAACTGATTTTTTTTTTCGACAACTATGTTTCAAAGAAACATACGAAGCTCATGCACCCCACGAAACAAGCTGCCTCGGGCGCTGTTGGTGCTTATGGGTCAATACGTGCCTCGACATACTTCGGGTACCAATGACTTGGCCTCATCCTGATTGGTTAAGAGTTAACCTGGTATTTACCTTAGCAAGCAATAACAAGGTCTTAAAACATTGTATAAGAAGCAAATAGCCCAGGTCCAGCTTCACTAAGTGGATTATGCAATAATATCACCACTCGCAACAATCTATATGGGCCGTGCTGGTGTTTTGCACAATTTGATTTGGCAGATTTGATGTGGCAGTGCAAACATCATTGGGTTTCTCGAGTGTTCTCAAGCGCACAATTAAACATTATGGTATATTTTACAACAGTAATTGGTAACGTGTTAATCCTTACTGGTCAGAATAAGCCTATGTCAATAAGGTAACCCTTTCCCAATCCCATCACATTTTTCGTGATGTGAATACTTCGCAGCTTCCATGGGTATATTGTGGGCTTCCGGTGCGCCCAGAGCGCCCTGAGGATGGCGTATGGCTCAGAGAGTCACGCCATTGCAGCGACTGGGCAGGTACATCTGGAGGACAGTGCATTTTAATGCGAGAGAAAAAAAACTAACTGAGACAGCATATTTTCACTTGATAGTCGCAGAATATTAAAGGGTTAAACTCCAATACTGAGCTTGTAATAGTAGCTCGGCAATGGTATATTCATTTATTCTAATAAATTTGATCAGAGATGGATACACGCTGAACCGCCGTCACGCAAAGTAGCCTTCAAAATATCATGGGATTTTGCACATTTTGTAATCAACGAGCAAAGCGCCCTGTGATTTCTAAGCCCTTTATGGCGTATGTTTTAGCCTAGTTAGTCGAAGTTTTCCATTGTTGTCATTGATATCATTCTAGCGGAAAACTAGAAAGTTGAATGCACCAACAGAATTTTTTGATGTGCCTAGGTGTCGACAATTGTGTAACATGTTATCATTATTGCAGGACAACAAAAATGTATGTAATTATTTCATAGAAAAGTAGTTCATTTGTCACTGTTTTCACACACGACGAGTTACCAATGGGTAAAGCCTCTTTTTCTTTGTACTCTAAAATTTCATAATAATTTTAATATTTTTTTTTCACCTGGCCGAATTCAATGCACACAAAGATCAGCAGATTTCAAGTAGGAATTACTCCGTACTAAATCAGCAAAACCCCAAGTCGATGGTTTTTCCATTGCCTAGCAAATGGCCTTGCGTTGCAGGGAAAACATGAGTTTTAAGGTAATTTTCACAAGTATTAGACCAAACATGTTGGTGCTTAAATGGTAGTTCTTTGTATTAAGAAATTTGAATATGTAATTAGCATTCAACCGTTCCCAGTCATATATGTACATGTATATGTGTACGTACGTACGTATGTACGTACGTATGTATGTACGTATGTTTGTACGTATGCATGTATGTATGTATGTATGTATGTATGTATGTATGTATGTATGTATGTATGTATGTATGTATGTATTTATGTATGTATGTATTAGCCCATGTATAAAAAAAGGCTGACCCAAGCGCTTTCCTCTCTCCGGTTGCCCAATGCCTGGAGGGTACTAAATCTGCTTTATGCTAGTATGGCCACATAATGCTAACATATTTATACCAGTACTCTTATGTAACTTTTTAAGAGCTAAATGCCAAAGTACGTTCTCGGGTGAGTTATCACAATGACTACCCGTTTACACTCTTCATTAAAGGGCTGTTCGTTCAAGTAGCAGTATCACTGTAGCTTCAGCGAAAGCACCAATGGTCCATATCAACAGATATTAACTGCGTGCTTTCAGCACAATTGAAGGAAAGCTATTGTTTCTGTCTGCAATTAGCACACAAACTGTTCAAATGCTCTGTGAGGGAAGACGGAGAAGGTACAGCTGAGACGTTTACAGCCATAATGATCGCAAACGGCCGGTTTGGCTACAAACAGTGTTGAACAGTTGGCCAGGTCTGCAGTACATGTACAACCTGAGGACAAAGTGGCTCTTTTTGCATCAGTGGCACTCAAACCAGGTCTTGTCAGGAAACCGCCATGAAGCCCAAGGTCATGTTATGGTGTTGGTAAATTGAACATACAGACGCACTTGGGCACCTTTGTCTCGGATATCCAACGCTGCCGGGAGTTATTTGAGATATAAAGCACAAAAGAGAGCACAGTTGTCTTCAAAATAAGCACATACAGAAGAAACAGTGTTACATAGAGGTCACAAGTTGCGAGTAGCTCAGGATTGATATCTAGGCCACAAGTAAGTTTGACCCAGATATAATCAATGCGGTCGCACATTTATTTACTGCACCTTGTGTAAATTTCTGCTGTGATCAGGCCTTATTTTGTCTTAACTCTTCAAGTACTTACTGCGACTAAAGTCGAACCTCTTAAAATAAGCTGCTCCTAATGACAATCAGGATGCTAGAATAATTAAATGATTTAATATTCTTTTATGTTGACATGGTTGTCAAGGCCTATTATCCAATCAGAATGCTACTTTGGTGGTCGTTACCTGATATAACCACAACCTGGGAACAAAGTCTTGCCCTGGTTCCCCGCTGATGACCCGATTTTTCAAAGGCTAATAATGCCTAAAACTTTCTTCTAAATTTCAAATTTTATGAATATGATTTGTTCCTTTCAGAAACTAATTTGCTATTATGATTTAGAACAATACAGTTTTCCAGTGAATGGTACGGAATAGGACTTTGCTCTTAGAATATCGGACTTGATAGTGTTCAAACGGTACATGGGCTTACAGAATTAGGTTTGTTAAGTTTTTCTTTGTATTAAATTGAAAAAGTAGTGCACTATATCCACACACAGTTTATAACGAAGGAACGTAAGGACAGTGTGGAGGCTGTGAAAGGCATTGAAAATGGGTAAATTTGAGGGTGAACTTCATGGGGACATAAAAGAAAAGACTTTAATGCTCCCCATCGAGTCATTGTGGGGATTCTATGACCTCCGCCGGGTGCCATGACCAAGGCGCCCAGCGCCGAGGTCATAGCACTGACGTCAGTCATAGAATCCCCATAATGACTCAATGGGAGTATTAAAGTCTATAAAAAAACATGCATAGCAGATGGACTACGCTGTAGCATTGTCATAGCGTATGTTCCAGAAGGGTGATATCATGATACACATAATTGGTAAGAGGAACTGTTTGGTATACATGGGGGTGATCTGGCGTTCATTTCACGCAATAAAGACGTGTTTGCCATCCGGAAGTGTGAAAACATCTATTCCACTCCATAGCCTCTTCTACGAAACAACGTCTCTCTGTTTCCATTACATAACAAAAGACTCAAATAAATAGGTTGAAGAGTGATTAGTTCTACCCGAACAACAAAATATGTTCACTAGAAAAAGAGGGGCAAAAGTCTGTTTTACCACATAATTTAGAATATTCTGTTTTACTTGAAGTCTGGACTAATCCGGAACAGCAATTCCGTTATATCAACAAAGGGTATCTTATGTACCAGGCAATAGTATAGCCCTTTCTTCTCCGAAAATCTTACAAGATACGTCTTTTTTTTGGGGGGGGAGGGGGACAGAATTTTCCCTGTATAGATTGTTTCGTGTGCAGAGAGTGCCAGTCTTCCCCTCACTTGTGCCAGTGTTCCCTCACTTGTGCCAGTCTTTCCTCACTTGTACCAGGCTTTCCTTACTTGTGTCAGCGTTTCGTCACTTGTGTCAGCCTTTGCTCCCTTGTGCCAGGCTTCCCTCACTTGTGCCAGTCGTTCCTCACTTGTGTCAGGCTGTCCTGACTTGTGTCAGTTTTTCATCAACTGCGAAAGCCACAGGCAGGCATACATTGTTCAAATTGGTCGTTTTTGAAATTCCAGGGCGTGGGCATTTCATACCAATTTACAATCCTGCACTCTGATTGGCTAACGCCTTTGGGAACCAAATAGACATAAGAGAAGAGGCATTGTACACATAAAATTATGAACCAAACCCTGATTGCAAACCTACGATATACACCACCGGGTATTCTTTAAATGCCATGCAGTGCTCTTTTTCATGTGTGAGAATGAATCTCTTTATTGCACTGGCTTATTAATACGCACGGCTTTTTGTTAATCTTCGTTGTTGTTCCAGTAAAATGTCATTTGCAGATTTGATATGTGCATACTCTGAAATTAAAACAAGAGAAGAGAAGGCAAAGAAAACGATGGCGACGATGACGAAAAAAGTAGAAACAGAGCATGAAAAAGGAGAATAAGAAGAAGAAGGAGTAGGACAAGAAGAAGAGAAACAGGGACATGAAGCAGAAAAGGAAGAAGAATGAGAGAAAAGGGAAGAGGAACAAGAACCTGTTTTTTGTACAGGCACAAGCGACAGAAACAAGAGGCACTCAGCTCACTGGCCGAAAGTAGGATGCATTTTTTGCTCTGGTTCCAACCAGCCATTGTATTTTATTTGTCAAATTTGAACATATAAAATTGGTTGAACAGAAATAAAGATAGGTTTACCTAACGGTAAACTTCGTACAGAGTACAGACATACAGCACGGGGTAGCGGTTTAAATATCTATGCGCTCGTTTTGTTTTATATGAACAATAGTGTCTTTATCGGCAGGAAATCTTTCGGGTGCACAAGTTAATTTCTATATTTTAATGCCACACCAGTCCAAATCTAAACATGCCTAAACATCGACTGCCTACGTGGCATGAAATATATATTCGACAGAAAGCAGTTAGAAACGCTTTATATAGTTTTTATGACCTATTCTTGAATACTTTGACATTCTTTGGGACAAATGTTCCCAAACATGCTCTGATAAGTTAGAAAGAGTGTCACAGGTGCCACTTTAAACTGCAGCTGTCGTTTGCTGTATGAAGAAACTAAATGGGAAAAATTACAAGACTGTAGAGAAAAACACAAACTAACTCATTTCTACAAAATAATGCACGGATTAACACCCGAATAATTAAGCAACAGAATACCTGAACCGGTAAAAACTGGCTACGGAACTCGTACAAGTGGTGAATTACCCCTACTTTTCTGCAACTCTGAACAGAGAAAGAAATCATTTTCCCATCTACAATCAAAGCATGGCGAGACTTGGACAAAGTTACTAAAAGCTCTAACTCATTAGGTTTATTCAATAGCAGACTTAACAGAGACGTTGAACAAGTTCCTACTTATTTTTACGGTGGTAATCGGTTTTCACAAATTCACCATACGCGGATGCGTCTCAACTGCAGTCCTTTGAATGATTTTCTATTTCGATGTAATTTTATCAAAAGTCCAGAGTGTTCATGTGGCGCACCGGTCGAAAACACCTCTCACTTCTTGTTAGAAAGCCCCCTTTATACTCAACTACGGTCGCAATACTCTGAACCCCTGCACTTAGGTAATAAACTTTCTACAGCCATTTTACTTCAAGGTGACCCACTGAAAAGTGTCCATTGGAATCACACAGTATTTAGTGCTGTACAAATTTACATCACTTGGACCAAACGCTTCAGGATAGTATAAGGATACCTCGCCTTTCTTTCTCCCCCCTCTCTCTCTCTTTTCTTTTTCTTTTTTTTCGTTACCTGCCATTTATATGTTTTACATTGTAAATATACTTTCGAGCATTTCAGTCGTTGGTTTCGCAAATGTACGTTGTGTAACTATGTAGAAGAATTAACATAAGCTTTATTAAGGTTGTTTCCTGATCCATTTTCAAGTGAAATAAAATATGTTTAAACCAAACATAGTTTCTTTCTCTCTCTCTTTCACCGTCTGTCTTTATGTTGTGGTATTTGTAATTATGCAGGCGGTCTGTTACCAGCACATCGATAACCAGCTACCTAGTCAGCCGGCCAGCCAGCCATCCAGGCAGCCAGGCAGCCAGCCAGCCAGCCAGCCAGATAGATAGATAGATAGATAGATAGATAGATAGATAGATAGATAGATAGATAGATAGATAGACAGATAGATAGATAGATAGACAGACAGACAGACAGACAGACAGACAGACAGACAGACAGATAGATAGGTTATTTCCTATTTTCAGTCGTTATATTTAAAAAAGGTACAAAATTGGCCTTGGGCCGTTACAGCCGACTTTGATTCAGGTTGCAACTGGTGCCCTTTAGAGGATGCAACAAGTAAATGTAGCATGCTGTTATAAGCCAAATTATATGCATAGTTAAACAAAACCTGGAAGGTTACAACAAATCTTATTCATTTGACAGATTACATAGTACAATATTTTTGAGAGATGGACCAAACAGATGGATTTTAAGCACTAGATCACCGATTATTTGATGTTTTTACCAGGAAAGCCCGATTGCACTTGTTTAGTCCGACTGTTCTTTGTTACAGCAAGTCAGATTTACAAGTCAACATCGTGCGATTGGACTATTTATACGTCAGGTAACACTTTTCAAAAGCATTTAGCATTTTGCCGCTGTCGGGGCAAAAGGTCGTATGTAATGAAAAGTACAATCTCAGAAAACGCTGGAAATAAGTTCGTCAGAAAAAGGTCATATGTCAAGGGGCCCGGTACATAGTGTTTGCAAAATGTCACACGTTAAATGGCAATCAGCGTTCCAAAGTGGAGCACAGCATCTTCGATTTATGTTTATGTGAAACAAACTTTGACAAAAAAGTTAATGGCCAACTGGGCTTATAATGGAATATACTTGAACAGATAAACCCTTTGCTTTCGAGAGTCGATACATACGACCTATAGCACCAACAGATAATTTGATCTTACGGAAATGCTTAGGTGACCTTGAGAGGTCAAGCTGGATTCAGGACAACCGTAATAATTTATAATTTTTAATTTCACACAAAACTTTATGTCAAATTTTGCCAAAAGTTGACAGGAGAGACGCGGGTTTTCTCCCCCCCCCCCCCCCCCCGAGGAAAAGCGTTAATTTCGAAGATGGGTTTACTGTGGAATATATCACTTCATATGTTTATATAAAATATAAAAAATACAGTAGGTCTAGTACACTGTTAAATATTATTGATGGTCTCACATTGTCTTTGTTATTTTTTGGACAAATCTGTTTTCATTAGATTACTTTAATTGCTGTATTTTATTACATGACGGAAACTGACTAGCTTATTATAATGATATGGTGACAAGCCTGAAGGAACAGTGATATTTATGGACACCACTTTGTCGTACATATAATGCATATATAACGAACAGTCTTTGCAGTGTAGCTATCTAAATCATGATATTAATCCCAAGTTAAGGCGATATGTAAAGCCTTTGCAAATCTACAAATTAATTCTAAATTGGTTCCAATTTTATGGCCGCTACGACAATTACAACTTGAAGGTAGGCAACACAAAAGGGCCATAGACAGTAGTTAAATGAACCATATTTTATTGGAGACTTGAAAATACATTTGTGCATCATTCATATACACTTTTAATGTCTAAACAAAACATGAAAGTTTCTCCTTTCCCGGGACAACGATTGGACGCAGTTCATCCGATAAATAAATGTGGGGGGGGGGGGCATTTTGCAGCTAGATATATTTCTCAATGTTTACTCAACAGCATTTCACTCACGGGCCAAAACGGACTCTGAAATTATTTCTAAGTGGAGATCTTTGAAAGAAGAAGATTGCTCCGTTAGTATCTGATAATTATGAGAGCCTTCTCAAAATCACAAGTCAATGACAATAATTGCGTAGCCCCCCAAATCATAAAATGCCGCTTGCTTTGCTCATTTCGCACAGCGAAAATTAGCTGAAGCATCTACATAACACTTTTACTCCACATTTATTTATTACATGGAGTAAGAGGTCACCAAGGATAGGGGCTATGTCACATGACCCGGACAGACCTGATTGTGTGACACTAGTCTATTTTCAACAGGGGGTGCTACTGTTGCCTTGCGTATATATATATATATATATATATATATATATATATATATATATATATATATATATATATATATATATATATATATATATATATATATATTTTCAAATGTAGAACAGTAAATTTTTCCCCAATAAACGATCATAAAATATTCCATATGGGAAACGAGATTATCCTATTTTCCTTCCTTATTTAATGCACCTTAAAGCTCATTCAACAGCTCCCCCTCCCCATCCGATCCCTACCACTCGTGTACCCCTGCACTCGTGTTTGAAAATGACGGTTTTGGCGCGCGATTACCTTTTCACTTCCAGATAAGGATTTTGGCGCGCGTTAACCCCCTTTTTCCCAAAATAAAGATTGGTGTGTATCTTTGCTTTGTCGACTGGAATATTAAATTGTGCAAAAGATGCAAAGACCGTTGCAGGAAGAGCCAGACATTGGACAACAGTTTCCACAGTATCTGAAAAACGCCTAACTCGTAAAGGGTCACAACACAGATGAATGTAGAACTTTTTTCGGCGCGCACTTAGTTGGCAGGCAGCTGAAGGTACACCAGCCTGATAATATAGGCCTAGGGTCTCTGTATGCGTATACACACAAGGCTAAAGAGATACACAGAAGACTGTGCTGCAACGGTGACAGTTTTCAGCATTTTTTATGATATGGAATATAATTTTCGTGAATTCAATTAAATCTAAAATTTGACAACGTTATGCAGCTTAAATATCGTGCCAAGCATTTTCCTTAGCACAACAATCCACGGTTGGCCATGCCAATCTAGGTGTACACCTATTCGTTTCAAATGTAATAGTATATTCCTTCGTATTGACTAGTTAAGTTGGCCTGTTCAATGCACTGCTCTGAGCAACAGCAGAACGTGTGATAAGTCTTAGGCAACACGATGGCTAAACTAGGTCCGGGGAACAGCTGCTCTCCCCCTGGGCCAACTTTCCCTAAGGCAGCCTATCTTTAAAGTACACTTTTTGTTCGGTGAATTCTGATAGAACTTAGTCAGATGTGAAAATAAATGTCTGCTTTAAGTACCCACAAATTTTTTATGACTTTCCTGCAGACAGTAATTCTTTGGACTCTGCGTATGCCTTTGTTAAAATAGACTTCTTGTTCCCCCGAACCAAGTTGTCATGTTGTACTGCTCATGCTCAGAAGCAATGCATTGTGGAGGTAGACTTACGTGAATTGTCCAAATTTCTGCGTCAGTTTTTGAATAATACAATCACACTGTTGTATCATTGTTTGTACGCTTACTGTCACTAACGCATGATGCCAAATTTAAAATATTTCATAAACACATTTGTCCTGCTCGCCATTGCGGATATGGTCGGCTGATTTTGACGGTCTAGAAAGCACGCCGTCCTAGTTTATGGATCTGTGCAGAACTGTCTGTGTGCAATTTTGAATCTGAAAACTTTTTTTCGATTAAAAGCAATAATTGACACAAAATTTTCGCGAAAATGCGCTAAAATAAGCTGGGATATGTTAAACAGGCGCACGGGGCTATTTTTTTTCCACACGCGTACTAAAGTACAAGGCTTTTTGCACATCTTTATCAATGTGGGTCAGCCTTTAATCATGCTGATGAGCGAATACAGAGAGTGGAGTATAGCCATTCAGACAATTTGTAGATTGTGGAAGTAAAAGCCAAAGACCGAGGTTTCGCATAATTTTCTTTGCAGTAAGCAGGTTTAAATTCCCCCCAAATAATTTTAGCAGGCAGGTGTAAGCTAATGAAATGTAAACATGTGCAGTTCACCCTCCATTTTCCTTCCCCAAATTAGTCCAAGTAAGTTGTAATTCATGTTATTTCACTTTACAGGCATTTTCAGGGTGGCCGTCTATATTAAATGCATGAAATCAAGCAGACTTGCCGCAGCAAAGGGTCTTCTCTCAGTAATGAATGTGAGAAAGCAACTCTGCAAGTGGTTCCACTTGTGGAAGGAAGTCCTCACTTAAAGATTTGCAATATTCAAGTATAATCAAAGGCTAAAGTTCAGCACTCTGAGTTGTTGCGTCAGATTGGTCTGATACCAAGTGGCAATGTAGGTTCAAAAGTGAAAGTGAAACTACATCCCTTTTAACAAGAATAGAGTAAGTTAGAGCACTAGTGCTATCACTTATCTGCCAATGGCACTTGCACGCATGTGCTAACTTATGGTCACAAACAAAAATCCCAGATCAGCTGAGTATGTTTTATTATACCTGAGCAGCGGAGCTGCAATGGTAGACCGAACGTGAACCGCCTACATCGTATTGTTCACCAGAAAACATGTTTTAAACAAGAGGGCTGTGTGAACAGCCCGTGCCTCAGCTGATCTTGACATTCATCACACTTGCAGCTCTATGAACTTGGGAAAGGATCAAGGACACCATGTTCTGAGTACGTCTGACCTCTATAGAAAACACTTACATGTGCAACATCAAAGTTCAAGTAGTTCTCAAGTTATAATGAAGAGTAAAATTCATGTATGTTGCACTGTGACCTCACAAACGAGGTCAAGGTCATTCATGTACTGTCTCAGCATGACCTTCATACAGAATAATTAACATGTGTAGCGAACTCAAAACAGATCTCAAGTTATCAAGTAAACAGTAAATTTCATGTCAGTTGTCCTGTGAATTAGCATTAAAATGCCCATTGACTTACAAGATCTTTTAAGATTTGTCCAAAAAAACCCCAAATATATTCATTAAAAATCAAAAAGTCACTGGAGCATAAACATTTGAACAAAATTGGTAGAAACCCACCCAACGTACATTGCCACCCAGTTTGAAGATAATCTGGATGACGGTTTTGGAGAAGAAGTCGAAAATGTGAATTAGCATTAGAATGCCCATTGACTTCCATAGTAATCAATTGGAAAGCAGCGTTGACCGACAAGTACCAGAATTGAATAAATCGTTCAAAATCAGGAATCCGCAGCATTCCCATATGGTGTACAACTTTGTTTGACCTTTCTATAAGGAACACATGCACCATGTTTCAGCTTAATTTGAGTGACGATTCTGGAGAAGAAGTCGAAAATAGCTACAACACACAAAAAATCATAAAAAATTAGGAAAAAATTGCAGCGCCACAAGGTGAACAAATTAAGAACTAGGAGTCCGAGGAAGTGTTCCTGTGTGATATCAAAGCAATTGGGTGAGCGGTTTTGGAGAAGATTTTTTTAAGATTTACCTCAAAAAGAACAAAAAAATTCATTAAAAATCCAAAAATCACTGGACCGTGACCAGTGGAACAAACTTGGTAGGGACTCACCCAAGGCACATATCCACCAAGTTTGAAGTGAATCTGGCTGACGGTTTTTGAGAAGTCGAAAAGGTAAATTGTGGAAGACGGACGACGGACGGACGGACGGACGACGGACGGACGACGGACCCTCCAAAAAACCTCAGCTGACTGACAAGTCAGCTGAGGTAAAAACTAGGTAAAATCAAGCATAAAAATAAACGTAACCACTTGGTTAACACATGCTCACCCAATTATGTGGACAACGACCACCATACAGTTCAGAAGCCATGTATATTTTCAAGGAAAAGGACACTAGGGATTATGATTGTTTTTTTTGTTTTTTTCAAAGTCTAGGAGTGATCATTTGTGCTTACCTAGTAGAACCCAGCCCGAGGTACATCCTAACTAAGTTTTAAGATTATCTGGCCTACAGTTTTGGGGAAGTTGAACTGACAATTATCACTGCAAGCCCCATTGATTTGCATAACGATCAAAATGCATGTATTCATTAACCGACAAGTACCTGAACTGAAAAATTCGTTAAAATCCAGAATGATGAATATCACCATTTGGTGGATAGTTTTCTTTGGTCCCCAGAAGTGTCCCCCACACATTTTTGAACCAATTGGCCAAACGCTTTCGGATTTTTTTTATAAACGATTTGTCCCTCTGCCAATGTAAATGCACATACTTTTTAAAAAATCTAAAACCACTGGAACGTGACCTTTTGAACCTATTTATCTGCTTTCCTACCTACCTATCTATCTATCTATCTATCTATCTATCTATCTATCTATCTATCTATCTATCTATCTATCTATCTATCTATCTATCTATCTATCTATCTATCTATCTATCTATCTATCTATCTATCTATCTATCTATCTATCTATCTGTGTGTCTGTCTGTTTGTCTGTCTGTTTGTCTGTCTGTCTTTCTGCCTGCCTTTCTGTCTGTCTATCCATCTACTACTTTCTGACTTATTTGAATATTTCAACCAAGAATGCAAAAATATTACATCAGTTTTGACGTTTACTGCGTAAAAGCCCCAAGGAAGTTACTGACCCACCATTTTTATCGTCGGAAATCGGTCACCTTAGTCAACAAAGCTTTCATCGTTGCTCAGCACCCAACCCACGTCTTGTGAACTTGTTGAGGCAGTGTTTCGCTAGTTAAGTCAGGTTTACACCATAAGAAGGCTAAAGATAGGATGGCGATGCCAACAAACCGACGGGCGTACTGGTGTTTTTATCGATTGGCACGACCACACTAGAATAAATTATCTCTGCGTTCCCAAAACAACCACCAAATTACTTGTGACATGTTTTGCTGTTATAAATGATAGGGAGGTCATGACCTCTGCACGGGGCCAGGTAAGCGTTCCCATTGGCTCCGACAGTCCAGTGAGCTGAAATTAAGACTTCCATTTATATTACACCGCGATCATGAGCACGTGCTTCTTTATAAAAGCGGCTGTGCCGCTGATTGAAATTACAATTTTGTTGACTGCTCGGTTTTCGCATAATTTATCAATGGACGAAGAGAAGAGATCACCCAATATGTTAACCCCGTCTTTTACAAATCTGTTCGTTCTTTTCCGAAAGCATTTTGAACTTCCATTTGGAAAAAAAAAAATCTTTAAAAACACATTACAATTTGATTATAAAGCTTTCTGTACAATTCCAGTTGATCATTGAAAAAAAAAAAATAATTGACTATTTTCGGCGAACTTTTTAAAGGATGACCTAACTTAAAGTAATTGTGGAGAGTTTCATGTGTTTAGAATTACAGTCTATAATTACAATTCTTTCCTACCGGAACAAATGTGTAGAAATACATAAAACAACAGGTATGTTTCAAAGCAATGTCTCTGTATATAGAAAAAGAGAATAAATCTTTCTGCACAGAGACGACTCTTCTATTGCAACCACCGCCTTACAGTCTATATATAGCACTTTGCATTTTACATTAAAACCATTCTTGTGTAAGGCCTGCTCTCTGTCGTCTCGGGTGGTATTAACAGCAATATTGGTTTAAACATATTTTATTTCAAAAGAAAAAACAAATGGTCAACAGCCTCGCGAGCTTATATGAAGGCCTCTTGTACATATACACAAAACAACATGGATATTTCAAAACACCAGTTCACGGATAGATATCGAATAGGACCACAATTAAAAATAAAAGGACAAATAAGATAAGGTATGAGGGTGTGTGGGCAGAAAGTAGAAAAAAACCTTTACCAACTTGTAGTACAGAATTATAATTTGAACCTTCCAGATAGCTCAATGTTTTTGTGAGCAGCCTCAAAGATTTCCTCATTCTGTCTTTTTGTAAACCCACTTCTTTCAATGCCAAGCAATAAGCTTTTCATGTTGAAGTTGCTAATGGGTAAAATTCTTAGTTGTAACTCGTTCCTAAGTACAACACACCTATTGCATTAAAAAACAAAGAAGTGATAAACATTTCCGTGTCTGCTCCACAAGAGCATGACGGAGTGTCAACAACATCGATTTTGTAGAGATTACTGTTCAGCTGGTTGCTGCCCATTCGCATTCTAGCATGAATAATAGCAATTTTTCTCACTCCAGTATAATAGAACACTGTACTCTTGGGTTTGTTGCGATTTATTGCCCGCTTAAACTTGTCTAGATGGTCGAGGTCCCTGATACGTCGGGGTAATAAATTCCACTCTCGGATAGCTGATGGAAAGAAGGAATTATAAAGTTTGGATTTCTTATCTTCAAAGTTCATTTTTGCTTTGTCCGTCCTGAGACTGTTTCCTGTAATAGATTTCTTAAGTATGATGGAGCTGTTCCGTTAACGATTTAAAAAATAAGTAACAATTTTTGTTTTCTCCTACGCTCAGCTAGATATTTCCCTGCCTGTTTCTGTATAATTTTTTTTCAAGACTTGTTTGTGCAAATGTTCGTGTCACAACCCGAGCTGCAGCCAGCTGGGCAGCTTCCAAACGATCTTTGTCAGTTTTTGCGCATCCATCCCAGACGACACTGGCATACTCCAAGCAGGGGAGTACAAAGGAAAATTAAAGACATTCAAGGGATTTTCTATTCAATTGATATTGTAGGCGTTTTAGGACACCGACTAATATTCTTGATTTTGCAACAATATGGTCCACATGAGTGGACCAGGAGAGGTCAAACGAGAACCATAGTCCTAAGTGCTTGTGCACAGTAACATTTTCAAGAATATTATTATTGAATACCAGGTTGGGATGGCAACAGCAATATTATGTTGTATTGTCGAGCTTGACCACTTTCTTTTTATTCACTTAGCCGCTGGAAGTTAGGTTTAATTGTAATGCATCAGAAGATGGTTATCAGAATATGTATTGTTTAAATTGGCACTATGTGCTATTCAATGCCTCTCTCTTTTCTGAAGCAAACTAGCCCTGACCTTAGTTAACCTGAAGAGCTAAGTCAAGGTCAAGTGGAATATGTTGATGCAAAATACAGGGATCTTCATGCGATAAACACTTCGTGCTCTGAATTCACGTCGAAAATCCTGAAATATTTAAATAATAGTTGGAATTGGATGTGTCAGACATTGTTGATGCAGTTTTGTGACAAATTTTATTCAGTGACCCTTGACCCTGACGTTGTGCATGTACAACTGAATATCCCACCAGAAATATATGCAAGACCGTGAAGAGCTCCATTTGAAGCTATGAAATAAATATACTTAATAAACCATCAGTGGGCTCCATCTGTATGATGTCCATATTCAAACAGATCTACCTTTACTACCCGCTATCCCATGTTAGCAAGATACTGCTTGTGTATGAACCATTACATCCATAGAGACTGCATGGCCATATTATTAAGAAAGCAAGCGCATACGCTCCCTTCAAAACTAGTTTTGGTTTGAGTTCGAACATCACCCAGACACAATATATAAGCGATTGAGGGCGCAAAACATGATACTTCTTCAGAACTCATGGAGACACCAAGTCAAGCTGATGCCCGAAGGCATATTGTTTACAATGACACCGAAAAGATGCAGACGACATTTATGATGTCAGACGCTTGTTGGTAACTTTCAATGTAAAAATGAGATTGCAAGCCGACACATCGGCGTCAGATCCCTCGCAGTTAAAATGAACAAGCTGCTCTAAAAGGAAAGCAGTTTATTTCAGTAGAACATGCTATCTTGCCAATTCTTGAAAAATATATATATATATATATATATAAATACCCTTTTGGGATCAGCGCACTAGTGGTTCGCTTGCTACCAGATGGTTAATATGTAAGACACCGAAAGCACCCAGTGACCAGACCAGAAATGCTTGGCGACCGCTCCTCGCAACATAATTGGCTTCTTTGATGAGACAACAACAGAGTCCCCACCAAATGCACGGGTTACGGTGTCTCTGGTTCAATACGGAGTGCGCGGCAAACTGGTATGCAGATGCATGTGTCACTTTGCTGCCCAAGTACCAGAGATGTCGCAAGATGTTGCCATCTTTGTTGTCTCTGAGACAGAGCAAGGAGGGTAGAGAGAGTTACAATCTTGGCCAGGGCAAGACAGCTTATCTGGACTGCGGGCCCACAAACAATCGTGTTATCAGGTGGGTCTGGCGGTCAAGGGTGGCAAACTTTGACCATACTGTGCCAGCCTTTGTTGGCAAAACTTGCCTTGCATCGGCACCTGCCAGTTCCACGTCATTGTTGGCATCGCTTATGCCCTGTCTTCGGTGGTACAACTGCCCTCCCTACCAGCACTCAGTCTTCGGTGAGAGAACTGTCACCATCTGAGTCTCAATACTGCCCAGTCCCTGTTGGTGCAATTCCCCTATTTGCACAATACTGTGAAAGCGGGTGTTCTTGTGACTAGCTACTTAACAGAGGACAACAATGTCCCCAGGTGGTAATCGTGGATAGTTAATGCATGCCAGGGGCGTTAGTGCATTATGGCTAATATTTTTGACGTACAGTTCATTTTGTTGACTATCAAAATTATAGGATAAAATTATTTCTGTTTATTCTGATTTAACTTTGGAATGTTTATATATGACGTCTGCGTTAAAAGCGTTAAAAATTCGTTGGTGTTCTAAGTCAACTGGAAGTCAGTGCGTCCATCCCAGCACGGTGCAAGAAAGAAAATTCAATGGATTTGTGCCATTCTTTGTTCAGCGATTACGGGCATACCTTACTTTCTTCTGCCACAAGGTGTTCAATATTTACAGGCGCAGCTTGTCTTGTGTCCCTGTTTTCCACCATTGTTAGAAAGCTCTTTTCTGCCAGCTTACCCCGTTTGTATGAACTTTATTCGTGCAATAGATAACCTGTCTATCCCATGAATAATTATCTGTCTGTCATATCAAATACGAAAGGCTGATTACACACCAAACAAGGTCCTGTTACATAGCGTGTGATGCAATAACGGCATAGCTGCGGGAACAGTTCTCTCTTCAGCTGACCTTGACCTTCATGTAGTAAATTCAAAATAAGTTCCAACTTGAGATGAGCCGAGTTGAGCTGTTGCTGCGATTTGAACTGAGCTAAATAAGCAGATCTGAGCAGGATAGTGAGTGATTTGAGTGACCTGGATACGTAACTTGAGGACCTAGTTTTAAGAAAAATTCTGCCAAAATACCTGTCCACCAAGCTTAGAGAGGACCGCGAGTGTGGATTTGGAGTAAATAGCATAAACATATACAGCACTCGAACCTTCCAATATAAAACAAGCTAATATATTCTTATCGAACAATGTATCTTTCGAAAATTTGTTAAAAATGATGAAATATACAGAGGTTCTACTAATAGTACATGTTCGTGTTTTGTGAAAAGTGAGTTAAGCTACATTCACACGTATGAAAACAATACAACATGCGATTTAGGAGAAGGTTAAAATGGCAAAATTCACACAAAAATCCATTCAAAATAAAAATGCAGCACTATTTGTTGAACAAATTAACATTTAGTGGTCCCAAGAAGTGTTCCTGTGCAATTTGATCAAATGGATTTAGGGAACAAGTTTTCGTTTTCTTTTTAAAGAATTCTCACCCCCCCCCCCGATTTTTCTTTCATTAAAGATTATAAATTCACTGAACCGTGACTTGGTGAAACAAATTTTGTGTATCTCCGCCACGCAGGATTTCGCAGACGGTCTCTGAGACGTCGAACATACATACATGCATGTAAATTGCGGATGATGGAGGAACTATGGACAATAGTAAATCCTTTAAGCTAACCGACATGTCAGCTAAGGTAAAAAGAGCCAAAAGCACTTGACAAAAATACATCCGCCCATGTGCAGAAATGCTGCTTTGTCGAGAAAGGTTTTGCTGCAAGCACTCTGGTTTGCCCATGTGGTATTTCTCGAGTTTTTGTTTTAATGAAATGTGTGAAGCTTCACACAGGTAAACAGCCGCACGTAAACACAGAACATATATCAACGCCTTTTCTAAAAGAAATATACCGAATGTGAAATTCCATAAGATATGGATATATATTGTGATCCAAGTCAAAGGAGATTTTTCCGCTCCTAGATTGGCCATAGTCTGCGACCATCGCCCAAGGCACATTGTGGACCATAATCCATAGATACCGGACTTCGATCAGTCTATCTAGTGGACGATACATCGATTTTAGCGCCCCCAAAATGGTGCTTGTTTATATAACAGTAAAAACATCATGATAATTAATTCTACAATTTTTAATTGGAAGTGTATGACCCAAGGCTTTTATAAAGCTCCAGTTATACATCATCAATCGTACAAGCAGATGAAAGACAAGGGGTTCATTTGATTTGGCTCCTGCTCTAGAAAACCTAGTTGGTGGCAAAATTGTCCAAAATGTAAACCATTGTTAATTTATGAATTGAGGGTTGACCCTTTAGACCGAATTTTAATCTACTTCATGCTTTAAAAAAATAGGCCAGTAATATCATAAAATGATTCACAAATGTGTTCCTCCTTATCTTTCTGATCTTTTACCGCCTACTACCTTAAATTCATCGAGAAAATCAACTAAACATAAGGCAAATAAGAAATGTTAGGACTGAACGATTCATCAATCCCTTACTTCCCTCTACAATCAATTTATGGAATGATCTTCCAATAGATATTAGGCAATACTCTACATTATCACTTTTCAAAACCAAATTAAAATGCCTGTGGTTTGAAGATGCCCCTCCAGTATTCTTTGCACATGGTCAGTGTTTCCCTAATATATGTCAAACTCACTTAAGATTAAGTCGTTCCCCTCTGCAATGTCATCTGTACCAGGTTAACATAAGCAATGATCAAACATGTTTATGCGGGTGTCCACTTGAGGATACGGAACATTTCTTTTTAACTTGTCCGCGATACTCCCCTCTCCGAAAAATTCTTTCAAAAACGTTGGCTTCAATTTTGGCACCCGGGGTCCACTTAGAATAGAAAAATAACTTTGTAAAGATCATGTTAAAGGGGAGCCGCGACCTAGATATTGAATCAAATAAAGCAATATTTACAACTGTACAGAATTACATTGCAGAGTGCAGACGGTTCAACTTTTAGATACTTGTTATATGACATCTTTATGTATATGTGATGCCTGCTCATTTATAATTAGTTGCTTCTGTTATATTGCGTAACATTTTCCAAGCTTGTCTGTCCAGTGTGTGTTGTAAATATATTATGTGCGTTTTTTATGTCTGGAGAGCCTCCAGATTAGCTATGTACAGCTATTAGGTGATCCAGAATAAATAAATATGTTTATAATAATATCATGCATAGCTTTGTTTGTTTCTTCAACTTTTATGTGGCAGAGCCTATCCGGAGGAATGCAACAGTACAGTGGATTGAAAGATATATTTAAGCGTTGCACTTTACAATTTTACCTTAAACACAAACATATCTCTTTCCCTGCTTTTCCTCAATGCATACAATTCAGCCAAGCATCCGAATTTCACCAGTATAATACTCGTAACCTAAATCGTTTCATCCCAAATCTAGTAAGCCGTAAATTGACAGAAAATTGTATAAGAAATTATATTTTCAGACTTGTAAACGAACAGATTAATGTATTCTAAACAAAATTAATACACATAGTTCTAAGGGTTTCCCTGATTATATGCAACTTTTGTGTATTTCACAATGCAAGTTTGAGCGCACTCAAACTTTTTGTGCAAAGAAACTTTTGTAACCTAATGTAACATGTTCTTTATGAGGTGGCATCCATGATAGCGGCAGTTTTTCTGCCTTAATGGTTTCTCATCGGACAATATCGAGATTTCTATGTTCTTTGGTTTCATTTATATGTGTCATCTTGTGAATTCAATGTACACTGTGTTATTGTTAAATATTATACTGTCTGAGTCTCAGTGGGTTGTAACATATAGTTTTAAATTGTAAGTGGTAGGTAAACAGATATCTATATTTGACGTTTCTTAATTACAAAGTCTTTTGAATCAGTTTGACATGCTTGGTGTGAAGGTATCTGTTATGTCCTCTGTTTGAACTAGGCTTAATGTGGGAAAGATTGGTTTAATAATGATGGCGTTTAAAGCAGGATAATTATTAATTAACACAGCAACAGATTATCCCTTTATACGGGCGATCCTGCTTAGGTTTAATGTTTCATGGTTACAGTAAGATTAAACCAGCTGTTTTTCTTGGCTGGGGTGTGAAGATGAGGGGTGAAAGTGGGGGATTTGGAGCGATCCACTCAACCCACTGAAAATGTTAAAACAGACGACAATTCACAAGCGGGTGCATTTGGGCAATTTAATAAGGACAGGATAGAAATTGCATCAAAAGTTGATGTGAGGAACCTTCGATAGTATTCAACAAACGCAGTTTATAATTTAGTATGGTTGCACTGTTTCCTGGCTTAAAACAACAACAACAACAACAACAACAACAACAACAACAACAACAACAACAACAACAACAACAAAAACAACAAATAATAAAAAAACCCGCCATCATGGTCGTCTGTGTAACCTCCGAAGAGTATGTGCCCTTGACCTCGCTAAAAAATCTCCCATGTATTTGTTAACCAGAAATCTGAAAGCAGATAGACTTTCTATCATGTCGGCCCCTGCACAATGTTACCTCCAAGAAGGCACCATCAAACAGGAAAATCAAGCGCCTTCGACCAGGATTCGACTCAAAAATATACCGAAGTTGTTGTTTTGAATGATTCAAGGGACATTAAATGTATACATGTTTGCAAATACTCGAAACCTTTCACTCGTTGAAAAACTGAAAACAGCATAACATTTCTTGACTATGGCATGGGAATTATTTCATTTTATCTCATTATAATATCATCATCATCATCATCATCATCATCATCATCATCATCATCATGTGCCTTGAATAATACTTTGAATCTGGACACATGTTCTTGCAAATGAAAGGAAAAACTGACAATAATATAAAAAACAACAACAAAACAAAACAAAACAAAACAAACAAACAAAATCTTAAAAAACAAATAAACAAACACACAAAGGCTAAGTATCTTGCTGCGTTTGAAACTATACGAATCATCTTTCGTATATTTCACCGATACAAGCAAACGGTTGACTCAATTTATGATTTCTGGTGTGTACGGATATTTCCTTAAATATAGATCACAGGGTACAATTTTTAGGATATTTCTTCTTCCCGCGAGACCCCCCCCCCCCAAAAAAGGGAAGAAAAAATATAAGATAAGTCAAGCAGACATTATTGCCAATACCTATGTCATGTGGCAGAGAAGTATCTTTTCCCTCAGTCGGGAAAGCTTTTGAGCATAGATATTTCGGTTGCATCATTCAGGAAGAAGACGGTGGAGACTTGTCTGAGGATGCCTTTCATTTTTTCTTCCAGTGTAACAAATATGTCTTGCAAAGAAATGACCTACAGACAAAAATTACAACTTTAGCTTCATTCAACACAAAACAATTCTGTTTGGAACATCAACAAAAATGAACTCAAAGAATACGGAAATTTTTAATGCTGTCCACTATTACATAAAAGCAACTGGAAGATTTAATGTTTCACTATTGTTACCAATTTACATAATGCTCACAGACTGGCTTACCCTCCCTTTCCTTCTTACCACAGTCCGTAATGTCCTGTTTGTTATCTATTCGTTATCTAGATGTTATCCATTTACTTGTTGTGTGTCTGTTTATGTACAAGAGGCCTTCATCGCCTGTTGGCCAATTGTTTTTGCAATAAATATGTTTAAACCAAGACAGTATATTTGCGAGCGTTTGGGCGGTTTGAGTAAGACAGAGTTAAACCACAAATAAAGTTTGGAGCAAAAGAAAATCAAGTGCTTCATTTCTTGGGATGTAGTCACTTACATTCTCGAACTTTTACAAATCTGAAACTCCAGAAACAGTATTGTAAATTGACACGGAATGTTGCACATATTTTTGTAATTTGTTATCAAATTATCAAATAATAAATTCCCAAATAAGTCGGAAATTTATATAATTTCTCGTAAGCTCCTTAACCCTTTACCCCTTTATTTACACTTGGGTCAACACATTTCCTTGGCATGAGTCGGGCACTAAGTGCCCAACTCATGGCAAGGAAAGTTGTTGACCTGGAGCATGTGATCATGACAGGGCTCATCCACAATTCTCACTGAAAATTGTTTTTCATTACAGTTGAAATTAGTTGAAAAAACACTGAAGCAGACAAAATTTCATTATCCTCAGGTGATATTGCGAGATACAGAGCAATACGGGAGGAACAGGCGTTTGTCCGACATCTGTTCGTGAGAGACTTGGCCAAAAAGTGTTCATTTATTTCAGCATTTCTCTACTTTTAGTAAAAAGAAAAAAAAAAAAAAAAAAAAAACCGGTCGGCAACATTTGGTGTATTCAAATGGAGAGTGTTTTTTTTAATTTCCTTCTTTATTCCCCCATTTCTGATATAGTGTTTTAATAATTCTCTCAAATAAAGCAGCTGGAAGAAACATGCCAGCTGTTTGTATGCATAGACAACACTACAGTTGTTCCGATACAGCGCACGGAGGACACCTGCTGAAATAGTCGTTTCAAACATTTTAACCGGACTCTACATGGTATAATGTCAATTAAATTTGAGGAAACACAATTTTGAGTTTTCATTGTTTTAATACGTACACACTATGATATTTACGATCACGATCCTCAATCCAGTAGGCATAAATTATTTTTCCTTTGAAAACAGAAAACCCCTCGGGGTTGTTCTTTATATACAAATTGATATCAAACCACACAAAAAATTAGCCTAATCCTACACACATGCCCCACTCTCCATTGTTATTTTAATATGCCTATTTACTTAATAAACTGTGTGAAAAAAAAACTCGATTGTCTGTGAATATAGAAAATGGAGAACAACCGATATTGATATTGTAACAGAGAGAGCTAGACGTAAATGTCAACCATTAAAAGGCTGATTCTTGTCATGGTCTCATTATTACTTGAGTGTCAGAAATTGTCCGGGATCAGGATAGCATTTTATTTCTGTGACACCGGGTTTCTCACCCTGTTTTTTTTTCTTCCTGATCACCGCAACTACAAGTTATGACCAGTTATGTTTGCCATAACGTCATTGCTAATCCATATTAACCCCTTCCCTCCTTAAATCGCCAAAAGTCTCATCGGATTTCAAATGACGTCTGCTCATAATTAAATGCTTACTTGATGGTAAATATATTGAATGAGAATGGTAAGTTAAACAAACAGGAACAAGGTGTACATTCTTCTTCCCCCGAAACTAGGATACAATTAATATAAAGTCACAGTTAGATATGGGTTTTTTAAGCCCACTGCGGAAGTTATGGCAAGCAAAATGTTAATTTCGTCTTCCTCAGTGGTCAAACACGAGGGTGATGGCGATATGATACCGAATTTGTTCTTTTCACAGTAATACTTAATAACAAAGACGCAAACACTGAACACAGCACGATAGTATATGTGATACGGCAAGCCAGCGATATGAAGTCATCTAACAATTTTAGCTGTTGAAGAAGAAATCCTTCGACGGCATTTATCTATTCCAGGTGAATTTCACTTGCAGGTTGCATATTATTTTGAAATATATACAGATATGATGTACAACTTGTTGGGAAATATGCTAAACCATGTTAAATATAAAATCTCCAAAGGCACTGTGGTAGGAATTAATCGAAGAAGAGGCAACGTGTTTGGTAATGAATATCGCTAACCTATCTTTGAATTGTTCATTTGTTGGCAACGTACACCATTCAAATGGTCTATCAGGGCCGTGATATTGGGTGGAAAAGGGCCATTACTTTGAACGACATTATCGTAAACATGTAAATTCTAACGATGTATTGTGCAATGGTCCTGGACAAGAATATTAGCATGACAGCATCTAAGTCCCGTTCATAAAACAGGAAAATCACTATGCACAGTTCAAAAGATCATAGGACTCTTTTTAGAATTGGACAATTAGAAGACCACAATACTTTATAGGCTGCATGTTCCTGTAATATATATATATATATTATATATATATATATATATATATATATATATATATATATATATATATATATATATATATATATATATATATATATATATATATATATATGCTGGAGATTTGTGGTCTCCTATGTAACTGACCATTCCAAAAGTACTCTGTTGAAAATAGGTGTTACTTTCAGAGTCAATCTCCATTTATGTGGCTTCGGCGGTAACGGATACTGAACATCGCTTGCAGGGTCATCTTGCCAGCAAGAATGTACGGTAATCCATTTTTTTTCACACTCATCTTATTTTGCAAATGATGTGTTTTTATCATTGCCAAATTGTATGTATGCATTTACTTTTATGTCAAATAAAATGTTCTTAATCTGAACAAATCTGTATATATATATATATATATATATATATTGAGTTTATATGATTTGGATAAATAGATATTTGCCTTTAGTTCAATTTCTTCTGTAAGGAAGTCATTGTATATTAGAGATATAAAGCTTTAGAGAGCGTTACGTTAAATATTTTCATCCAGTCATCCGCAAACCTATGGACATTTTTCCAATTTTCTCTTCAAGTTTGGTTTTCAACATGGAAGCTGTTGGAAGCTGTTGGAAGCTGTTGGAAGCTGTTGGAAGCATCTAGTGAAAAGTCTATTTTAACAGCTAGTATATACATGGAGACAAATTTGCAATCAATCAATCCAATCAATAAACCAACCCACCAACAAGCAAAGAAACAAAAATGTTGATGTTTTCTAGATACTAACAGATTTTGCAAGGCAGTATTGCGATATATATATATATATATATATATATATATATATATATATATATATATATATATATATATATATATATATATTCAAATTATTCCCTTGAGCAGAAATGATCTTCCAAGCAGATCGGTCTCGGTGTCTACTGCACTGAAACTCAGCAGCGTTGATCTGGCTAATAAGCAATAAACTAACATTATAACTTGTGGCTGTTAACCAGACGAAGGTGGTAGCTTTAACTGTTTTCCTACTTATAGCAAAAAAATAATAATAAAATAAAAAAAAATGTAATAAAAAATAATAAAAGAAAAATCTACCTTCTTATTTGAATTATAAGAATCAGTCTAGATACAAGAGAATCGTATGTAAGATCTTTCACTCAAATATCGACATCTCTAGTCTCAAATTATTTCATCCAGGTCAGCATCATCCGGGGTGCGTTTTGCATGTATCGGGACTAGCACAAGTCGAAGAAAGTGTTGACTCACTCCAACATATACCACCGAAAGGTTGGAACGAAGTTTGGAAAACCTAGCTATCTAATCTAGATTTGTTCCTATGCAAAGAATAAAACGCGTCAAAATGTATTGCGAACTTACGTTACTTATTGGAGTTTAGTCAGAAACTTGGCAACTATTGACATAAAGGTGATGATCATATGATCTTCTTGGGTTTTTTCCCATGGAGATTCCGATAACCATTTTTCCTCGTTCATAACACAACAGTAAACGAACATACATAACTGTGGTGATTACAACACCCCACATGATTTTTGTCATACAAATACGAAAGCCATACGACCTTGGCCTTTGACATACAGAAAATGTCTCCTGGCCCTGTTTATTAAGTGGGGGTGTTCTGGGATCGGCGAGGAGGCGCGTGGACAGATAGAAAGTTACGATGAGCCCTTTCCCGGTCAGAATGAGACTAAGTCAACAGCTTTCTTTGAAGCAGGCCCAACCAACAGAGTGGAAGGCTGTTGACTTGGAGCATCAAATTAGCACGTCTTGTCTACATTTTTCGCTGAAACTGTTTTCAATCAGTGGAAAGCAGCTTATCGAAATCACAAAAGCAGACAACACTTGACAACCTGGCACTTTTGGGTGATTTAAGCGCCAAGGGACTAACGATTTATTGCCGGGAATGTAAACAGCTGAGTGGATCGGATATTTATACCGAGTGGAGTTTCCCGATAGAGTCAACCCAGTTGTCCTTTCCGACACATCACATGGGGGGGGGGGGTGTCACGCATGGTTACACCCGCTTCCCTATTAAGTCCATTCACCTGACCTAACAAAGTTTTTGCAGCTCTCCCTCAAATTCTTCAACGTATTGTTGGTAATTTGTTTACTTTATTGTTCTCAGGGCAATGATACAACAATAAGGTTCTTCCACCACTTTTTTTTTAACTTTTCCGAGAAATGCTAGATGGGATAATCGGCTTTATCAAAGACATTATCAGCCATCCCTTCGATTACTTCATTCGCTGTTGTCAAGGGTACTCCTGGGTATACTCCTACCAAGTAGCCTCGAACCAAAGCTAAAGGGGGAAATTGCTCCTGAATTTTGTTGCAGGTGTTGGTTTAAACATATTTTATTCAATGAAAACAATTGGGGAGAAGGACCGGGCCCTATATAAACCCCTCTTGCAGAAAACGAGACGGTAAGACAGGACAGACGTTACATCACATAGCCTACTGCCGTGCTCTATGAGTGGGGCACCGCACTGAGCTAACAAGGAAAAGTAAGACACAACAAGGTCCACAAGACAGACAGTGTGGCTAGTATAAATTAACAATAGTCAAATTAACCTTGAAGTTCACAGATACATGTAGATTGCAATTTACAAGCAGAATTGAGTCCATATATATATTTGTTGATCATGTTTTGTTTAATAATGTTTTCAAATTGAAGATTTGGGGAGACAGATGTAAATATGGTATAAATTGAGATGATGGGTGAATGAATAACATCCTTGTATTTGTTCTGTCTGTATAGTACATGTGCATGGAATTTCCTGGTTCCTGTTCCAAGATCCTGATTTTGCCTTTTCACTTTCGTTGTCTACTATTTAATTAATCACTGGAACACTGGTATAACAAGCCACCACCTTCACCGAGTTATGCATTTTATGACAAGATATGTTACCATGGATGTGTGGATAGTTTAATAATGTACATCGCAATGCAAATGTATGACACCGTGAGACAGCTCATCGTGGTATAACTTACTATGAAAGGTCGCTACACCTTGGTATAAGACACTTGACCACGGTAACACTTCCTATGACAAGACACTTCACCAAGGTAATACTTGGTATAAGACACTTCATCATGGGAATACTTGCCATGGTACTTCACCATGGCAACACTCCTTATAACAAGACACTTCACCCAGGTAACACTCGCAAAAAGACACATCACCATGGTAACACTCGCTGTGACAAGATATTTTACCAATGTAACACTGGTATAAGACACTTGACCATGACAACACTTGCTATGACGAG
This sequence comes from Hermodice carunculata, assembly GCA_964020975.1. NCBI lineage: Eukaryota > Metazoa > Annelida > Polychaeta > Eunicida > Amphinomidae > Hermodice > Hermodice carunculata. The sequence goes on along the minus strand of OZ026618.1, from coordinate 69,304,875 downwards.
GCACTTCACCATGGTAACAGTTGGCATGCGTGGCCCTTCCGACACGAGACTCTGCTAGACACAGCATCAATGTAGGCGAAGACAATGCAAGAAAAGGAAGATACGCCTGACATGATGAGGCAGTCCACAGTGAAACGCTCCTCCATGGATGGACGCCATGACAAGACGTTGTGAATTAGCTGCTAAGGGCATGAGAAGACATTTTATCAGAAATGCACACAGTGAGGTAAGACACTCCGTCATAGATAAGCATGGCGTGGCAAGAATGTTGTAAGTGCATATGTTACGAGGAATCTCACCGCCACCGTTACACCACGGATACACAAGATATCACGAAGCGTAACGCCATACGCCACCAGTACTGCAGTCGTAAGACCAAGCTGCATCATATCCCATGTCTGTGGATCTCTTCCTTTTTATGACCGGAATCAAGTTAACATCTCTTTGTTAAACCGCGCAAAATACGGGGAAAAGAATCATCAAAACGACTATTTTACATGAGAGGTAAATGATTACCTGAATCAGGAAGGGGACAAATACGTGACACTGCTGCAACTTTCATAAAAAAAAAATTACAAACACTGCGGTTGATATCCGCTGGCAAAAAAGGGCACTAACAGCGCATTTAAGTTAGAATGAGATAGCACAGCTCTCGCTCATAAATGTTAACCCTTCCCTGGACAGCATACAGGCAGTTCAAAAACTTCCTATGTGTTCTGGTGTCGTTTGATTGAAGTATACTCCCGAACCAATTGCACTTTAACCCGCAAAATCCTTCGAGGTAATTCAGACAAAAGTAACAAAGCCGCGGTCACCAGCTTTTAATGCCAAACTCTGGACATTTTTACGGCGCACGAGGCACACGCCGAAGAATACAGGTGGCTTAGTTTTTTTAATACGTTTTATGGCGCACTGGACACGCGGGCAAAAGCGTTTGACTCACTTTTATTAATCATTGTAGCTGTCAAAGAAAGTCGCTGCCGACCAATTTCTGGGGGAAAGCGTTGCGTTTTGTCGAAATTGAATGAAAATGTAGGCCACGTATAGCCATATGTGTTCTTAGATGAATTGCTCCATCTACCTACCAACCTGCCTACCTACCTACCTACCTACCTACCTACCTACCTACCTACCTACCTACCTACCTACCTACCTATCTATCTTCCCTCCTACCCACCTACCCACCGACCTACCTACCTGCCTGCCTTTCTGCTTGCCTGTCCAATAGAATGGCCAGTCCAGAGTGAGTTGATGATACTTGATAGAAATCGCTTCTTTCGCGACCTTATACCACAAGTACGTTTATCATATATCTCATATGCGGTATTAAACTCAACCTCGTAACCCTAATGATTAATAACTGTTACCTATTTGTGGCATCTGGTGAAGTGTATAGGCCATTATATTTTTTATACCACACGCGCACAGATTAAAAAAAACAACAACAAAAACACATAATCTATAAGGGATGAAATTAACACGTAAACGTGACTATGTTTGACTTTCAGTTGCCATAGGCCACAACAGTACAGCATTTCAGATGCGTTACACCTCTCCCCCACGCGGCCGTCTTGTTGCTGTACTTATTATGGTCTCCTTGATTTGGAAAAAAGCTGTACATTTATTCCATAACTATAAATGGGCAAGATTCTGTTCATGTATTGATTTTTCATATTGCATCACATATTATTCAGTTAATGATTCTGTTGCAAAAAAATCCCGGAAAGCCACGGATCTTTGTGCACATTAAATCTATTACAAATATGACTTCCCATGGGAAAACAAGTTCCCTCAGGGACTTAAATTTTCATGTCATAACCTCGAACCCAAAATGCAGTCAAGTGATATGAGATGGTCTCAGAGAAGAGGCACTATAAAATCATTATCATATTCATACTCATTGAAAATTAATTGAGTGAGAGATTTAAATATGTAAGCACACTTTAAATTCATTAGTTTTGGGTCTCGTGTTTCGAGTATATCAAAAGACATTCTTATGCCTAGATTTAGAGATTTCCGATTTTAAAAAATGTATACGCTAAGATGACTAAGAATAGCTATATAACAAGGTCTTACTATTCCCTTGCAACATCAGTGACTTTTATAAGCTTTCTTCTTTAAGTGCCTCATTTTGTACGATATCTTGGCAGATGATCCTTGACGCTTGCCTCTCGCACTGGTAGACAATGGACGGTGATTTCACGTGTTGTCTCTTTGCCTTTTTCGTCTGATTCTAAATGGATGCATGTCAGGTTAATATGTCCTTAACTAGGAGTTTAACCTTCTGTACTCTCAGTACCCACCCAGGGGCTCTCCCAGACAGCCCTTGGCTCAGTTCTATCATGCAACCTCGTTTTGGTGCAAAGATTAGCTTCACTACAAATATTTCCCTGGTCGGGAAATTTTATATTGATATAAGAGATTCCGAAAAAGTCAGTTTGCCCTACCCTCTTAGATTTTTATTTATTATTCTTTGTTCTATATTTTTAATTTGAATATACAAAACAACACATTTTTGTCTCAAAAGTACGAGAGAATTTTTTCCAGTGGAGAGATATTTTATTTCCTAGGAAAGGCAATTTGTTGCGCTGTCAAGGTCATCATTTATGTAAGGAAATATTTTTGCGGTGCGGTTTTCTTCCACGGATGTAATCAGGCCGGTCTCTACCAGTGAACACGAGCATGAGACAAAAGAAGACAAAATATTTCAGTGATATGCATCACACCCATTAATCATAGCTCTGTTACTCCCAGACTGGCGGATTAAGCGCCCAACGGTATCATGTGACGTAACATATTTTTACGTCACGTTTGTAGTCATTTTAAAATCTATAACATTGATGCTGGTTTATGTTTGCAAGGGAGATAAATCTTCGAGACATTTGTTTGTTTATGTGCTTAGGTTTTTTTGTTTTTGTTTTTCAATTATTTCAAACGTGCAGCTGTAATTAATGAATGCAAATAAAACTGGCCTCATCGAAAATACAATCCATGTGATTGATGTCTCTGAGTGCTCCGCCCTCACTACAGAAATTCGGCCAATCAGAGGAATAGCATTGTCCACTAGGCAAGTTTTATTTCCATGTTTTTCCGAATCTGAGTTCATTAGACGTTCTTGTCTTTTTCGTTCTAGTTAAATACAACGTGGTTTTCTCCAGCAATCCATCTCCTATGTTGTAACGTTATGGCGTTTTATGACCTAAAACGTGGCTGACTACTCGTATAATTCCCACCCACAGCGTTCCATGTATTCACTATAGAGTCCTAATCACCAAACACTGATATCATGCAGTCATTTTATAAATTTGTAACTATTTTCAAGCAGCTTTATTGGCTTGAATTAACTTGGATATACATCAGGAGCAGGCGACCTAAAATATTAAGCGATATCTGTTATTTTATTGAAATCATATTCATTCTAAAGTGAATTTTGTTTATCTTCTCCATTATACTCATCTTCAGTGATCAACATCTAATTGAATACAAAATCATAGCCCTCTTGTACATTATCTGGTTGTGCGTGCTATTTTTATCTCAGTAGATGAATGATATGTATATAATAATGGCTTATCTTCATCACAAAATTTATTTCTATTTGTTTCTGCCTAACCTGTCTAATATCATATCAAAAGTATTGAAAGCTGGGCAAATAAAACTAAAATCTTGTGTGAAGACACACATGTCACCAACCCTGATCTGGTCAGAATGAGACTGATTACTGATTCGACAGCATTCATCGGCGTGGCTAGGATCGTAGTGTGCTTGTTAACCTGATAAGCCTAGATCTCCCGCACAATTCTCCTTTTTTTCTGTATCGGTATCAACGAAAAGTTCGAGAAAAGACATTAAAGCTGACGACATTTCTCATTTACGTGTTTTTGGAATATTTACAAGATTTTAGAAACGCTCTGCACCCTCAAACTTGTTGATTCTAGTTCCTCATTGTCGTTAAAGAGTTCAAGGGTTAAGATGTTACTTTAAGATCACACACTACAACATTGTCCTCACCATTACTTCAGATTCTAACATATTTTTATCATAAATTATGCTCATGTATTAGATTGCATGACATTTTGTAATGCATCTGAATATGCGAAAGGCAAATCCAGTCTTTAGGGACAGCACTATTATATTTCTTTGACATTTAAGACAAACTTTTTTTCTAAGCAAGCCCACGTTAAGATGTGGCGTTACGTAGCAGATTGCACCAATGATTTCCCAATGCGAGCGCCATTTAAAAATACCAGGTGAAATAGAACATATGACTGAATGTTAACGATCAATTGACACAAGAAGAGTTGCTTAGAAATGTTTGTGATTGTAGCCTATGTAACAACAAGCATGCTTGGTTGTTGTTTAAGCTACATTGTCTGTCAAGTATGCCAACCCTTCACCCCCACCCCCACCCCCAATATGCACACTTAAAACTATTGTTAACAGTACATGTTATGGTGCTGCCTATGCATTCCAAGAACGGTGTAACCCTTTCGTGTCGCAAAGGAGCTCTTAGGACAGCTGCCGACAATGGCAACTCTTTGGTGGTACGAGTCTTATAGTTCCTATACAAACCTTTGATAAACTGTCGATTAAGTAATACATTGCTAACAATAAAGAGATTTTTCTGGCCAACATATTCGCCTAAACCACGGTATAATAATCAGTGTGAAAGGGAGCACAAGCATTTTCAACGGAGAGATAAACAGGATGCAAATGCTTCCACATGAGGAATGCGATATTTTCCCACAAGCATGTAAGACCACACATTCTCTGCAGCTTTTAGTGATCCATCCATCCATCCATCTACCTATCTGTCTGACAGTCTGTCTGTCTGACCTTCTATGTGAAAAGAAAGCTTACACCCTCACGAAAATTTTAGTGTTGTCCAGGGGTTATACATTTCAGTGTTGTCTACTTTATTTTGCTTTATGCATACTGGTGCTCGGACTTGATTTTAACGGGCTTTGAGGAAATCATTGCCACGAATATATGCACAAAACAATATGCACAAATATATTTTTAAATAAATATATGCCTATATAAATATATATATACGACGTAACCATTCAGTTCCACAATGCCAATGGTCTGTGTAATGAATTTTGCAAAATGTTATTGCTATTTATGCTAAGAATCCATAGTATTTTTGACTTGTCGGTAAACACTACAGATGGGCACAGCTTAGCCGACACTTCGGCTAACTGACTGCAAATAGTCCTATCACTGTTGCCGTACGTTGAGCTGTAAACTCTTTCAAAGCCAACTACGACTAAAGTTGAACCTTTTTAAGACGACCTGCTCTCAATTATAATAAAGATGCTAGATTTATATTCCTTGAGAATGTGTCTTAAATTCAAATACCAGCATGCCTGCAGTTCCAGAGAATATAGTCTACAGCTTTACTCGGCGCGCTTAGCCAAAAGTGCGCCGAGGAAAGTTGTTGACTCAGCCCAAAACCTGGCACAGAAAGTTGGGATATTTCTGAAGCTGCAAACGCAGTACTTGTTAACAGTTCACTTTGCTTTCTCGTCAAGTGCGGCCAGGGAAGGGTGGGCTATTTGCTTCCAATTCCAAGGGCAATGCAGAATAAATGCACAAATGTGTCAGATTACAAGGCATATGCTTAGAGTTATTGCTCAGCAAACATCGACTAAAATCAGCTCCGCGGTAAACTGTAGCACACATACACACACACACACACACACACACACACACACATATATATATATTATATGTGTGTGTGTGTGTGTCTGGAGAGAGAGAGAGAGAGAGAGAGAGAGAGAGAGAGAGAGAGAGAGAGAGAGAGAGAGAGAGAAGCATTGATCCTTTTTCCTAACATCACATCGATTTACTGTGTGTACATGGGCTCCAAACTAAGCCTAGTTTCACAGAAAATAGCCCAATCCTTACTTTACGGGCAGAAAAGAAAGCCATCGACGACCCGGTTGTTTTTATGAGATCACTGGTGTTTCTACCTCAGATATTAAAGACCCGTCCACCTTCCTCCGCCCCGTTCCAATCCATTGCTGCAAAGTATGGGGAACCACTCGACACGGATTAACCATTTGTTTTTTTTTTAACATATAAATAATCGCATTAATCAGAATTACTTTAATGATCCCAGATTACAATATTTCATTAAAAATAACCCTTAAGTACAAGCATGCACAATATTAAGTGAATATTTCCAGACTTGTTCCGGATCAACGCCTTTCCTCGTTGCGCTCTTGGGAGTCGACAAAAGCCGGTGCCTCATTCTAAAATCCGGCACGGCGAGAGTTAAAGTTTCAATATGAACGAGTCCCTGTCACGATGATGTTTAACCCCTTACATGTGATGCAAGCATGTTAGTGGTGAACACTGAGCCTTGGTGCTGCAGCTCTGGACACTCTATTTTGCTGAGATATATATGCCTTCCCTGTACTCGCCTTTTCTTTTATCTTGACGGATCAGGACTTTATCCTCAGTGGGGTAGCACCACTGTAAACTCTGCACTTGCAGGACAAATGCGACGAGAGATTAAATATTGTTACAAAATTCAATACATCAGACAGCTAAATCGCCTTGTTATTTTCCGTATACATCGCAGGAAAACTGCAATCATCTGCTTTTAAATTCTGCTTACGAAAGGTTCACGAGAAGAGGATAATCCAGCATACGTAATAGTAATTTATTAAGGGTTAGACAATAGCGAAGCCATTGGGAGCGGTGGCCCGGCATGCCGGTCTGGTATGTGGGGAAATGCGTGCGGCCGGGCAGCATGCGGGATACCATTGACCCATCAGAGCGAGCGGCACAGAAACAGCAAGCGTGCATGTAGATATGCAGATGTGTACATGTACCGGGCTAGAGTATGCCAAAGCTTGTGCAGGCCGAGGTAGACGATAGATCGATAAGAGGCCTAGCAACCCAACAAGGCTTGCCAGCCAGCGTACGCAGGGACAAACGGGACACGAAGCCCAAGACAAGGGGACGGCCGACAAGACGGACCGAACCAATAGCCATTTGTAAGCATTGTGCAGCCCAGGCCAAAGAAAGATCCTTCGCCTGCATTTTAAAATGGCCACCACATAAAATATCATACATATATATATCCGCCGTACCACAAACATGAGAAGACAGCCAACGCATACATTGTTAACCAACATTGGATGCCCAAAGACGGTTATTGTCACAGCAACATAAATGCGTTACAAGATGCTAAAATGTTCGCAGATACAGGGTTATTTGCAGTAGGAGATATGAAAACGTGCAGAGCCACCTCCATTATTTGCATCATAAAATGCTCTGTGCGTACACATATGTCGAACAATAATTTATATGTGCATTGAATTATAGACACTGCATATATAGAGCGAACTAACTTGTATAACACGACATTGCTATGTTGTGCCCACAAAACATTTAATTTGAGGCGGATGTTGGACAACATTCGTCGCGTACATGCATTTTCATTCTTTGCGTTTTAAGTCCACACCGGCTTTTTAATTCCTGAATGTCTTAAGCATAAGTTTGCACTAATAAATGAGCCATCAAGGGCAACAATAGTAAGACTAACATGTGTATATTTCGCAGAGAACCACTTTATCACTTTAACCATTTCAGCTCGCGAGAGGTAGGTTCGAAGAATTTACTCGCCATATAATAGATGGAAATGTCACTTTTATGTCGAAATTACAGTATTTCACTCTCAGCAGCACTTCGGTGGCAATGATTTTGTTTATGGTAGAGCAGTTGTTGTAATATTGGGAATGCGTACATATGAACGTTTTTTTAAAACGATCTTCAAATTTGTCTGCTTCGACGTGAAAGATGTTTATCTGATTCAACAATGTCAATGGTGTTTTTATGATAAGAAGCTTTGCAGAGTCCAAAATTAGGTATGTTTTGTTCGGTTATGTGCTTTCTGTATCTCACTTCATTTAAATGTATAAACTTGCGCATGTTGTGTAGTGGTTCGTTAACGTTACGAAACAAATAGCAAGTAGTAAACAAAGATTTGCTTGAAATCAAATCTGTCCGTGTGTTATATTTTGACAGCAAAAATGGTCCCTTTTCCACTAATGTGTTACCATGATTTTGCTCCGTTATGACTAGTAGTTACTCTTCACCCGGGGTTTCAAGGCAAACTTAGGGTAGAGTTGCAGACTTTAATGTGCTGCTTGCTGTGAGCATATGCTAATTAATCAGATAAGACTGGCTACTCCCAGCAGGATGCTGCCTGGAGGCCTTCTTCTTGTCCCCATTAGAAATATGTTTGTGTCTTTTTGTCCAGAACCACTTCCTAGCAGTCATAACCCTATTCCGCAGTCCAAACTCTTTACTCTCCATAAGCTAACCTGTCACAGTGTAACCTATATACATATGGAAATACTATTGTTTATATTGCACACGTTCCTATGCAGAATTTTGACTTAGGCTGTATTAGCCTAAATAAATTCAAGGGTCTGCAGCGGTTAACTACTCAGAACATGTTTCGGAGCCTATACCCGTAGTAGTTCTCTTTCCTGTAAGGGTTGCAGAGGCATCCAAGCAAATCGATCAAATCATTTTAATGAGTAGTGACTGCTACTGAACAGGACTAAGAAGTCCTGGTGGAATAGCCACCATACCCCAAGGGGGCATCCTTTCTGCTTCTTAGTTTCTGGCATGTTGTCTACAGCAAGACTGTTGGCTGTTCCATAATGATAATCACTAAACACAAACATAGGAGGTAAAAACATGCATCGATGCCCAATTTTGTGTCAAATAAGAAACAGCTTAACTTCAAATGATAAAGATTTGCACATATTTAGTGTGTATGTTGATTGTGTACACATCTTGATTGCAGGAGCTGGCATGGCTGGCATCTTTCTATACTTTTGTTCAAGATGCTCAACTTCAAAATTTTCATATGTACCTAATTGGCATCAATTTTAATTTACAACTTTTGTTTGTGGTTCACTGGATGCACCCACCACACAAATGTAAGAAAAGAAATTAAAATATCACCTCTATCTACAATAGTTTTGAAGATATTCAATTTCAATATGCGCAGGTGTCCCTAATTAACACAAATTTAAATTAAAAAATTGCAGAATTTTCAACCTGTAGACTACTTTTAAAGATGTGCAAAACATCACTATAGGTGTTATACCCATGCCAGCCTTGGAAATCTGGCCTGCACGGTGTCGAAGTTTAAGCCGACACAAAAATAAAGTGGACTGATTAGCAAGAAAGAAAAAAATGAAAGAATTTAAGAATATTGGGTCGAACAATACGTCTGTGTCAACACACACAAAAATATCAGCATAGCACGTCCAGACTTGGATTATATAAATGTTAAGTTACAATGAAAGACGTATTCACGTCATTTTGCACAGATCATGGTGATCTGGATATAGACACTGTATATATTAAGCTGGACTAGGTTTAAATTTCGCATGTATATTGAGTATCTCGATATGTATGCTGGCTTTTGAGAAGGTTAAACATTTTACGTATTGCTTACTGAACAGGCCAAGCTCCGCGGGAAAAAAGTCATAGAGTTTAGTCTGCTTCGGGAGTAGCCTTGTATGCAGAACACGCTATAAATTCTTGAAACCGCTAACATGTAGCACAACAAAAGACTACAAAATGCCAACACGTGGGAATTAATTATGTTTCATCCAGGTGTCAGTATTGTACGTTGTTAGAATCTGTTTATCACATATTTGAAAAAACCACATATGCTATGTGTTTACGCTACCCATCTTTCGAAACTCTTCATGCATGGTACCTTTCTGGAGTACCGGATGATATACTGGTTCGCAATATATTTGGCTCTCATAAGGTGAAACTAGTTCACAACACAGTCACCTTTCTCCGTGCTTTTATAGCCAAAAACAAAATCTCTGGCGATCACCATATTAAATATTTCTATCCCATGTTACAACGGAGAAAGAGCACAAAAGTGTTCAGTCCAAATAATGGGATATTTTTCCTGTCAAACCAATTGTCTAAAAAGAGTTCAATTAAGAACTAACAAAGAGAATATTCGATTTTTATTCACATTTGATAATTCATTCTTTAAAAACTCGGAATGATCGGTTACCAATCCACTGGAAATCACCTTGAGCTGGAAGATGGGACTACGTATTGCAATTATTTCACATTGTTACTTACGACTTCGCAACACGAGATCTTTTGCATATGGGAAAAAGAAAGTGTTCACAGTAAATCCAGATATGCAGGTCTAACGTTTATACTTCTATATAAGTGCATTGATTTAGGGGGAAAAGTCGGGTCCCGGGACCCGTAACGGGTACGCGAGGCAAAAACCCTTACTGAAATGATACACAGAAACATATTTTAACTTGCTTTTATTCACGTACAGTATAATAATTCCACCATTCGACAAGCTGCATATTCCTGAGAGAAAAAATAAAGAACATTACAGTGAAAAAGGCAGAAATACACATAGATCTATAATTTGTTTATTTATATCGAAAGTAGTCGGGTATTGAACATTGGATTCGGGACCCGACTTTTTGGCACTTTGATGGGGGGGGGGGGGGGTCCCGGGTATCCGGGTCACAAGTCAATACACTATTCTACTATTCTACATGCTGCTACCGAAATTTCAAGACAAACCTGCTCATTAAAAATACACACATATTCAATCTGATCAGAACATACAGCTGCACCTTACCAGATTCTTTTGGTGTTGGCTTGTGTATTTATGCTCACATCATTTCTATTTTGGCCTATCCCAGTAAAAAGACGCTTGAACTAAATTTTGAGGAGAATGCCCTTAATGTTCAGGAATCCTACTGCAATCATAATGCGCGACTGAGCAAACGGTTCGTCTCTGTGTTGAGTTTCTTTGACGTGCCGAGGAAGACTCTTGACTAAGCCTATGTGATCATTATGTTGGTTTCATCTATAACCTACAGCCGAAACATCTGGCCGAAACGCATGACTACCAGCGCTATAACGACTACAACAACCACTACGATCAATGATGATGATAACAACAGTGACAATGATAATCACAAGAAGAAGAAGAAGAAGAAGAAGAAGAAGAAGAAGAAGAAGAAGAAGAAGAAGAAGAAGAAGAAGAAGAAGAAGAAGAAGGAAATAGACAACAGTTAAGACTGTCAGTCGGCAGCGACTGGTATGCCCGCTTAAGGCAGTAAATCAAGTTCCCTTAAAGGTATCCTCTTCAGTGCGATAAGGTTTAGCAATAATGAGACCTCCCTGGCTGGACTGATAGAGACATGACAACAAGTGTTGGCATATTTTGTGCCTGTTGCCAGCGATACAGCTATTTCTGTCCAGTCTAATACCGTACAACATTGGCTTCACGGGCACAGTCTTCATTTCATATTAACAATGTCCCGTCCATGCCAGTGATAAGTATTTTCCACTTTCATTTGCTTTCACATATTTTTTCTTTATCCACTCCCAAAATGTAATGCTATCTCAGGGGCAACATGCTTGGACGTTATATAGTTGGTCAATAACTTTCTTCGATGTTTGCCCACACCTCACCAAACAGAAACTACTGACGTATTCCATTTATGTACATTTAGGAGTTAACTCTTTATATTTTCGGACGTGCTGTGTCTTTCATAATAATAGCATGTAGAGTGAGCCTAAGAGTTTGTCAAACACCCATCAATGGGATCAGATATTAAAACTCGATACACTGCATGACTAAAACTTGGCACAGTGCTATTATATGGTCATACCAGAACTTCACGAAATTTCATTATTTCTCATAGTCAGATTAACTTTCCATGTTATAATTTTGTACATGGACAGATATTGCGAGGGAAGAAAAAATCCAACAAAATGGGCAGCGGACATTTATTCAAAAAACCTTTGACCAGCTGCTGTGCCACAGCCATAGCCGTTTCTAACAGTAAACCCCATTGAGCATCAGTAAACCAGAAGTTCAAGTCTGGGATGACGTATCTCTATTCACAGGACAGGGTAAGCAAAACGGTCAACAGCAGCGGAATTCATGATTTCAAATTTAATCAAAAGCATTTGTAAATGGATCTAAATTATAAAATTTCGAGGAAGCGGGGGTGGTTTAGCCGTATGAAACACTGAAATATTTCAGCCATGATGAGTTCAGTATGCTTTAAGGTTTGGCTTTTTGATTGCCGTGACACGTCTTGTGGGTAATGAAAATACAGTGTTAACTCAAATTCTGTTGCTCACATTCTTGATTCATTTAAATGTCTATCAGACGTTCAAATTCTGTTGTTCACATTTTTGAAACATTTAAATGTCTATCACACGATATGGGACTTCCACAGGGACTTATGTATGTCGCATTAAAAAAAACATGGTTTTTGTTCCACGTTTTAAGGGGATGTCACAAGCATGTTCCTGTTGTACTTAAATCTGCAAATATTGTACTAGTGCTGTGTGTCAGGTGCGGCGTAAGTCACACGTAGCTATATATTTTCATTAAGCCTCCTCATTACTATTAGCAGGGTGTTCTCTAGTAGATTAATGTTATTTTGCATGGACGGTAAAACGCTTTGAAAGCCAGGAAGGCGAGCGCATAAGCTATAATCCGCCCGCCCTTTGCTTAAACACTCGCCTCCTTTGACCCTGTAACATTGTGTGTGTTTTTCCTTTTCTATACCATAGGGATACAGCATTGAAGTACTTAGAATAGTAAAAACATGATTTTGTTGAGCATAACACTTTTTTTTTATTGGCCCGATATCAATGATGAGCCGCCCTCCACTTTCATTAGCACCCTGGCATTGCTTGGGTGCTGAAGAAAGTGCATGCAGCTCATCAGTGATGTCGGGCCAATCAAAAGTGTAACGACTTCCAAAAACATCTTATTGTTATATTGATGAATGATTTTGAACAAAACTTAAGACACAGGCCAACCTACAACTTTGCTCGTCAATTGATTGTAAAGGGATACCAACAACCCCCCCCCCCCCTCCAGTTGAGATCACCTATGGAAAGGGACCATTTCTATATCAAGGACAACAATTTGCAGTCCTGTTTTTGTTTATCATTGATTTAATTATATCCCCAACCAGGTCTGTTCTCATATTAAGACCAAATTATTTAGTCCCGTGAGGGTCTTAATAGAGAGAATTTACAATATTCCATTGTGATACGTGTTTTGTAGGTTCAGCTCCAAGTAGAGATTGAAATTAAAAAGGTTGTGACGCTCTAATTTTTTAATTTTGAAAATGCAGAGTGCATTCATTTTTCAAATGGTCTGTGTGTATACAACTGTTCTCATTGTTAAATGTTTCCAAGATTCTGATGCGTATATATAGATTCAGATGCATGTGTCGTCTTAACCGTTTGAATTCCAAGCAAAAGACTGAGTCAGCAGTTTTCTTCGACACGCCTTGGATGCAAAGAGTATCTAGTAAAACTGTTGATTTGGTTCATTTGTCCATCAACACATTGGCACGCTGGCCCTTGACTGAAAGGCCTTTTGAGAGGAAGTTGAATTTGGAATCGGCACAATACGGCAGATGAGCAAAACTATTACTGTTATAAGCATTGGCAGAGTTGACGAGGGATGTTCCAAAAATCTTTTGCCTTGGAACAAGAGTGATTTGGATCGTGCTCATAATAACTTGACTTTTTTGCCGACAATTAAAACATGCTTTGCTGTTTTAACCAACATTCAACAGAAATTTTATGACTCTTTCAGAATGAACTGCAACTTCTGTCACACATGTTAAAACGAACTTCTCTGAATTACATGAAGGTGCCAGGTTAATGCTTCTTGTAAAAAGATATTCCATTCAAGTACCAGCATTCCTGCAGTTACGTGAATATAATGGTCCATTTCCTCGAAACACTTCCTGCACATTGTGCCCACGGGGCGCCGCAGAAAGTTATTGACCCATTCAAAAATATTGCACTGAAAGAGTCAAAACAATATTGCATTTGTTGTTGAACAATATTGCATTTGTTGTTAAACAATATTGCATTTGTTGTTAAATTAAGTTACCACGCAACAATTGTCTCTTACCGTGAATTATCCTCAACACTGAACTGGTTTACGAAAAGTACATAGCGAACGACCTCCTTACACCTATGACTAAACAATAATCGTTTGAACAAGCGCGACTCCCAAGTATTACATTTCCTGCATCACAATCAATATGATTTGATTATATTTGAAGTAAAGTGGAACCGTTTTGTGTTAGCACTATCTATTCTCCAAAAAAATTATCAGATAGCTGAACATGTCAAATAAATGACCCAAAAGGCGAGGGGGTTTGACTTTTAAGTCTCTCCAAACTTTTTGTGAAGTGAATATGTTTGATATCTGAGTGTCGTTATAATCACATTTATTTTGATAATCTCCATGCATATCATATGCGGGTAGGCCTATGTCAGCCGTTTATGTGACAAAAGAGTTGCCATTAAAAAGGTAAATTACGTGTTTTAAGAAGTCACTGATATTTGGGTTAATGGAACAATTTGGCATAAAAGCCTTGTAAATGTATTAGCCTCCCAGGAATTGAATTTCTGGCTGTAAGCCAAGGTCTCTTATTGGCTTAACGAGAGGCCATTTAAGACCAAGGTAAATATTTATAAGTCTCAGAGGACACCAGTTCTGGCTGCGAAATTTATTTGCTCAAGAGCAGACAATTCATTTAACTCTGGAAAAGCCCCTTATTGGCCTAAGATGAAGCCACCTAGTGGCCTAAAATGGAACACTCTTGGACAACAGAAAAATCTAGTGGACTTCCAGAGCAGTGATTTTATTAGATTAAAACAATTAATAAATAGGGATGAAAACATTGAAACTACATACAACTTACTCTGCAATTAATTTTTTACTTTTGTACGTAGGATTGTGTAGGAACCGGTAGCTTTGGAACTTACTGAAGACTATGGCCAGGAAACAACTGTCAAAAGTAGCACCTTGTGCTACTGAAGACGAAGACGAAGACGAAGACGAAGACGAAGACGAAGAAGAAGAAGAAGAAGAAGAAGAAGAAGAAGAAGAAGAAGAAGAAGAAGAAGAAGAAGAAGAAGAAGAAGAACGGGGAGAAAGAAGAATAGGATAATGCATGAATGTTCATGTACTATCTGTTCAACTAATAATAAAAAATGAAAAATAGTGATGTTTCAAATTTCTTGTTTACACTGCAACATGAAACGATCTACCTTGCTTTTAACAATTCTGCAAACAAGTCATTCCAATAAAGTGCATGTGATGTCATCCCTTACTTGAGAAAGCAGCTCCAAACGCCCATATAACATTTTGAACACAAACTACTGCGATT
The DNA here is from genome assembly GCA_964020975.1 of Hermodice carunculata. Classification (NCBI taxonomy): domain Eukaryota; kingdom Metazoa; phylum Annelida; class Polychaeta; order Eunicida; family Amphinomidae; genus Hermodice; species Hermodice carunculata. Next base: position 69,289,618 of record OZ026618.1, on the reverse strand, counting down.
TGCATATTTGCTAAAACAGACTGGTACAGAAACTATTTGCTGTGTTGAAATTCAGAGAAGAACTCGGAGTCAGATTCTGATCAACTTGTTTCAGACACAGAAAATTTCAAAGAGGGTACTCATGGGACCAGAAGGCGCTCACTTGAAGCTGTTTTTCGATCTAGCCCTGAAAGATACCTATAATTATATGGTATAAAGTTGCGCAGTTGATGGTTTAGATTGTTGGGTCTAGCTACAACTGTGACATTTGTTTCTAAGCAGCTGGCCGTACAGCATACACTCAATCATATATGCTGCCAATGAACTACAGTATTACGTACTTATTTTCAAGCCACTGAGTGTACGTTTGGGCAGTTATGATATTTCTATGAAATTTTTCGTGAAGGCTACAGCATAAGATACGGCCGAGAGAATCGAGCAAAGTATTATTTGGGCCTGGTATGTGTTGTTTTGTCTCGCATATAAAACGCAAATCTGTATTTAATACCTCCCCTTCCCAGTTTCAGCTGAATATCTATTTGAGCATCACCAATAAACGTTTCCAATATACCACACGCAGATACGTGTCCGTCAAAAATACTTTTTGTGACGCTGACAAGAAGTTTGAAAGCAACATGGTTTTTTTTTTAGTACTATATTGTTTAATTAACTGGCGCATCGTCAAATTGTAATGACCTTTATATTCAGAAAACAAATTAGTTTGTGTATTTTGAACAGTCCATTTTACGTGGACCGAATATTATATATAATTCTGGTCTTACATCTATTCACTTTTTTGAAGATGTAATACCCAATTAAGTAAGCCAGTGATCGACTAACCTCTGAACCCGAACTTTTAATTTTACATGTGTAAGACAGGCAGATCCTTCTGACGTGAATCTCTGCGTCCTAATTTTCAATCAAAATATCTGCCTTTGGTGCACTACTAGCAAATACTGGAAGAGCAGACGCGAAAAGTAAATTCTGTGGCTTGTAAGCTTGGAAAAGATTTTTTAATACATGAAAGATAGGCCTATATTTGTACGAATCAATGGCATGCCTTTCAAAAAAAAATTCTGGTATATATGTATGTCTTAGAATGACTCATCCAATAAACTTTTTAACATCAGGATAAAAACGACCCCATATCAAAGATCGGAGTCAATCATTCCCACTCTCTCCTGGCTTTGATGTTTTGCCTTCATTGTTAAGATGCATGCTGTTGATAATGATTCAGCGGACTAATGTCAAACATTTATCATATGTCACGTGCGTCGTCATATTTTTGACCCGAATTTGACTCTCCCACTGAATGGATCAAACCACATCTGACATTTCGTTACATAGCTACTGTGAATGTGTTCTAAAAATGCCGCAGAAAATCATTGACAGTATGAACATGAAATTTGTTATGAACTTATCCCACAATATTTTATGGATCCCCGTGAGACATCGTCTATGCTTGATGAGTGACAACTTTATTTTGTAACATTTACATGCTCTAGTCTTCATCACTACAGGAACATGAAAAAAAAAAAGTTGGTCAACGTCCGACAGTTATAGTCGGGCACGTGCGCTGAATTTGGCAGCGCCGTGAGATTATCAAACGATCATCATTGTGGGCGGTAGTTGCCGGGCAATTACCAAAGATATACCCATTTTGATCAATCCTACCTCCACTGAAAACAAAACATTCGATCTGGATATAATTGAAAGCGTCTGCTGTCTAATTGCACTACATGGATGCTTTTTGATAACAATACAATAATATATGTAGCAATACAAATCAAAAGAATTTGATTGGGATCACCATATTTTGATTCCGACTTTTTACCGCGACGTCACATAAGCTACAGATCAACGAGTTTGAATCACCAGCCAAGGTTACAAATGAAAGACAGCTAAAATCATAAATACTTGCCGAAAGTGCCATTCAAATGTTCCCGCCTAACAAGAACGTCATCTTATTGGTCAGCTGACCAAAGCACAAGCTGATTGGCCAAGATTACGAAGAATGTCATCTGGTTGGCTCATACCTGCAAGAATGCCATCTGGATGGTTGTGCTAACAGAGAACGCCATCCCAGTGATCGTGATTAAAATCGCCATTTTTTGGGGGTTATGCTAACCAAGGACACCTTACTATGGACCATACTGGCCAAAATACAGTGAAACCTGTCTATTGTGGACACCTCTGGGACTGGCAAAAAATGTCCACAGTTGTAGGATGTCCACAAATAGACAGGTGCTATTAACAAGAAAATTGACCTATCGGTGCAGGACATAACTGTCCACAGTATACAGGTGTCCGCATTACAGAGGTGTCTACAAGGAGAGTTTTACTGTCTACAATTGGCTTGGTCGTGCTAATTAACACTGGTCACAGTGACCAAAGTCAATCTGCATGTATTTTCACCTCGGTACACTATGTCAATATTGTTCACAAGGGAATCATCCATGCCTCAATGATCGTTCTGTGTGTTTTGTTTGCACGCTGCTTTATGAATATGATTTCCGACTAAAATTTCTCCATGTTAACCTGCTTAACAATAACGTCGTACCTCTTATATAAACTTTCTTAACACGAATTCTTGGCCCTGACTGCTCCACACATCCTCTCTTGCTCATTACAGTCTTATTTTTAACTCATAACAACCTGTTATGCAAGTGAACTTTCCATCGTATTGCCTCATTACTATTTTTCAGAAGCGTTCCTTAAATTTCCTCTTAGCCGCTTCTTGAAAGGTGATTCCTCAATGCCATTAATAACTGCTTTACAATTGACCCAATTACACCAAAAGTTTGCCGACGAACTTGCAAGGAAATCCAGAAACCACTGTCAAGTGACGAGGCATGCTGGTACTTGGAAAAAAACCCAAAAACGTTTCATCTATGAGGAATTGAACATATTTTTGAAGTAGGAATTCAGCTAAATGCGATTGACATAACGCTACCAGCTTGGAGACGGTAAAATTAACATTCATGATAAAAGAAAGAAGCGAAAGAGTTACATTTAACCTTCATTGTCAAAGAAATTAACCACTTAAATTTAAACTTCATGATCAAAATGAAGATGGCGTTAGGTCAAGCCATCATTATCAAAGACGTTGAAACAAATCTTCACTACCAAAGCAATCTGTACTTGGTAATCTACCTCAATATACTTGTTTACCCCCCCCCCCTAAATTTATGATATACTATATACTAAGTTCTCTGGCTTCCAATATTTTATGAGGCAAGCATTTGCACATCTGCTTTACAGTTGAATCATCTACTTTTATATAGAAATGCTTTATATTAAACATTTTACGAAAAGCACTTACAAAATCAAGTGAAGTTCCTTTCCAAAAAAAAAAAAAAAAAAAAAAAATACATAAGCGAGTTCCCTGCCTCATACGTCCAGAAAACGTCCAGTACCTAGCTAACTTTTTTTGCAACAATTCCCTTATCTCATTAAATAGTATCAGCATACATGTTGTTCATTATAAATTTGTTTTGCCAGCAAATGTTTTGTCTCATCACCTTTGTTTCGAAACTACACTCCTTATCTCACCACATGGCTTACAGAGATACTCCCTCTTGTTCCTACATTATCTCTATATGAAACGTGTTTTTACGGGTACTGTCTTCTTTCTGACCTTTCCTTTAAATTCTGTCTCGTAACGTTTTACAGGCATATCCTATATGTCATAGGCCAGTTAAGCTCTATCTTAACATATGTTTTACATACACACCCTACATGTCATAATCCAGTAAACTGTATCTCAACAGATATTTTACAGGCACACCCTATATGTCATAATCCAGTAAACTGTATCTCAACAGATATTTTACAGGCACACCCTATATGTCATAATCCAGCAGTCTCTATCTTAACATATATGTTACAGGTACATTGTATTTGTCATAACGTAGTAAACTCTATCTTAACATGTATTTTACAGGCACACCTTTTATATCATAATCCAGTAGACTCTATCTTAACACATGTTTTCAGGCACACCCCATATGTCATAACCCACTAAACTCTATCTGAACATATATTTTACATGCAAACCATATATATGTCATAACCCACTAAACTCTATCTGAACATATATTTTACATGCAAACCATATATATGTCATAACCCACTAAACTCTGTCTGAACATGTATTTTACATGCAAACCATATATATGTCATAACCAACTAAACTCTATCTGAACATATATTTTACATGCAAACCATATATATGTCATAACCCAGTAAACTCTATCTGAACATATATTTTACATGCAAACCGTATATATGTCATAACCAACTAAACTCTATCTGAACATAAATTTAACATGCAAACCATATATGTCATAACCCAGTAAACTCTATCTTAACATATATTTTACATGCAGACCACATATATGTCAAAGCCCAGTAAACCCTACCTCAACATACATTTTACAGCCATACCATATATATGTCACAGCCCAGTAAACCCTACCTCAACATACATTTTACAGGCATATCATATATATGTCAAAGCCCAGCAAACCCTATCTCAACATACATTTTACAGGCATACCATATATATGTCAAAGCCCAGCAAACCCTATCTCAACATACATTTTACAGGCATACCATATATATGTCAAAGCCCAGCAAACCCTATCTCAACATACATTTTACAGGCATACCATATATATGTCAAAGCCCAGCAAACCCTATCTCAACATACATTTTACAGGCATACCCCTCCACTTAATGATCTCTCCATTAAGCTTTATCTCATCACATTTTCACAGGCTCATCCTCTACTTCCTGACCTCTGCGGTGAACTTAATCTCATAATGTTTGACAAACACACCTATACGTCATAATCACTCCATTAAATTATCTCACAATATGTGTGACAGACTCACTTCTATGCTTCATAACCTCTGCAGTAAACGCTTTCATATTTCATTTTTCAGGCACAGTCCCGTGCATCATAACCTCTGAACTGTAACCTTGTAACAGATTTCTCAGGAACATCCTATCCGTCATAACCGCTCCTGTAAACGTATCCCATAATATGTTTTACAGGCATTCATGCCTCTACTCCATAACTTCTCCAGTAAACTCTTTTTCAAAAGATAGTCTACGTGCGCTACTTCTACTTCCTAACCTCTCAGTCTTCTTTATGACCTTCTCGCTGCACCAGCAGCTGCTTTCCCGGAAGGCAGTGAAGGTTGGCCCAATGTTACTTTGCCTCGGGCCAACATTAGGCCAACCTTCATTGCTTGCTAGGTTGCACGTGGGTCTTCTTCATAACAAGCCTTTTTATTTTACGGATGGTCTGCTCGCCTAGCCTTTATCTCAGGTGACCTGTGACCTCTCTACATTTGAAAATATACTTTGAAACTAACCGTTCTTATATGAGGCCATTTCACATGTAAACTGTCTTCACTGCGACCTCTTTTATTTACGGATGAACATGTATTATGAAAACCTCTTTTTGAGCATCAATCCTTATAACCACTTTTTGAGCATCCATCCTTACAACCTCTTTTTGAGCAACAATCCGTACAACCTCTTTTTGAGCGCCCTTCCTTACAACCTCTTTTGAGGAATTGCCCTGCATGGCCTACCATTTCTTCACAGACAGCTCTCGGTCACTGTATCCAGTTTTAGACTCAATCACCAAAACCTTTTTTTTTGCAGAGAGCTCGTCCCTACAACCTTTTCACGGATAGTATTCAGTCACTGCAACCTTTTTACATGTGGCTGTCATTCACTACAACGTTATGACGGAAACGTTTCAGCCACTGGAACCTTTTTTTAAGATGGCTCTCAGCCACAACAACCTCTTTTACGGATGCATATTCCTCATGATAATAATTCATAAAATATGAACACAGACTTTGCTGCGACTCATACTGAACAAATAAACGGCCATATTTTCTACCGTAAGATACACTTTAAGGATAATTCAGACATAGAAACATTGTGTATATAATGTTACAGGATCTTTAAAAAGTATTAACCATTAAATTGTCCATTGCCAGTAAGTTCTTGTATCTTTGCCGACACGAAGCAGTTAATTAACATATTTCTGGTAAGAAATAACGGCAAGTTGCTGTATTGGTACCAGTCAGTTACCGTAATTTATAATCTTGAGACTTCAGAGCCACTGATAAAATTAAGTTGAATTTTGTTCGAAATACTTAGCATCGTGCAATGTTGTCAGAAGACACTCGAATATCATTATTGTACACGGAACCTTTTTTTCAATTCCGTTATGAGCTGGGATGCGTGCATAGTAATTTACATCTCCAGTTAGTATTTTCTTTTACCAATGTGCATGTATTGGCAAAATCTGCGTATCAACGGATGCTAACCTACTTGTTTCTGCTGCCTGTCACGTAATGCTTAATGATGCTAAATAATGCGACCCCAAAGTGTGAAAAAAATGAATCAATCATTATCCGTTGCATCAAGGCCAAATAAATTATGATATAATAAAGAGACTCAATTAATCCCCAGCACATAAATCAATTTGTAATAAATCGTATTTGAAAAGGCTACCTGCAGGCATTGAGTAAATACCGGGCCCATGTAAACTATCTTTTTGTATACGGAAAGGGTATGTATCCTGGACGCAGGGGTTAAATATACTTCACTTTAATTCAACGTATTTTATGTCACGCTAGTTCAATTAGCTGTATGTTGATTTAATTTCGAAAGCGGGTTAAGTGTGATGCAAACCGACACGTTACATGTACAATATATTTTCATTCTAAGACAATGCAAGGTCAACAACTTTCAGGGCCATTCACAGTGTAGAAAGCAACCACCATATTTCATTACTTTCCTGACATGGGCCGTCCTCTGCAATTCTGAAAAATGTGCACAAATAGGGTGACTGGAATAATTAAGTGCACAGTTTTGAGGAAAATCCATTTTTTGCTGGACTAGGGTTAAAGCATCATGTACGCATAACATCAAACGCCACTGGTGGTCGACTGAAGCATAATGGGAGACTGTCAATAATGATTCCTATACACATTTACAACCAATTAGCGTAATGAATATGTGATTAGGCCTTTCACTTGTATAATCACACACACACACACACACACACACACACACACACACACACACTCACACACACATATGTGTGCGTGTATGTGTGTGTGTGCGCATATATACACCGTGATGGTGTCAAATCGCAGAGCAATCTCAGCATCTAAGGATAAATATTCAAAGGGATTAGGTCACCATTATTACTGGTTATTTTGACAAACAAACGCAACAACAAATAAACATTTGCGGTCAATAGATAATTTTAAGCACATATCGACGGTCAACCTTCAAAATTTTTCTCGTTGATTACCATTGTCCCGGTCAGGTGATAGTTAGTCCTACATCCAGTTAACCTAGTAACACTATCTGTTTCTATCATTGATCTTGTGCATATTAAAGTCTAGACTGCAATAAACGTGTCTTTGAAGTTGAAAACTCGATAGGTACGATTTCTTCTTCCGTCATATATATGTCCACCAAGGGCTTGCATACTGAACTAAAGCTACACTGATGGAAGAAGGCAGATTCCATCCAATCACCCCACACATCTCAAATCTTGAGTCGCCATTTTGGTGGAATAAAAAATCACAAGAATCTAGACACAGAACACTTAACAAGCTGGTGTATTATGGGAAACATTTTTTAGCAAGATGGCGGCCTTGGGCCACCTGACAGGTAAAATAACAGAGGTACTTACTTGAAACTCAACTTGTATTGTTTGTTACAGCCAAAAAAGGGGAGCGAGTATGTTATGAGCCATGCTTTTGCGGCATCGCAGTCGTAGTAAGGTTCTGACCAATGACCCAGAGTTTCAGGGGTGGTCACCGTGGTAATGTTAAACTTCCTATGTACATGGTAGTTCCACCGAAATTTTCGGCACACGCGTTTAAATTCCTCTAGAACCGGCCGGTGGCTAGAATTTCCTTCTTCCTTATGCCACCAAAACCACTCATAGCCTTTGACTTTTTTGGATGTGTAACTGACCTGTCTCGTAATATTGCCCAGGTCAACTACCCTGAGCTCCTTGCTTGTTTTATCCCTATACACATACGGGCTAAACAATGTAACACGGTCGTATTCGTTTTCATCAAAGGCTATTTTACATCCAAGGATAGTAGGATCGCTTTCTACTGTTGCCCTAGCCAAAGAATAATAAAACTCATCCCTGTATAATGAATTGGGTCTCGATTCATAGGTTCTATATAAATTATTTAATATATTGGCTACAAAAAGTGCGCTTTTGGTCTGTGCAGTGAAACGTTGATATGAACTTGTCGTAAACTTATAGCCTGAATTTTGTGAAATAGCTCCACTGCAGTTTTTGTCACTATATTCCAACAAAACTGAGGCAGGATCGGCGTCCTGTCTCGTAGCATCTCGTTTCTTGAGATGGCGATGTACAACAGATTCCAGGCCCATAAGCCGGGAAAGATGAGGACCTTTAGATCCGTGTCGTAGACTCCTGTATAATGAAGGGTGGAAACTGGTGATGGAAGAGACGTTAAGAGCCGACGTTAGGTATATGAGAAATACCAGCATGTATTCACAGATCTCCATATCTTCGCGCAGTATACACCGCCACCGTGCGAAGCGATGGCCGAACCAGAGACACACACACAGAGCCAATCTTCACTTATCAATATTCTCCGGCGATGTTCCGTTCTACCATTACATTATGGCTTCTCTGCCCTTCTTTCACTGCTTAAAGGGCTACCTCGACGGTCCTGGCTGCTGCGGCTGTCGCCGAGCTCTGGAAAGCCCTCTTTCTGGACGCATACTCTGCCGCATAGTTAATCTATCTTGCCTACAAACCTGCTCGACCGCCTTGACTGCCATCTCAGCGCCGCCATACTTTGGCTGTCTCTTCTCTTTGCTGGTTCAGCATCCGAGGGGCGATCCGCATGCTCGCAGGAGATGGACGGCCGCCGCGGCTGAAAGCTGGTATCCGCTAATTGCTGCTGCAATTCCGTTCCGTCACGGTCGCTTCATATGAAATATTGTGTTCACTTCTACAAATAATCTATAGTTGCCCCGTTGCAACCCCCATTGAAAATCGGTCACACTGGCGAACAGTCGCCTTGGATAATGTGTCTCCTATCCACTGAGTCTTCTCATTGGCTCAAAATCTAAATAATAGGATACGGTGCCGCTCTTGTCCCTTAATGGGGCTGAAATATGACATATGTAGGCTTCGGCAATATCTGTACACACAAATAATTCTTATCCTTCGTACTTTACCGGAGATATGTGTCGTTCCCTGATTAAGCCAGCAATAAACATTGTGAGTTGAGATTCTGGCTTGGCTGTGTCGTAGAAACACAGCCTATAAATAGGGCTAATTTTATGCGCCCCAATGAAAGGTGATGCGAATGGCTTCAACATGTATTAAGCGACAGTAGCAGTGGGAGATGTAAGCTTCATAACCAAGTCATATAAAATATAACACACATTGGTACACAAACACATCAAGTAGGCGAGGAAACGGGCACAGCTTGCATGTTTTAATATCAGAGACGCGTTTGGTGATGACCTGTTCCGCAAGCCGATCGAATGTTGCAACCTCCAGTTTTCCGCATCTGTATTGATGCCATCATTTTTAATGCGGTAAACCTAAAGGCAGAAATGGGAATTGAGATTCTATGGAATACCGTTATGGCTTGGGCTGTCGAAAATGCAGGAATTTTGCCTGGGTTTGCGTGGAATGCCACGGGGCTGGCGTGAACTCATGAAGCCAAGGTCAGAGTTAGAAAACAAACATGGTATTCATAATTGATGTGAAAGGACGGTGTAGAATCACATAAAACGGCTGATTGATCGAGTGAAACAAAGCAATCAAACAGAAACAGTTCGGTTCCAATTATGATTAGCATTTGTTAGAACGCTGTGGCATCACTTCACCCAAGACACGCTACCGCTAAGCTGGTCGACAGCGCTCGTCAGTTTCTATTGTCTGGTTAGCATTCTCGTTTTAACTCTTCTCTTTTCCAAAGCTCTTCTGTTTCTATCATAAGCTTACCAGAATAGACTCCTCCCCCTCCCCGACATCTTTTTCATAACGGCACATGAACGGTGGAGTATAGTTTAAGGTGGAAGTGGACAGACTAGCTACTGTTGATGATTTCCGTCAAAAGTAGATTGATGATAAAGTGGCCCATCTTTACGTGATTAAATTCGCAAGCTTTTATTCTTGAAGTAAGTCCTCTCTTAAACTTTGCTGTTAATATTTCTATCCAATCGAAATTGTATAATGGATAAGTGCTGAACTGTTCCTCAAAACGATACACCTGAAGTTCAATTCTTCAAAATGTGAACAGCTGAATCAATGGATTTGGATCACAGAAGTTGTTCCACCTAAAATTTTAGCTTCAAATCTTAAGAAATTCATGAGTTGACTTTTAGTGCCAAGTTTTGGATTGAGTATTTCTTGACGCGATTGGTGGGCACTATGACGATCCTTCTTTCGATCTCTCAGTGCTCCAATACGAAAAAACTACAACTTATGAAAAAATAGAATGCATCATAACTTTACAATGCGTAGTGAGGCAAATATGAGACCCAGCTGCAGTAAATTATACTCAAATACTTAAACCACCTTCAATAATCTCTTTATTTTTTGTACATACAGTTTTTTGGTATCCTTGACCCATTTGACCTTGCCCCATTGATACCACGAGACCTTGTTAATATCTGAGTCAAATCTACGCAAAACACATCATTACCTTGGGAACCATTAGATTCGTCGAAAGGTTTCAAACGCATATCATATCAAAAATACAATGAGGGCGAGTACAGCGACCACAAAACTCCGTTCTTGACTCTTCATCGTTAAGAACACAAATTCATGCAGATTTATGCTTTCCTTCCTGCTCCTTAAACCTTTCTCCTTGAAGTTAGACTGAGCTTCTGGACGAGTTAAGGATGTTCCTGGGCGTGGATAAGGCGCCCAGAAACTCAACCCATGCCAAAGAAAACTGGTGACCTGAGGCATGTTATCTGCATAGGTCCCATATATGATTTTCTGTGAAAGTTTTTCACTACTGGTGAATTTTGTGAAAAACACTGAAGCAGACGGCATTTGATATACAACTACACAAGGATTCATGAAGTTTTTTCATGGGATTGTAAACAGCAACAGTAAAGTTGTTAATATATGTGGGCAACTTGCTGCAGACGGAATTCAATCAGCAGTATGCAACTCAATGAATCTAATGGTTTCAAGGTATAAAATTGACAAATATAATATGAAGAAGCTAAACTTAAGTTTCTGTTTGAAGCGCATCCACAGTAGCGCACCCTCTGTACCTAATACCATAGTTGATGGGAACAATTGTACTGCACAATTTGTCAAAGAACTTTGCCTTGCTCGCGATGGCAAATTAAATACTATATTCTCACGGCAAGATATTTGTGACACCATTACCATGTTATGCACCAAACCATTGTTGTGAATCACACATTGGATCCACAGGTCCTTCCAGGTCATGATTCTTGAAGAGTGATATACTGTATACTTGCATGCATGCGGTGGACGAATTTTTTTTTTTGCTTGCTTCAAATGCATGATAATTCTTATATGTGTACCTGCTGAGCGCCAATAAAGATATATATATATATATATATATATATATATATATATATATATATATATATATATATATATATATATATATATATATATATATATATATATATATATATATATTATCATTAGCCGATTTGGATCGGTTTAAGCGGGAAAGGGTTAAACACGTACAATGACGACATAAAAACTATGGTCAGTTTGAGCCTAAGGACAAACAGAAGGTAATCATACCTAACTTAATCATACCAAACTTGATGCCAATAAAATTGTTTGTCCATAGTTCGCTATTTTCGAACACTGAGTGCTGAAAGTTCACTAGATGTCGTACAAATACAAGGATGTACTCATCATGTACATATCACGTAAACATCTATTAGAAAAAGCAATCTGTCTTTAGTGCCTTGTTCCTGGAAACCAGTCCTGCGTCAAGTCTTCGCCTCTTTCTTTTGTAACGTTTCCAAAAAATCCCGGATGTTAAATGTCATTTGTTATGAAATGTCTTCTAGCAATTTTGAATAATGGACAAATGTGGTATTGAAACACAATGTTCTGGGCGTTGAAAGATGAAATTTGCGACAAAATTTTACATATACACTTTGACTCTCTGGAGATGTAGCGTGGTGTTACAGTTAGGCAGCCAGCTTCTTACATAGCAGTTAGGCATTCTTAGATAGCAGTGCGAATGAATGCGTTTGGCTGTTGACGGAATAATCATACTTTCTTTTAACAGTCAATTACTCCTTTCTATATACTTCCTGCAGGAGGCGCTTGTTGGTGTCACACATGGAAGGAATGAGAGAACAAAAAACACCTAAGGTGTCCAGTAGAACATTAAACTGAAGCGACCACGTAATCAAATTTCTGTGCTGGTACATAATTTAACTAAGATTGCATTTCATGAAACATATATCCACAGAGAAAAACTGAAATTCAATCTAATAATACGCAAACATGCACGAAGTAAACCGACCCTGGTATCTATACATCCATGTGGCATAAAAATATTTCTCTTCTGCTACTTTTAATATATATATATATATATATATATTTATATACTGGATCTTCTTTAAGGCGTCAAGGATCAGCACATTGATATATCAGTTAAGCTTGTTCCAGTTACCTTTCGACAGGTGTCATTTAACACGTTGTATATTTAGATGCATGTTGGTAATTTTAACGAGAGACCAGATGTTTGTGGCGATATGATTACATAGTTTCCGTGGATGGCATTGATATATCACACGCTCTTGAAAGACACGTAACCAAGATAAATTAAACATTACGCCACTATATGGTACATAGATAAAAATAACTGGAAGAAGAGGAGAATCTCCCTTTTGAAGGAAACAGGGCGAATAGGGGAGGGGTCCCAGGTGTAAAACAATGTGTTAGACATACACAGAAACGGGATAGAAACTAGGTGATTGCAATACGGAATACTCTCTTAGTGGGGAATTCTTAGCAGGCACATTTCTTCGACAGAAACATCCCTCAAAAGGCATCAACCGATGGAAAAAGGCGTTTGAAACAATTTTTGTGTTGCGTCAACTGTTGAATAACGACCTTTCCTTTCCTCCGTCAGTTTCATGTTAGTGCGTAACGTGCACTTGAGCATTGTATTTTTCACGGACGTTTCTAGCATACTTCCCTGTATTTTCAAAGGTTTTGAGTTGGGGCTCTCCACATAGATAGCTCCTAGTTTAACGCAAGCATTAAGGAATTGGCCAAATGTTGCCTTAACTCTGGACGAAACATTATCTTTGTCGGTTCAAAATTTTGCGATCGGAAAGCTCTCTCAGAACACGTCAATGACGGCAAACCAGCCTCAGTAATCTACAAACTTTCTCAGAAAAACGGTCCTGAGTATAAGGTACCGAATTTTGAGTGCCATCTATTTCAAAAGATTTCTCACTTTAAAGGATCTTCACCTACCCTTTTGATTGAAAGTTATTGAGTAAAAAATCTGCAAGGATAACATGCACGCATTAAATGATTTTGTTGCCCAGTGCCAAGCCACGACTGAGAATAAAACTCTTTCCCCAGCCGACCCTTGCAATAAATGCGAAACACGAGGGGCAATAAAGTAACTCATGTTGTTATCTAAGAGTGACTAATTTTTTAATTCACTGCTGACATGTGCTTAATAACATTCAACAGGAGACTATATTATATTGATATATATCGTCTCTCAGTGTGCATCAAGGAAACAGGAGTTCATAGGCCTAGTGGAATTACTGAACCGTTTGCTTTTGATGATGCCACGTCATGTGCCAATTTTTTGGATGCAAATTGTCCACAATAAGCGACAGATATGTATCCTCCTGCAGTGTCGGATGATGTTGTCTTCAGTATTACTTTTCGAATTTTTGATTCTGTTTTGTCCCGTAGAAGACAAGCATATAGATATATATATGTATATATATATATATATATATATATATATATATATATATATATATATATATATATATATATATATATATATATATATATATATATATATATATATATATATATATAGCCTGTTTTACCGTGCAATAGTCCATATCCAATATCCATGGTCCCGAGAGATGGTGGTGTCCCAGCTTGACCATTGCCCCCGACCGAGACCAATAAAACAGGCTATATTCATTTTGTTCAATTTTGAATAAAATTCATTATGTATATGGAAACAGACATTTCAGCCGTTCCATGACACATATTAATTAACAGTATCCAGTGAACATGTGGCTTGCAAAAGTAACAATAGTAGTCAGAGTGTTGTTGCCACCACTGATGTTACCGAACATATATTCACATGACCACAAAGCACGGCACTATTCTTCAGACTTTTGCTTGGCGCATCGATACATGACCTGGAACTACTAGGAGGGCAACAGTCTTTAGACTCTTGCCTGGTGCATTGATTCGAAGCAGGCAATAGTCCGTTTCTGAAGGTTGGTCACATGATGGCATTAAACCAATCATATCAAATATCTACTGTCCAAAGTTTAAATGATATATATATATATATATATATATATATATATATATATATATATATATATATATATATATATATATATATATATATATATATATATATATATATATATATCAACCACTCCTTATCGCGACACGCTTGCTCATGTGGATGTTGTTGTTCATCAACTATTTATCTCTGAACAAAGGCTTTAAAACACTGTGACTGGCATTAGTCAATGTCAATATATATATATATATATATTTATCTCATGTTTGGGTCGATTTCAGTACCATAACAGACTTTGATATATGCCATATCGGCTAGGCCTTGGCAAAACACAGGAAGGGTGCTATATGCACAATATTATAGAACTCCTCCGGGAGTACCTATAACCGGAAGAGTTCTACAACTAGACCGGAAATGATGTAGGCCTAGTTCAAAACGCAGGGTCTGCTATGCCTACGTCTTCTTCAAGTCGCTGGATAAATTTACCATGGTGTTATTTGAACTTAATCGAAACAAACATGAGATAAATATATTATAGTATATTTTGTTGGCGATATGAAATATATGGACTCGCACAGGATACCATATACTTCATATCGCTAACAAAGTATACTATAATCTATACATGTATATATATATATATATATATATATATATATATATATATATATATATATATATATATATATATATATTGTATTTGTGTCTTTTTGTCCAGAACCACTTCCTAGTAGTCATTACCCTATTCTGCCAATGCGAACTCTTTCCTCTCCATAAGCTTACCTGTCACTGTCTAATCTATATACATATGGGAGTACTACTGTCCCTCTTGCACACGTTCTTCTGCAGAATTTCAACATAGGCTGTATTATCCCAAATAAATTAAAGGGTCTTCGGTGGGTAATTACTCAGAAGATGTTTCGGAGCCTATACCCGTACATGTCTATCTGAGTAGCAGCTCCTTGTCTAACCTAAACATTCAGCAATGCCAACCTAGATAATAATGAATAAATGTGAACATGGCAAATGATGAATTAGCTAAATACGTAAGTTTGCAGGGGGGATCACTATGAAAGAAGAATACCTGTCAAACAAAACATAATTGCTAAATTTGTATAGCACAGGTTCAGATAATAACAATTTGACTTACAGCTGAACCAGTACGTACCTTTTCTAGCAGGATACCTTATCCTAGTTAAACCACCTGCCAGTATGTAACTGAAGTAAAAAAAAACAATATATATATATATATATATATATATATATGTCTGTGTGTGTATGTGTGTGTGTGTATGTGTGTGTGTGCGCGTGTGTGTGTGTTCCTTTTCCTTGATCACTTGCATCTATTAACTATACTTTGCGAACCTATGGAACCAGCGAACTTCTGATTTCGCTTTCACGTTTCGTATGGTCTAACTGTGTGGATAAAGAAGAAGAAATTAGAACCAGTTGATTGTTTTACTTATCTAGCGTTCACAATAGGGTAAATTGGGGTTAAACATGAGCTCTTCAGTCGGAGCAATTAACCTGATTTAATAACTACCATCCCATACCCCTATATTTTAAGAATTCAAATCGGTGATGTCTCAAGTTGACTTATTTAGAATAAAGAATTGAGTTACATATTTGTATGTTTTAAACCCTGGAATAATTTCAATTTTGACGTTAAGCTTTCAATTCCGGTATTAAATTAGTGTAAGTCAAGAGAAAAAATTCCGTCATGATTCCCCATATAAATCACCACGCAAATGCTTATATAGAAAATAACTATATATGGGAAATGGTACACATGATGGGTGTTGTAAACATTATCCAGGAAGATTTTGTTAATTATCACCGCAAAGTTGTTATTGGTTTAATTATGATTCTCTCATAAGGAATATTTCCATCTTCACCCTCAAGAAAAATACTGGATGTGAGAAAAATTTTAAAGACGCAAACAATTCGTGGCTTATGCTTAGTTTGCTGGTTTCCTTCTCTATTCAAATAGGTTTTTTCCTTTTGTCACTAGGATAAACGTCAATTCTCAGTTTTAACTTGCATGAGACTCACTTTACAAACTTTGGTGAAATATATGCAAACAAATGTATCTTTTTGTTAAAGCAAAGAGCAAACAGTCTCGCTACACGCTCCGTGGTTAAAAGAAGGGCGAAAAGCACCCACAATCTGGCCCCACACTTGGCATTCTTTCAAACCACGCCCCTTCGTAAACATGGAAGACTTGATTGTCATGTTGAACGAAATGGCAAGTTCAGCTACATTGAAAGTATTGCCGGATGGCATATGTATGGAAAACACGTGCCTTTGTTGACTTTGTCAAGTGCAATTTGACGGACCAAATTGCTCCACAAATTTCGTTCCCAAAATAGTTCATGCAGAGTAGATGAATAACAAAGTTAAAGCAAACGGCGAATTTGCACCTAAACACGAGCAATGGCGGCGGGGCCTTACTGCAGGTATAATAATAATAATAATAATAATAATAATAATAATAATAATAATAATAATAATAATAATAATAATAATAATGATAATGATGATGATGATGATGATGATGATGATGATGATGATGATGATAATAATAATAACAATAATAACAATATCAATAAAAATAACAATAACAATGACAATGACAATGACAATACTACTACTACTACTACTAATGATAATAATAATGATGATGATGATGATGATGATGATGATGATAATGACGACTATGATTATTTTCGGCAACCTGCCCCTTTATGACGGGGACATCGATGGAGCGGTGTTAATTCCATGGTGCGTACAGGATATTGCAATACAGTGACTGACATGATGCTAAATGGTAGTTGCCTTTCCATGTGTTAAAAAGAGATTGACGTAAACTACGTTCAGTGTAGAGCCATACATAGAAGGCCGGATTCATTCAGGATTAAAAATTCAAGATCTCATTTTGGAAATCAAGAACTGTGGAGACTAAAGTGTTTAATGTTGAAAAAAGAGTCGTACAAATAATTAAGCAATATGCATATAGTTACATATAAAAAGGGCACCTGAATAAACTAGGGAAGAAGATTTGCTTTACAGCAAACCTGTCTGGATGCCTTCAAAATGAGAACAGTTTGAAATGCTGCACTTTGCCATTCTTCAAGACAATCTAAATTTTGTGTATTAGCCTAATTTGCATAAATGAAAAGTCTACAACTTTGGTTCATGGTTCATCGGATGTGGTTCTGTCAATAACCTACAAATTGAAGTTGCAATCGTACCTCTATGTATAATACTTTTGAAGTTATTCAAGATCTACATTTTGTGTATTCGCCTTTTTCGCATAAATTAAAATCCTAAAACATTGGGTTATGATTCATTGGATGCTCCTACGTCACAAACATATAGAGTGAAGTTGAAATGGCACCTCTATCTATGATAATTTTGAAGCTATACAAGATTTTAATATATGTATTTGCCTAAGTTGCATACATTAAAAGCCTGGAACTTTGGTCCATGGTTCATTGGATGTGGCTCTGTCACAAACCTACAAATTGAATTTGCAAAAGTACCCCTATATATGATAGTTTTGAAACCAGTCAAAATTTTTATTTTCTTTATTCACCTGATTTGCATAAATTGAAATTCAACATCTTAAGTTCATAGTTGATTAGATGCAGCTGTCACAAACCTACATGAAGTGGCAATGGCACCTCTATGTATAATAATTATGAAGTTATTTAAGATTTAGATTTTATCCATTCACCTAATTTGCATAAATTAAAGATTTACAATTTTGTGTCATTGGAAGTGTCTATGCTACAAACCTTTAAATTGAAGATGGGATAGCACCCCTAGCCATAATAGTTTTGAAGTTATTCAAAAAGATTTAAGTTCTGTGTAATTACCTCATCGACATAAATTAAAATTGTACAACTTTGGTTTATGGTTCACTGGGTGCGGCTATGTTACACACCTTTAAATTGATGTTTGAATGACACCTCTATCTATAATAGTTTTCAAGCTATTCAAGATTTGAATTTGCAGATTCACCTAATTTGGATAAGTTGAAATCCTACAACTTTGATTTTATGACTAATTGGATGCGGCGTTGCCACAGACCTATAATTTGAAGTTGGAATGGCATCTCTATCTATGATAGATTTGAAGACATTTAATTTCAATTTTTGAATGCCCCTATTATTGGCAGGTGTCACACACATGTGCACTATACACGTTTCATACATATTTTTATAAAATGACATCCGTCATTTGAATGACACCATTTACAAACTTGTGACTCGTCATTTGCATGTAAATATTTACAAAATGTTGATGACGATGATGATGATGATGATGATGATGATGATGATGATGATGATGGTGGTGGTGGTGGTGGTGGTGGTGGTGGTGATGATGATGATGATGATGATGATGATGATGATGATGATGATGATGATGATGATGATGATCATCATCATCATCATCATCATCATCTGCGCCAGGAAAGGTAAATTATATGCAATATATGCATTGTTATGTATGTGACTCAAACATTTTCACAATTCAAAAAAAAAAAAACAGAATAGATCAGGAAATACCTACATATTATACATATATTCATCATATTGTGTCCATTGCTGGCGGCTGATCCCGGAGTTCTCTGCGTCAATGGCATTCTTAGAGAACCTCTTTGCAGGCGCTATCAAGCATAGTGGCAGCAGCTTTTGTTACGGGAAAGCTTTTAAAACAGAGCAACAATCATAATTTTGTTTCACAAAAAAAAAAAAAAAAAAAAAACAATTAAAACAAAAAAAAAAACAAAAAAAAACGAGGCACTGATACGTTGTCCCTGGGAGTGGGCGTTTCCGCTACCAACAGGTCTTGATTCTTATAATAATGGAAAGTTCTTAATTTTCATGCCTTCTAATTTCGGATATACAAAAAATATGGCTTTAACTCATTCCATACCAGTCCCTGATTTTTCCGTATATATGTATTGACCTAGATTTTATGACGACAATTGCATTTTTAAATTCTTCACGAAAAGAGCTTTCGTTCAAGTACCAACATGCCTATTGTCTTAAGTCAGTGTGTTCTGGCACTACCTAGCAAGTCATGCTGCAGCTATCGCAAGGGCAGCTGCAGCATGACTTGTTAGGCAGTGCCAGAACACACTGACCAGAACACACTGACCAAGGCCTGTGACTATAGTGTGGAATTAGTTAAATTTTAGAGGTGCACTCTCAAAATCATTGAAGTGAAAGGGACCGTTTTTTTCCCTGGTACATGTTTGAAAATATTTAATTGATAACAAGGATTTCATATTATTAATTTCGTAAAACATGATAAAATACTAATACCTGAACGTAATCTATTGTAAACCGTCGGCAAGTCTTTCTGCAGGTCTGCATGATCGCGACCCACATTGATCAGAATTTTATTACCTTTTTCCATATATGGTCAAGCTTTGGGCTACTGCATTCGAAAGCTGTCTTCAAACTTCATCTAACCAATTTAACATCAGAGTATAAACGGTAATGTGATAGTTGCCAGTTTGACTAAGTTTTAAACTCCGCCTCATATATCCATACATACGTACGTACACACACCTATATATATATATATATATATATATATATATATATATATATATATATATATATATATATATATATATATATACATGTATATATATTCATATATACAGACAGACACACACAGACAGACACACAGACACACAGACACAGACACACACGCACACCTAGACACACACGCACACACAGACACACACACATATATACATATATATATATACATAAATATATATATATATATATATATATATATATATATATGTGATGCTGAAGATAAGAAAAAATAACAATCTGCTACCCACACTCCACAGACTTGCCACCTTCGAAAATCTTTTTATTTTTATTTTTTAATTGAATCATTTTTACGAAATCTTCAATAGACCAATTCTTATATAGTTCCACAGCCAGAGCTCTAGCTTTCCGCAGTCAAAGTGTCCATGTGACACACACACTCCCTGAATGAGTCATGCCATGCAAGGAATCCATGCAGTGACAACTTGTTCGGTTGACAAAAAAAAAGAAAAAACAAAAACAAAAACAAAAACAAAAACAAAAAAAAACAAAACAAACAACAATTTCAGGAAGAATGGGACGCGTTGAGGAACCAACCATTCTTTTATGGGCTTATATACAATAATTATACCTATGTTGATCTTCTTAGTATGTAATATCGGGCGGATCTGTAGCAGAAATATCATGGGTGTACATAGATTGATTAAGAACTGTTACTGTGGGTGTGCATGTACACTGATTCGTTTCAACGCGGGTGGACAAATGAAATATTATTGTTAGAAAAAATAATGTACTCAGAGACCAACTATCAGAATCTTACAGCAGTGGGGTTGCATGTACATTATAGTAAAAGTACGTTGTTTTTCTAATTGTGCATAAGAAGTACACACTTTTCACCTTACCTTAAAGTACTTTTTTCAATCTAAAACTATGCAGCCGCATTTTAGACACTTAATTTTGGATACATCCATGTAATAAACAGAAACCAGAAACCAGAAACCTATCAAAAAGCCACAGATCGGGTCCATCTGGCTCAATTTGAAGTTTGCCCCGAATGTGAATATTAGGAAAAGGGAAGTGCAAGAGTAAAACTTTTTAGATCATCTGTTGCAAGCTCCATGGAGATGCATGGAATGAATGAAATGAATGTCAAATTTATTTATTAGTTTTTGCTCATACTAATAGAATAGACATTTCAAATTCATGCAGGATTACAAATTGCCACGTGACATGTTTACTGCCATAGTGCACTGAGCAGCTTCCTCTGACACTTTCAGTTCCACATATATATGCTTATATATATAAACTGTACTGTTAAATTCCGGAAGTAAAAATAAAGCAAACGACATTTGAATGTACCAGTTGTTGTCAAGGACTTTCAGCGGGAAAGAGTAAATGCTAATGAACCATCAGCCTGGTAACCAAAGCATCCAGAATGGGCCACCTGTTACACCCTTATCAGTCGCTTGCCTTTGTCAATCATGTGATACCACTTTTTATCTGCCAGAGCATTGGAATTGTGTTGCTCAAACAACGATGTTTACGGAACAGGACCACTGAATATGATGACACTGTAGTAAATATTGATATTTCGAATGTTCAAATTGTAAGGTAAGAAAAGGAGTGTATCATTATGATCGTCCAATAATTTCTGACATATATGTATAATATATATATATATATATATTAATTTTTCAGACACAAAAAGTCTTTATCTATAACTTTCCATCCATTGTCATAAGAACAGACAACAGCTACATCAAATTCGTAAAGAATATAGGCACTTCAAATTGCACAAGTGACTAACAAACCTCTTACCTTTGGGAAACTACCGCTATCCACGAAGCCACCAAGTACATGACTGGCTCAGTTGACAATGCGTCAAGCCCCCCCCCCCCCCAAAGTTGTTGACTGATGGCATGTTACTCATGAGGCACAATAATTTAAACCTAAAATAGAAATGGCAGGTCAAAAATTTAGGATCGGGCAGTGATTATTAAAACTATATATGTGCGACCTGATGTCAAAGGAAAAGACGGCATTTGCTACATATGATGCTTGTTGGCAGTTCATCATGAAAAAAAAAGGTGCATACAGATTCATGGTAGCTAGGTCCTTAGGGCTAAAGGAACAAAGTGGATGACAGGAACACCTAACTGGAGTCCAGCGTGTATTGTTTAAGCATATGGCTTTACATATGATCTTTATTACATGCGCTCATGCACAGCCAGATAATCTTGCGCTGATGTACCAAAGGACATGCGCAGTTCAAGTCTGCAGGCGGCCATCATGGATGCACTGTGTCTATCA
Source organism: Hermodice carunculata (assembly GCA_964020975.1). Classification (NCBI taxonomy): domain Eukaryota; kingdom Metazoa; phylum Annelida; class Polychaeta; order Eunicida; family Amphinomidae; genus Hermodice; species Hermodice carunculata. The sequence goes on along the minus strand of OZ026618.1, from coordinate 69,267,159 downwards.
TCCTGCCTTTTAAAGTTACGATGTACTTAAGCCCCTTCCCCCTTCCATAAATAAATAAATAAATAAATAAATAAATAAATAAATAAATAAATAAATAAATAAATAAATAAATAAATAGATAAATAGATAGATAGATAAATAAATAAATAAATAAATAAATAAATAAATAAATAAATAAATAAATAAATAAATAAATAAATAAATAAATAAATAAATAAATAAATAAATAAATAAATAAATAAATAAATAAATAAAAAAGGACCTGAAAACAATGCTCATGCAAGAATTCGTAGTTAGGTTGGATATTATGTTTTGAAATATAGAAAACTGGCTATGTAAATATATGAACAGCGTTGGTCTGCGGAATTGATCGGTCAGAATGCGATAAGGAAAGTTGTTGATTATGTGCCTATCATGTCTAGTAAAGATCTGAATATACAAATTGAAATTAAAAATAAACCCTTGAGGCATGTCAATGTAAAGCACTGACTGGTGGATCCAGATATGAATATACATGGGTCACGTGACCTTGAAAATGTGGGTAGGTCCCCAAAATGTAATCAAGTCAAGAAATAGAGTCAAGGTACATATGAGGTCAGTATGACTTTCAGGTGGCCAGTAAATCTAGAGATAACGTGTTCATAATTAAAAAGTGGGTGGACGGAACCACAAATGGGAAGATAACCTAAAATCATAACGGGTCGCCCCTTGGTATGGACCAAGAAAAAAGAAAAAAGATAGGAATCAGTATACTGCATAGTAATCGATAGGATTTTGTTTAAATGGTCAGCTCCTACGTTTAATGTGCATATGATAGTAGTATTAGCATAATTTAAAAAAAAAAGAAAAATGAAGTGCACTTGTTATTGACTTTGTCTAATGTCATTACAACTAAGTAACTGAATACGCAAACGTAGGAAAAAATGTTGAATTGCAACACAAATTGATAATCGACATCGTTTCGTTTTAGTAAAGGTACACAGTTAAGGTTCGAAACTTGGTATCCTAGCAACAGGATTTTCAGGCCCGTATGCTCTTGATTTGTAGGGCCAATGCTTAGTAGCAAGTTGCGAAAGTTAGAGATAGAGCCTACAAGAGGGCAAAGAAGGCCGATGCAACGAACGATATAAACAAAGATATTTACTGGGGGATATGTCGTCAACTCAGAAACAATGTTGTCAACATGCTTAGAAAAGCCAAAAGAGAGTATTCTTCAAAAGTTTACAATATTCTATCAAATAAATCTACAGAAAATAAAAAATGGTGGTCAACTTTAAAAAAGGCATGCGGCTGGAGTCAGCACAAAAAGATACCTCCATGGATTGAAAACGGCTCAGTTCTCTTTGACCCTATAGATAAAGCAAATGCACTAAATAATTTCTTCGCAGCACAGTGGGTAAAGGATGATGTGTCCGAAGCTACCCCTATTCTTCAAGATAAAACTGATCAAAAGTTGAGTAATGTTATCACATCTGAGAATGAGGTATTAAATATATTGCAAAAGCTACAAGTGTCAAAAACCGGTGGACCTGACAATCTTCCGAATAAAGTATTGAGACTTTTTGCTCCGTACATTGCCGGTGCCTTATCTAAACTATTTAATTTATCTTTGGAAAAGGCGACTTTTCCAACACTATGGAAAGAAGCTAACGTTTTGGGGTTGTTCAAAAAAGAGGAAGATTTTCTGACAAAAAATTATAGACCTGTTTCCCTTTTATGTTCCGCCTCCAAGGTATTCGAAATTACCGTGTTTAACAGGTTGTATGATTTTCTGACAGCAAATAATCTTCTTACGGCATGTAATTCTGGATTCAAAAAACTTGATAGCACAGTTAACCAGTTAATAAATATCGTTCATATGATAAGCTCAGCTTTAGATAAGGGAAAAGATGTACGCATGGTGTTCTTAGATATATCCAAAGCATTTGATAGGGTTTGGCACAGAGGTCTTCTTGTTAAATTAAAACAGCTTGGCATAGGTGATCCCCTCCTGTCATGGATTCAGTCTTACTTGAGTAATCGCAAGCAAAGGGTTGTATTGGATGGACAATTTTCTGAATGGATATCAATAGAATCTGGAGTGCCCCAGGGTAGTGCTCTTGGCCCTCTACTGTTTCTTGTCTTCATCAATGACCTTGTAGATGACTTAACGTGTAAAGTTTACATCTTCGCAGATGACACTTCATTCCTTGAAATTGTGGAATCTCCGGAACAAACGGTGATAAGTTTAAACGATAATTTGAGCGTAGTACAAGAATGGGGTGACAAATGGAAAGTAGGTTTTAATCCTTCAAAGACTGAGAAAATGGTTATTTCACGTAAAGTAAAAAAAGTGAACTATCCTCAATTAAAATTTAAGGACGAACCAGTTGAGAGGGTACAGGAACACAAACACCTGGGTCTTATTATTACACACAATTTATCATGGGACTCTCATATTAAGTCAGTTTGTACCAAAGCTTCAAGTCGCCTTGGTAAATTAAGAAAATGTATGTATATTTTACCTGTATCAGCTCTCGAGTCAATATATGTTTGTGGTATAAGGCCCATACTTGAATATGCTGCCCCAATCATTGACAATTGTACACAAAGGAGCAGTGGTATTTTAGAGTCGGTGCAGTATAGAGCGGCTTTAGCAGTTTCAGGCTGTATGAACACGTCCAGTAGAATTAAAGTTTTAAAGTGCTTGGGGTGGCCGAGCCTTGCAGATAGAAGGTAATACTACAAATTATTAATTTATTTCAAAATGGTTAAAGGCTTTTGTCCACCTCACCTCAGTGCGTTACTCCCCATTCAAAACACGGAGAGGCATAATTATTTGTTACGCAATGACACTGAGAGGCAGATACCAGCTGCTCGTACGAATGTGTTTACTTGCAGTTTTGTTCCTTCTGCGTCTAAACTTTGGAACTCCCTACCCAATAACATCCGTAGTGCTCGTTCCGTTAATGTATTTAAAATTTATGTTAAACGGTTGCTTTTTCCTGCAAGACTCGACCATCTCCGTCACGGGCCCCGAAGGTTAAACATGGTTATGAATAGATTAAGGGTTGATTTTAGCGCCCTAAAGGCCCATCTTTACACGCGTCATTTGTGTGATACCCAAGCATGCATGTGTGGTCATCACTCTGAAACAACTTCCCATTTTCTATTGCAGTGTCCCTTATTTGCAATTCCAAGACAAACTTTCTTGACAGGGGTTACAGAAATTCTAGAAACCAGTGAGAATGCAATAATATTTGACAATTTATCAGTTCCTGACAAGGTATCAATATGTTTATATGGTCATAATAATCTCACTTGTATTTCCAATTGTAAAATTTTAGATGCTACTATGAAATTTATACAATTGAGTAACAGGTTCGCAAATATCTTGTCTAACGATTCTGATGACGAGGACGACTTTCGTTAGTCGCTGACAATGCATGTGATTTTTTCTTCTTCATAATGATGTCTGTTTTACTCTGTTTATTTTACGTTACCTTAATTGTCATGTAATTCGTTTTTGTTCCGAGTTCATATGTCTGGTATTGTATTTTTTTCTTTCTTACATCGATGTGTATTTAAGACAGATAGTATTGTATTTGGTTGTACACGAGGAGAGGACACTACATTAGCTATATTTAGCTACACGTCCGATCCTCTTTAAAGAAATAAAGTATATTACTACTAAGTTGCGAAACGGAATACGGGACATTCATATTATCTGCACTGCTGCTCTGTTTCGTATGATTAAACAATAATGTATCCTCATGTGCGAGCAGATACCTGTGTCAAACACGGCAAAACATTTCGCTTCTGCAAAACTGGGCACTTGGAACTAATTAACTGTTTAATGAGTCATGATCATATCATTCGAACACACAGTGAACTTGAGATAAGAAAAAGTCGTCATATGTTTAAAAAAAAAATCTTAATTCCTGCAAATTTTCAGTGATTCCCTTGTTTTCCATCAGTACTCCCGTGCTATGACTGCTGTTCGTTACAGTTGACTGGTAATAGGGTCAGAAATTTTGGCTATAAATAAATATGAAAGTACCGCATTAAGAGGGCGTTGTTAGTTGGCTGTTGCAGCAAAATGTTTATGTTTTTTTCACCTGCAGTATGATTACGCTCATCAAATATCAATACCACAGATACCGAAGCAATATTTGTGAGACTGTAAGTATCATTCATTCCATTACTTTGAACGTGTACCTGTACGATTAACAAATTACAAGATTGACGAAAATCTGGAACAATTCACTAGTAAGAACTTTGTTCATCATCATTACACACAAGATACAAAAGTCTTTTTCTTCCCAAATGCTGATTGAGAAATGTACAGATAATTGATACTCTAAATTCATTAATTTTGCTGTATTTGAATTTTCGCTTATTTTGCTCGGGTCTTAAAACTGGGAAAATAATATCAGAATAAAATATTGTGTTGACATACGCTTAAAAGCACTGCGTCCAAAATAGCAACATTGAAACTTAAGTTAAATGCCTGAAATGCAAATCTAGCGAAAATCCACGCATGTGGACACTTTTACATTTACAGGAACTCACAAATTTGCCAGACAGAAAAACAAAATAAACAAGCGTTTTGAAAGTTTGAAGCAAATAAACAAATATGCACCAAAAGGAAATCACAGGCGGACAAACAAATATATCTCTCTATATAAATACATAGGGTTGGTATACTAACGGGGAAACTGTAAATGTTTTTTGGGTGTTTCAGTTTCCATATGTAGACCCGACCTTTCATATGCTTATCAGAAAACATTAACCCTGTCTTAGTCAGAATATGATTTTATATGATAATAAACTTTATTTGGTCTAAATTTAGTACAGCAGCATACATAAATACATGTTTATGTTTGACGCTGGAGACACTGCATTGATATTCCGGATATTCGCCACCATGCAGGCCACCATTGAGTTACTTACAATTACCTACTATTGTTCTAATCATCATACACTGTTGGCTAAGTGACAAAAGGTTTTTGAAAGGAAAACTAAAATAAGGAGGCCAAGTGGCAATAAAAATTGTTACTTATCATATAAATAATTAACGCGTATAAACGATTTGTATTTGTGTCTTTTTGTCCAAAACCACTTCCTAGTAGTCATTACCCTATTCCGCAGTCCGAACTCTTTACTCTCCATAAGCTAACCTGTCCCTGTCTAACTTATATACATAGAAGTTCTATTGTCCATATTGCACACGTTCCTCTGTAAAATTTTGACATAGGCTGTATTAGCCCAGATAAATTAAAGGGTCTTCAGCGGGTAACTACTCAACATGTTTCGGAGCCTTTTACCCGCACATGTCTCTCTGAGTAGCGGCTCCTTGCCTAAGCTAAATATTCAGCAAAGACAACCCACATAATAATGAATAAATATGAACGTGGCAATTGATGAATTAGCTAAATATGTGAAGTTTTGCTTATAAATGCAGAGCTTCATATCGAAGAAGAATACCTGTCAAACAAACCATAATTACCAAATTTTCATAGTACAGGTTCAGATAAGAACAATTTGACTTACCCCTGAACCAAAATGTACCCTTTCTAGCTGGACAGCTTTTCCTAGTTAAACCATCCGCCAATGTTTAACTGAAGTGGAAACAAGCTGGGGCATTATATTCAGTCCCAGTGATTGTAAAATGTAACAATTTATAATATTGCAGTTAGCTTCACAGTTATCAATTTTATAGTTCTTAGTGTATTGGAAGACTCCTTTAAAAGAACGAGTATGAATTTTTGTCATGACCATGTCAGGTAAGTATTTTTCATTAATTAGGTCAGTTATTTTGTGTCTTATACACCAACGATTAAATTTAGTATTAGTGCGTACTATTGGCAAGTTGTGTTTAAAATGGTAATATCATGTATTGTTTCATCAAATCTGCGTGGGGCGAGAAATGTTCTCCTCGGTCTCTCAGTTTGTTGTACTTGTTGATTATAGACGAACAGCTTATTGTAATAACTGGGTAACATATTGTGTTCATATTGAAAATATAATTTATGCAGGATAATTTAAAAATGTAAATACCCTTAAGCAAACTAATTTTTAAAGAGATATTTTCAATTTGAACACACTGAAATCTATTGTTTAGTTAACTTTTGAACCACTGAAGCTATGTGTTTAACATCACATATTGTTCAAGCCTTTTAAGAAGTATATTATGATCTAAAGTATCAAAGGCCTTAGAAAAATCTAGAAAGCCAGCAATCGGAAGCTTCTTCTCATCAATTCTGCATGTTAATGATTATAAAATAGGGCATTATCCGTGAAATAATAGAATAGTTGTGTGTGAATCACTCTTTCAAAAACGTTTGGAGATAGATAGTAGGTGGGATATGCGTCCCTAATTATTAAAGTTGTGTTGATCATTTTGTATGAAAATGGGCATGACTTTGTCTATTTTTAATTTGACGGGCAAATATATTTTCAGCGATTGGTTTGTAATAACAGTTATAGGTTTACTTTGAGCTTCTCAGCTAAGTTTCAGGAGTAATAGAGATATAGTATCTGCTCCAGCACTTTTTTAGGATTTAAATTGGATATTACATTCATAATTTTTTCGACATTCACATGAGTAAACTGCGAAGTAGAATTTGTTTTGATATTTTGTACATACGATTAAAAAGCTTTTTTCCTTTGAATGTCTATTTTCTTTGCCAGAGTCGGACCAATATTAACCCCCCAAAAAAACAAACAAAAAAACCAAAAAAAAAGCAAAAAAAAAAAAGAAAAAAGACAACCCCAAAAAAACCAAAAAACCAAAAAAAAAAAAAAACAACAAAACAAACCAAAAACAAAAACAAAACACCCCCCCCCCACAAAACAAATCAAAACAAAAAAAATTGAATTTTGTTGCAATGTCCTGTGTGTCTGTTATTTGTTTGTTTGTTTTTTTCAACATTTAAATAGTTGGAAAATTATTTATGGTTAAACATTAGATTTATTTAGGACATTTTAAACGGTTTTCCGTGTATTTTCAAACATCATTTTATGTTTATTGAATGCTGTTAACTAGTAACCCGATTTGGCCCTTTTAATCATAGATCGGACTTCATTACAGCATTCTTGAAGCCTTCTATATAGATCCTCATGCTTCTTATTTTCTGGTGTAGTAGAGTGAATTTTTGATAAAGGATATATCTGTATTTTATTTTGTTTAGAAGCTCTTGAATTATCCATGTTTTCTTCTGTTTGCGCTTGTTAATTTTTTAATGAAAGTGTTTTTTATCATATTTTCTAATTTGACGGGAAATTCCTGATCTTACATTAACTGAGGGTTTCCGTTTATACTATTGTCAAAAACGGAATCCCAGATTGTGTTGCTTATTCCCCAAGAAAGTCACAAATAGCATCACCTGTAAAATGTCTGAAATGTATTTGCCTTTTTATTGAAATTATTAACATTTGTATTACAATTTTTGGCTGAGATTGTGGCTTTGTGATCAGATAATTTATGAAACCATATTTCTGTTACAAAAGGGTTACATGAATTTGAGTTATCATTAATGTGGCATTCCGTTCAGACAGTGTGGCAGGTAGTAAGATATTTGGTAACATGTTATGCCCAGTGATGAAATAGAACTCTTGACACATTCCATTGTTGTTTACTCTCAGTAAATCAATGTTAAAATCACCAGCTTGTTTAGGATTATCAACTTATTCATCGGTGTTTTTAATTACCGGGCAAAATTCCTGCAGGAAGTAATTAATAGATCTATGACTATTGTTTCCTTTTTGTAGCTGATATATGTTCCCTACTTTTATTTCGTTTTTATTATTGTTCTCAATGTCAATAAAAAAGGCCTTACGAGTATCGGAATTCATTCCAATTTACTTGGGTTTTTATACTCTTTTTTCACATATGCGATTAAGCCACCTTTTTGAGCATTCTTTGTTTCTATATTGTAAATACATATTATAGTGTTAAAATTCAAATTTTTTAGGTCACAATTCCATTAAGTCAGGCCTCTTGGATACATATTACACAAAAGAAGACATCCTTCCCTGCTTCGCTCTCTATAAGAGTTGTGAATTCATCATATTTTGCATTTATTGTTTCTATATTGAGGCTGAAAATGTGAACATGTTTTTCTGTAAATAAAAAAATTTCCTCAGCTCCTCGATATTAAAATACTTTGTTTTTGCTCTAAGATACTGAGTTTCAAAAGAATCTGGGTTAATACACTTTGACAAATAATCTTTCGTTCACCCTACCTTTGTTCCGTAAGATTTCTTCAATTTAAGTGGGCAATTTGAATAAGAATAAGAATAAGACTGAGTCAACACCTTTCCTTGGAACGAGTTGAGCGCATCGTGCATAACCAGCATAAAGGAAGGCTGTTGACCTGGGAGTGTATATACAATAGGCCGTAATTTACAATTCTTAGCAAAACTATTTTCTATTAACATGAAATTTAATTGAAAAGAGTCAATCAGAAGTGTGATTTGAGGGGAAAGTGTCGACCACATGCTTCTAGCCATACCTTTATATTCCATTCACTGCCTGTTTCGAAAAAAGTCGACGTCCTCCGAGTTGACATAACGATACTAGATTGAAGTTACATTTAGGGCTCATGTTGGCTTGGTGGATTCTTGTAAGTGAGAGCCAGGAATTTCAATGTGGTTTGTTGTCATATATCACCTATATTGACGGGCTATTGTTCCATGAATATTGGTCATTTACCTGGCCTTTGTAAAAAAAAAAAAAAAAAAAAAAAAAAAGGAAAAAAAAGGAAAAAAAAAAAAAAACTTTGACTGTTACTTACCAAGTTAGGCTTACACATATGCAGCACTGCTTTTGCTAATAGCAATTGATGTCTGCCAATACCATGGCAACAAGCGCAGATGCTAGCACACACGCACGTGGATTCTACAAAACACCGCTTGCCTGTGGTTAGTGAGGAATGTCCCCTGATATATATATGGTGCTATTAATTAATCACATAATAGTCATTTAGATGGATGGTTCCATCGATAAGTTGATGTTACCTAATACAATGGAAACCCTTTCGAAAGAGAACCCCACTAAAATCTCTATAATTTCAGTCCTAAACACAATATTTGTACCTCATTTCCAAGTGTTTCATATATTGTAAATTCATTCTGCGTACAATTTTTTGCCTTGAAAAGCCAACAGATAATGCCCTGTAAAATAACCGGTCACGAATTCGTCTTGCTAATGGTCTCAGTAGCACTTTCTTTGATGTGATCACACTGATGAAGCTATAGTAATGTCCCTACCCTCATACTAACAAAGTGTCAATCTTGCCTGACGTCACACTGTTTGAATCTCACAAGTATTTTCTAAAGTACTGGTCAGTAAAAAAGGACCAACTCTCTCTAAATTACACTGACATTATCATCTGGCGGGATCTGGGTCATGACTTGGTAGATGACGTGAAAGCTAGCATCGGGTCTTCAGTTGGTAACTGTGGCAGCATGGTTCCGAGCCGGGAATGGTCGGACACGTTTCTGTGCTCATATATTCAACCAGTTAAAAACTGGAACTTTTGTTTTTTTTCTTTCCCATTTTCTTTTCTGTCATTCTTTCGTTCTTTTTGGTCAAAAAAAAAAAAAGACGATGGCGGACAATATCAACAGTCTCACTGTCATCAATAAAAAACGATTAATTCTATATACTTTTGTCTATTATTGGTCAAAGACTGGAGATAGAACGATACAAAAAAAAAAAAAAAAAACCACAGATGATCTTGAATGTAAAGTTAGCACGGTAAAGTTATTTATCATCTAATTACAATACAGGCTCTTGACTTAAACATTATACTGCCCCACAAACAAACCAACCAAACAGGCTGTAGCAATGGTATGGCTGGCATTTAGAAACGTTGACAAAACTTTGTGCGCACAGACAGAGTGGCAGAAATAAAGATGCATTATAAACAAACGAATTTATATGAACGGATGGCAATCAGTTGATAGAAAAAAATATGTGATCTACAATAACATACACGCTCCATATATAAGAAAACAAATGCTTGAGAATATACGTGATATTTAGCTGAATTAAGAGAAAAATAAGCGTACAATCAATTGGAAATGTACGAAAAACCTCAACAAATCGGTGGTGAGGGCCAAGCTCCAAGCTATCTAAGTCACTGCCCTGCCTTTATTTCTTTTTACATATACACCCTATTCAACAGTCCCTGCCATATTTGGAACACTATTACCCTCTGGTGGCGAAAACCAGAATGAGGCTGGGATGGAAACCAAATCATGCCCTTATTCACTTACATGTTCAATGTGCTTACTTTACTAGCTCATACCTATCATTTACAAACACTTTTGAATACACCAATTGTGCTATCCTGTTAGGACAACTCTAGGACTACAACAGTGAGGGGAAAAAAAGTCTGCAGTGTTTGATCCATTGTTGAAAAAGTTAATGTGATGTAGTCTGTAAGTTTTTATGGCAACATGTTTTTTCATCCTATTAGAAAACATATGTTAAATTCATATTTTAAACCAGTCATTCATTTGGGTGTGTAATTTGTACTCCCTGGGACATCAAAATATGAAAAATATGGTCCAATACTCAAGTTTCATCCTGACTTTTCCAGTCCTGCTTAGAAAATGTACAGGGTATCAAAATTGCATTGAGATGTATATCAGCGGCAATTAGGAAAAGTAAAAATACTGAATATTTTTCGCGTTATGTCGTAGTCCTAGAGTTTTCCGAACAGAATAACATAATGGTTATACTCAAATGTGTTTTTGATAATAGATATGAGCTAGCAACGAAAGCAAATTTAACATATAAGTGAATGGGGACTTGAATTAGTATCCACCACAGCCTCATTCTGGTGTCTGTCACCAGAGGTTAATAGTGTTCCCAATATGGCAGGGATGTTTGAATAGGGTGTATATAAAACAGTATATCGAAGATGTGGCAAATCTCTCCATATGAATAACATATTAAAACAGCACATGTTAAAAACGCAAGTACTGGTTTTGCGGAGGTCCAATTTTGAAAATTTGTAAAGAAATTTTGTACAGATACTTGAAGAAACATTCTATGTGCAGAAAACTGATCTGATGCTCCCCAAGTATCTGTATAAACTTTCTTACGAAAGGTATCAAGTTTTGCATACAATATTTTGGTAGATTTCTTTCATATATGTCAAAATGGGCATCCCTCCAATCGGGAACTTGCATTTTTAACATACACTGTGTTTATACCTTATTTATGTAGGGAGATTCTCCACATCTTTACCATTTAAAATATGTATAGTTTTATATATGTCAGGAAAGAAATGAAGACAGGAGGCTGACTTAGACAAGGCAGCTTGGTATGTCCGAAGCTTGACCTTCTCCATCTAAATGTAGAACAGGCAGATTTGAGGACGCACGAGACACATACCTATATTCAATCATACTTTAAAACACATTGGTACAATCAGTGCACATTCTGAGACACAATGGTTCTACCAGTGTACACTCTGAGACACATTGGTACGGCCAGTGTACACTCTGAGACACATTGGTACGGCCACTGCACACTCTGAGCTACATTGGTACGGCTAGTGTACACTCTGAGACACATTGGTACGGCCAGTACACACTCTGAGACACATAGCCACATTCAGTGTACAGTCTGAGACACATTGGTAGAGCTAGTGCACACTGTGGTACACACTGGAACAACCAGTGCACAGTATATATATATATATATATATATATATATATATATATATATATATATATATATATATATATATATATATATATATATATATATATATACATATATATATGTATGCATACATATATACGTGTATACATACATAATATATATATATATATATATATATATATATATATATATATATATATATATATATATATATATATATATACAGCTACTGCGCACTCTTAAAAAAGTATCTGCAGTCAATGTTTTGTGTAACTATTTTCCGTCACTATGGCGGTGCAATTAAAATTCCTGGCACCTGAGGAATAGAGATCACTGACCCCAAGTACAGATTGCTAAAAAAGGCCATATCTTTAACGGGAGGAGATACTTGATGCCCATACTTTTGCTGTGGTCGCTGGAACAAAATGTAATTTTCACGTATCAAGGACTTAGGGTTGTGACCCATACGGCTTCGACGGATGAAAGATTATGCAGATCTCCATCGACTGTCTTGCAGAGACTTACACATAATGCAGGGTCGTGTGCCGAGAAAGCGCTTTGCAAAACTAGTTGGGTCAATAAAAACTGTGCAAACAAACCACACGTGTACCGGATCGCTGTGACTGGGTCAATAAGTCGCCTGGTGCAAAATGTGTGAAATTATTTCGGGTGTAACCTGCTTTTTTGTGAAATGTACATATGCTTTGAGATATGCTTGAATAACGTGAAAGCAAGTTAGACACCGACGCGTTATTTGGGGCCGGCAATGAATTCATTATATCCATAAATTAAAAGAGGCCTTGGAGAATTAATTTCATTGTTCTCGTGTTATTATTTCTTATCCTCGGGGAGTTTATCACTCACATTTAATTGCGTCTCACATCTAGTATTAACACTTCATCGCCATAATCGTGAGAAACCTACCGCTGATAAGCAATTCTCGCAATTTTCGTTGGGCAACTTACAGAGAATGTGATTGGTGTTGGGGTGTTAACACACACCACAAATATCAGCGATTAGACTGTTCTGTGCGGTAGGCTTTGGTCGAATACAACATCTGTTTTCCAATGGAAACCATACAAATCAAGTACAGTGTTGCATTGCACCAGAAACGATGGTTCTGCAAAGTCAAGTGCGCTCCAGGTGTTAGAAAAAATGCGCTGAAAGAGGAAATTTTTATACGTGCGCGAAACAACAAATGTTGGCGTTGTTTAGTCCCGTCGTATACCAAAGCTACATCCAAGTTAAAGACGACCCTGTTCACTTCCATTTCCTGTCTCACTTCAGACAATTTCTCGTGTACGGTAGCTCATTCGTGCCAACCTAACTGTAATAATTTTAAATACGATGTAAAAATTCCAGTTCTGTTGGCAGCAACGAGCCACCATACCGATGCAACTGGAAGTACATATGAGCAAATCTTTGGAATGTTTGAGTTCTAAAGGCACAGGAGCATAGCTTTAGTTGTGAATTTGGGCATTTAATGACATTTTGGTAAGCATAAGATGTGAGATAATATGCATATGGATTCCAGCCATGACCCGGAGCGAATTCGCATTCCAGTCATGTTCAATAATAATGGTCTTGTGTGATTTAGGAACGACAATGAGCAAAGTTTATAAACATACATATTATCTTTAGTCCTATGATATAACAGGACAGAATTGTAACGAAGTTATATTTTCCTAATCACTGTAATTTTTTGGGCATAATACTTATCATTCATTGGTATCCCTGCGGCAGTTGCACAGTTTCCAGACTGCCTATGTTCCTCTGTCACTATAGTATGTCTTTATTTCCTTGCTAAAAGAGGTACCTATATGTAGCGCATATATTGTAACGAATAAACACAGACTTTCACTCAAATGGAAGTGCATTTAGTCGCACATCAGAAGGGAAAGAAAGGTGCCCTCTTAAACAGACGCACATGCACAACTTGCGGAAAACCTAATCATCGGAAACAAACTCGGTTGCATGCTACATGATAACATCAACTGCTGCGATACATCGGGTTGCATATTTACTTTTTTCATGAGTACGCCATAAATTGAACTGGGAAAGAGTTTAGTCTTGTGTATTCATTGCATTCTAATGAATCCAGGTAAGGCCTGATAATTATTCACTTTTTGTACCTTGTCAACTAATCACCGTGATTGTGTATTTTTTCATGCATTTATTTTCCCACTGATTGAAGGTTAGAAACTATCAAATAAAGCCCTTAAAATGCTGAATCTAAAAGGCTTCACTTTAAGGCAAACGTAGGTCCATTTTAGAATGTTCTTTTACTGCATTTTGAATAACTATGGACATCCGAAAACAGATTGGACGTGGCCATGCGTCATCCAATTACTTTTAGACCTACATGTTCATAAATGTAGTGCAGTAAATCTATGACACTTCACGTTTCCTCATAATTGAACAAATACAAATTTTCCGCACCAAAACTCGGGACACACGTATTCGTTGTGGTACATGAATTGTCAGCCGGACAGCCAGTTCAATATATGAAGTCAGCATTTTGCTGTTCCCTTGATGGTAAGGAAGACATTGGTTACTGTAGTTCTTGAAATTTTCGTGCTCGATTTAATTTCGCGCTTTTTTCACCGTCACATCATTAATTATAGGCTAATAGTGTTACCACCTTATGCCAACTGTTTGAACTAACACCACGCGATAGCACTGGTAAAAGTGCGTAAAGCTTCGCGTAAAGCATGCGCATGCGCTTTTGATTGTATTTTTTTTCTCTTTTTTTTTTTTTTTTTTTTTTTTTGGTACTGGGTGCTATCAAAACTTAATTCCGTATTTTTTGTGTTGCTTTCGAACTTAAAAACCAATCCCAACATTATTTTTGCAGTGGATTTGCATATAAATTACTGCGTATAATTCCCATCATGATTTAGTTTGACGACCAATAATTCCTTTTTTTTCAGTGATTAAGGTCAAAAGAAATTGCACGTCATTGAGCCTGAGCCTGGACCAAATGTTAGCTCTTTCGGTCTTAAATTGTTGCCTGGGTCAATAGTTTTATTTCTTTGTCTTTGACAGCATTTCGCCAAGGTATGCCGATGGTAGCTGAGGACCTGGATCAGTTTTATCCTCTGGAATATAGACAAGCTAAAACTTGGCTAGGAAGCTTTAGTACCAGGAATTTGGAACCGAAATCACGCTAAAAATTCGAGAGAGATCAAGAGAGAGAGATCAAGAGAGAGAGATCAAGAGAGAGATCAAGAGAGAGAGAGAGAGAGAGAGAGAGAGAGAGAGAGAGAGAGAGAGAGAGGTTATAGGAACATATAATTCGAAGAGGATGGGACAGAACCTCGGACGCACCAGGGGCATTAGATCATATCGCATTATTACCTCTTCTTGTTTCCATGGACACTTCTTGATAAACCAGAGGAGCCAAAGGAATTGGAACTGACGGAGCTTAGAAGTAAGAATGGGCTCGTCATGGGTGTTACCATATGCAATCCAGCATTTTCCATGATAATGTTACAGCACTGGATCCACACGCAAGAAGCCCAGTAATAGGTGGCGCCATCTGTAAAATAACAGTTTCAAGCATGAGATTTACAATTTCATTGCCAATTTGGAGACTAAGTCAACATCATTTTTGGCGTACTTAAGGTGCCAAATCAAGTTGACTAGGGCAATCGACCAGGATCATATTTTGCCTCTGGAAACATCGTAGGTAGGCATCACCGTACTTGAATGAAAAGGAGACTTATTTGCAGGGTATTTGAATCTGCTCCATATAATTTAGGAGAGTGTGTCTTTTGTTGTGATTTCGATGATTGAAATATATCAAATGACGTACAATAGCAACAGGACCAAAAGTATACAGTTACAGTATGAGTTGTCAAAAGCCAGGAATTTGCCGTCTGAATGCTGAAGAACAGGGTTTGTTCCCTTTTAGCTGAAATTACTTCTTTTTCTGTCCTTTTTTGGTTGGATGCACTAATCTTCTCAATTCTGCTTTCAAACCTTTCACATCCTCACATTCTTTTATCAATCTGTTTCCTCTTATCGGTGTTTTCGGGTGAGTTTAACGTCGTGAAATTTCTTGATTTTTTTCTTTCTTTCTCTAATAAGTGCCTTGCTCCTATTTTCCCTGATCCTCCAATCACATAGTTATAGTGCTATGATTGTTTAACCTTGGCCAAATGAAAACTGTGATAATACGGAGAGTTTCAGCTTGATGGTTGGTCTTAAAAATAAAATCAATGACCTGGCTGGATCTAAGATTTATCTCCTGAATATTGTCATTGAACATCATTATGGAAACTGGGTTGCTTTTTCCAGTTCATTTGCTAAATCGATGTGATCATCACAATGCCGGCCGAGTCATGACACAAAACGTCCACCACTCGCGGAACTGACCTAAATCTCGCCCCGCTACCCGTTGCCACCCGAGCTGCCTATGTAAGATTCACGTAATGTAGTGCCAGCCTACATTTCGAATGGGTAGCTGTTTTTATACATGCATGCATGCATGCATCCATACATGCACATAATATATGTGCGATGACTTTGTCATGAGTGTCTAACTATCCTATGACTGGACGTCGTTTTGAATCTAACACGATGCAAAGGAAATGACACAATATACGAGATATTTTAAAAATTCAACTGAATCGAAATTAAATTATATTTGTCATGTCAAGATACATTGTACCAGTTCAACTCATAAATATTTATTGGTGATAGGGTTTATTTTCTGAGTATTGTTGGCCAATGGGTTGACTTCTAGCGATTATAAACAAATCTTGGACGAAACAATGAGCTGGGCTTTTTTAATATTATGTGTACAGACGCAATTTTATAGTATTTAATTTATATTCAAACATTAACGTTCAAATATTTTTTATAAATTACGGTGCTCAAACTAATATGCATTATTACAACTTAGTGGGGCGTTCTCTAGTTCGATCTTGCTCATACGGTAAAACCACGTAATATAGGCACTATCCGTTCGACCAATGTGCTAATGCATTAGCGGCCCGCTAATTTTGACGTTAACACAAAAGCATGAACCCGCGGCATTTTCACTTGTCTGAATAGTCTTCATTGAACTGTTAGAAGTAGTAATAATAGTAATAACATGATTTTGTCGGGTGTAACACTTCACTGGCCCTTCATCAATGATTAGTAGCCCTTCACTGTCATTAGCACCCTTGCTTCGCTCGGGCGCTTATGACAGTTTCGGGCTGCTAATCATTGATGTAGGGCCAGTAAAAAAAGTGTAACGCCCTCCAAAATCATGTTATTGCTATAATAGAATTGTACGGTTTTCACAAAACATTCCTGATTCGAATTAAGGATTAATCAACTGCAGTCTGCGGAGGGTAATAAATTTTTAACCCTGGCCGACGAAAGTTGTTGATCTGAAGCATGCTGATTCTGATTTATCGTCAATAATTTTCACTGTAAAAAAAATGTTTTATGAAAGAAAATCTCGAGTGAAAAAAAATACATCTGACATCTGCCACCCGGATGCTATTACATAACCGCCAGAAAGTCTTGCGCTATACCCATGGGTGGGTTTGCGAGGCGGTACTAATGCCCATATTATCATTTAAATAAAATTCCTACACGATACCCCGGGCGTTGGCTACAGACTGGTACCAGCAGCCCACGGCGTAATTAAAGTCAACTTTCCCTTGGGGCATGCCCTGTGGTTGTCCCTCAGGCAAAGGTGCGTTTCGAAAACCACTCACTGAAGAATGGGTACAAGGCTTTCCGGCGGTGGCAGTTGCTTAACGCCGGAAACTGCCAACTGACCGGAGACTGAACCCTGCCATTGGCTTATTGGCATCACCACAACGACTAAGGACACGCACTCTAACTCTAATCTACTGTAAACTAATTCTTCTACAAGTGGTGCAAGAGTGACGCAATCAAACCTGCAATTACGATGATTAACTAAATTATATCTTATGACGTAATTAAGCAATTGATTACTTAGGTAACATTGTCCGCCGACGCAGGCCAGGTGCCATGTCGCTCTTGAGTATAAATGGCATCCAATATAGGACTGGGTATCTTGACATTCCTCCATCAGTAGTCATATTAACTCTTTCCCCCTTAACCGGCCAAACCCTGCTGGTGGTCAAATGTCGTCTGCTTCAGTGTTTTCAACTAATTTCAACAGTAATGAAAGCCAATTTTGACTCAGAATTGTAGATGAGTTCTATCAAGATCACATGCCCCAGGTCAACAGCTTTCCTTGTCATGGGTTGGTCACTTAGTGTCCAACTCATTCCAAGGAAAGTTGTTGACTCAAGTATCAATTCAAGGGGGAAAGGGTTAAGCTTAAACGCGACTTTCATATAACTGCAGAATATAAAGTAAATAAGGAAAAGAATTTGTATATCTGGTGCTACCTTATTGTGAAAAAACTGACTATTTGCTCGAAAGTCGTGGAATGTGTCAGTGTGTCCGTGTGTTCCTGGGTCATTTGAATGGATGACAGGCGAGGTAACACTGCGCGGGATTGTACAATTGAATATTGAATGGAAGACATGAATTTAAACAATATATATATATATATATATATATATATATATATATATATATATATATATATATATATATATATATATATATATATATATATATATATATATATATATATATATATATATATATATATATATATATATATATATATATATATATATATATATATATATGATTGTCTGTGTGTTTTTTTTCAAACCTAAATAGATTGAATCTTAAAGGGGTTTACTTGCAATAAGAAAATAACTATCTTTTAATTACAAGATACTCATGAATACAAACCAATTGTCATTTCAAGATAGAACTATTTTGTAACTACTAGATACTATTTTGTAATTACAGCATAACTAAATATTAATTACGTGATACTATTTTGTGATTACGAGAAACTGTCTTGTAATTACAAGATAAAAAATGAAATTATGCTTTGTTTTACTGTCCGTATTGGTTCAGCACAGAAATTTACTTCCTTTAAAATAAGAGTTTGGCAAAATCACTTTAACGATATGTCCAAAGAGGAAAAGACAACATATCATTACTACAAAACATACCTACATACATGCATGTATAGTGCAGATATGATGGACTGTAATGTTTCCACATAAATTGTAATGTGAAAAGGGACAGCAGGCATAATTATTGCTGTATAAGGTACCACGCCTGGTATTAATATTTCATTACTGAATACTAGTATTTTAAAGTTCTATGTTTATCGATTGTCTAGGAAGCTATATTTTGCTGTTGTTCCCACTGCTGTTGATCTTTTCTTAAGAAGTGATTCCAAGACCATCATGAAAATAAGTCACTCAAACTTTGTGGTGTTATCAAAGTTTCTTTTTAACAACAAGACAGCATATTTTACATGGACCTATAAAACCTCCATCAACTCATTCATTCATATGGATACCAATGGACTTCCGTTTGGATTCTCTTGCATTATCTATTGTGTTCCATTCATTGATTAAATGGAATGACAACTTAACTCTGCATGCAAGGTAATCAGTTTTTCTATAGCAATTTATTATGGGCTGAATGAGCAGAAAATCCAGCCCACATATTTCAGGCGGTAGCCTTCTATTCTATTTATTATGTAGTACATGCCAGAACATTCTCGAAAATTAAAGGTTGGCCAGAGATCTGGGATACTTTTTTTCTGAAAAAAGGAAACGTCATTCGCCCCCCCCCCCTCAAAAAAACAATCTACAGAAGCCGAATACCACCGTCTCTTTAAATTTTCGCTATATGTAGCCTATAAAGTACCAGAAGTAGAAAAGTGAAACAAAAGAAAAAAAAAAGAAAAAAAAAAAAAAAAAAAAAAGAAAAAAAAAAAGGGCCGGGCAGAAGTCTCCTATGTCTCGTTCTATTATGTCAAGGTCACTTGAAGATTTCATTTCGAAATTATCAAACATGTCAATTTCTGGAACTATTCCTAGTATTCCAGAGAGTAAAATATGAAGATAAGAATTTCCAAAAACATTACTTTGGATCAAAATTCATTGCTCAATTAAGCATATTTATGAAATTGAGAGAACAAAATTAATGTTGTTGTCTTCAATTGACTCCACATAAACATAATGGCGACTCAACAACATCTGTCCCATGGAAAAGACAGTTCAGCTGGCTGCATCCCATTGTCATTCTGGCATCGATGACAGCAGGTTTCTTTTGCATAATAGTATAACATAATACGGTTTGCTTCTGGCTTATTAATTCCTTTGTAAAGCCATCTACGTGACGAGGGTTTCTGGTAGGTCGGGGTATATATTCCATTCATATATAGTCGATGGAAGGAAGGAGCAGGTGTGCATTTGATTGGTCAGTGACGAAACTGTTTAAGGTAACAGTTTAGAGAGATACGGAGGAGGCCAAGGAAATTTATAATTGAAAACTTAGTACAAATGTTTGTTTTCTTTTACGGTCAAAGAGCGTTTCCAAACTTGTCTCTTCAAACATTTATGCGTGACTTGTATGTACAAGAGCCCCTGTTATAACCTGGCTTTACTTTTTCAACAGATTTGGATCGATCCTTACTAGCTTGCGTATAACCATTCCACACCACGCATGTATCTCCACCCTGGATTGTACAAATGAAACGTACCATGATTCTAAAGATTATCTCTTGAGTTTGTATCGTGACTGGTTAAGAAGATCAACTGTTTTTTTCTTCAGATTTTGCAACATTCTTTTTAACAGTATGGATTTATAAGGAAAAATTTTCGAAAACCAAAAAGCTCAAATGTTATTGTAGGTTTACATTTTTAAGTTTTTTTTTCCAACATCATACGGTTTCAATAAATTTCCGCTTATTTTGATGGGAATATCTTTCTCAACGTGTATAACATTTACTCCCTTTTATAAGATACGGATTACACCAGGCAATCATCGTATTTGTCAATGTTCTAGGATTTAAATCTTTATTTTTCCCTGCCAACTTTCGTTCAACATGTTAGTAAATATTCAAAGACCAAGTACAAGGTTTGTTTGCTTGTTTGTTTGTTTGTTTGTTTTTTTTTTTTGGTGTGAAGGGTTTGCTCATTGTGCAGAACATTTACTTTACCTTAAAAGATCATTTTACTTTTCCTTGACGATGCTTTTTGCTTAATGTTTGGTGTCTTTTTTTCAATTTTAGACGGGTGATATACTGAGTCTTTTGGGGGAATGAAATTGGAATTGAAAGTTGAAATGTATATTGACATTAATTCAGCAATATAATACACCTTTATCATCTCACAAAGTCAATCCTGCTGTAAAACTTCCATATCATCAAGTCAATACCAAAAAATTCGCTATTCAAATTCTCTTCGCACAAAGTTTTGTTTGAGCTTCACGGACGCCATCCTCAAGGAAGCAAAATTCCATCAACCAGACTCGCCATCCGTGTAACATAAAAGTTCTCATTTACATGCAGGAAAGATAAAAGAGATCATGATTGCTAGCAAGGGCAATTGGAGTCTATGTATCCTTACCAGGATTGTCACATGTCCAAGCCTGGTCCAAATATATTGCTCGCCTCCCGTGCTCTGTGTGATCGATTATCCACGGCTTCTTGTTTTGGCGATGACGTTTCAGTTTGCAGAGACTTTGCGCTGGGCAGGCTGCACTCTGGTGGTCATTTTCAACATTAATAAGTGCATATGTGGTGCTGTACTGGAGAAAATACTCAAGCAGTTAACAATGTAATAAACCGTTTAATAATGCTCTCAAACAATTAAAAAATAATGATCAAGTTTCTGAATCTCTATAGATGATATTGTCTGGTGTTTGGACGTGGAAGCAAAGCATTAATTAATTTTTCAGACATTAAATTTCGTTTCCTATTGAACTAGCTGGCAAGCCGGATTTTAAATATTCCAAAGACTGCATTAATGTTTGACACTGTAATGTGGTATATCGAAATTTCATTTAGTTGAATGAATCAAGATGGTTATACTTCTGTTTTCTTAATTTACATCATAAGCATAATTTATAATGGAACTTTGACGCGCTTTAGTATTATTTAAGATATTTTCATTCTTCCCAAAGTGCATGTTCTTGTCATACATTTGGGAGTAGAATTTATGTGCCTGAGGGAACGATACTTTAATAACTATGTTTAGAACAATTCACTTCTGGTCAGCATTAATCTACTTTCACTTTATGTATATTGCCTGAAGAGACAGCAGCTGTAATTTTAAACTATCACCTTTACCTAGCACGCTAAAATCATTTTCATAGCGCTATGCACATTCCTAATTATTTTATGCGCACAATTAAGATGAATGCAAAGCATCTGGACCTTGACAATAAGACAAATAAAAAGTGTTTTTGTGCATCCAACTTGTTACTGCGTCAGCCCACGTTTGCAACCAAATGTATTTCTTTTTTTACGTTACGTTGTTTTTAAACATTCTTGTAATTGCAAGGGGGAATCGTGGCATTTTTCATGTGTGCCTAAATATTTTATAGTGTTCTGATAATAACTGCGTCCTGACACCTTGCATCTCTGACATATTTGGAAAATGTGCCATTCTTTTCATTTTAAAACGAGTATACCCATTAAAATGTTTCTCATCTGATTCACCGGTGTCTGTAAAATATCCTGTTTCCATATGTAGTTCAAAACAAAGTTTATGTCTGTCCATCATGATATAAACTGTTGTGGAATTTTTACAATGAACATTTGAAAATAATATTAGTTTGTGCACATTAATATATATATATATATATATATATATATATATATATATATATATATATATATATATATATATATATATATATATATATATATATATATATATATATATATATCCCACAAATTGGGTCGCCTTTAAAATCCTTCATGGCGCAAGACTGCTGTAAATGGAAAATCAAGGACAAAGTTAAAAAAAAAATACAAAACAACAAGCAAATGCATGCAACCGTAGATGACCAGCGTTCCGAGACCGAAATAGAGTATTTAAGAAAGTTTTTTTTTTATCAAGGATTTCTCCACTGAATGGTCGAGTTACCTGAGGATCAGGCTGCTTACATGAGGTCACTGGTTTGTTACTCTTGCTGCTAAATCAAAGAACGCAACTATAAAAAGTACCAAGTTTAATTTAGGGCCCATGCCGGATTTTCCGAAATAGGCATATGTAAGGAACAATGGAGCCTGTCCGATGAAAACGGAGCCCTCTGCCATGGTGCCCGTTCCACACTTTTTGGATACCAATCTGGCTTTTGCAGCTAAAAACGCTGACCTATCCCCCCCCCCCCCCCCAAACAACTGGAATGTGAATTGTAGATTAGATTTATCAAGATAACATGCGCCAGGTCAACCCCACTCGGGAAAGCTGTTATCTCAGTCTTAATAACAGGGGAAAGGGTTAATTAATTGTCACCACGCTGACCTTTTCCACATAAAAAAAGTTTCACTCCGGCATAATTTTTCTGCAGTTGTTTGAGACAGCCGCTTTTATCAAAACAACTTTGGTGCGGATTCAATGACTGCTGTAATACTTCGTCTTGAGAGTTTGGGAGCGAAAGTGTCTATTTTATGCAGCGTTCTGTTTCGATAGTTCGGGAAGGATAATAGCTGTCAACAAACTTTTCCGAGTGCCCTTTTCACCTTGGGACACAGGGAATCCATTGCTGGCATAGGTTCCCATAAATTTCATTCACTGTTTCAAAATAACCCCAACAGATGATTCTGACAGTCGGACAGAGCGATACTGGGAGCTTGCGTGCCAAGACGCATGCCTGAGGTAGCAAAGATTAACATGGGCAGACTGGCGTTCACTTGATAAAACATGTCGGTGTATATCAGTCGGCCTCCGCAATCAGACACAACATCACTGTTTTACATATCATGGAAAGCAAACCACTCATTCTCCCCGCTGCGAGACTGCTGATGGATAGCATAGGTAAATCTGGCAGCTTGTTAGTCTTATCTTTTTTACCTGCAAATTATTTGATATCTGAATATGCAGCGGTAGACCTCTTGTGCATTTTAAATCGGAAGCCACACACGTGGAGCTTGCAGGCAATGCGGGATGTTCATTTTTTTGGTGCGGGAATAATAGTATGCTTCGAGTTTGCCCGTCATGCATCATTGTATTGGTTCTTGTCAGGTGGCGGCACTTGATGGGAAATGAGCTACAAAAATTACAAAAAAAACTGTATTCGTGTGTGTGTTTCATATTAGTATGAGCTTGATTGAGTGAGTTTCCGTTGTTTTGTAAAACAACTTTGCGTATCAAATTCACAGAAAATTGACATCGTGCAAACCAAAGATAAAACAAGGGTGTCGGAGTTAAACATTTTGTGCTCGCGTAATATTATTTTTCCTTTATGGGGGGCTTTTCAGATCCTTCTCCTGTGTCATATTTCTCTACATAATTCTATGGTCTGTCTACATGAAATGAGATATTTAAAGCAAGCATTCAATCCACTGCTACGTGACAAGCTTATCATTTTGCTCACAAAATCGATGGTTTTGTCTGCTTTCCTGTGGTCTTGTGAAGTGTAGGTTTTCGTAAAATGTTACGAATGAAAGTGTCCCAGAGACGTGGGTTTAACTAACTATCACGAGTCCAGTCAAGTGTTTGTCGCTCTTGTCATAGTAGTGTGTTTTTATTTTGTGTGTGGTTTTCCAACGTGGGAACATTTCTATGTCAGCCTATTCTTATCACGCCCAGCCACAAGTACATGTCATTTCATGGTTTTTGTTGTCATTGAATATAATTGAAACATCTTTGAAATCGCCACTTGATCACGGAATATGTACATAAACTCCATGCGCAACATCTCATGATTCGCCAACGGTAACATGACCAGTCCCACATAAGAAACGAAAGCGAGGAAAGAGTGTTTTTTGTGTACACGTATTGTTTACATTGAACATGTCGCAACTATCCAAATAGTGATGTTTCTAGTATACTAAGTTGCGGGATATCTTTAAAAAAAAAAAAAAAAAAAAAAAAAAAAAAAAAAAAAAAAAAAAAAACATTTCGCGGCGGTTATCCGAGAGGGAGAGCTCAAGAATAGCTTAAATAACTGAAGATGTGTGTAAACAGAACGGTGTTTTCTATCTGTCACTAATATGCGTCTGTTAACAGCCACCACTCGCCTGGAGCTCTCCACTGACAAGAAGAATGGCAGTCAACATCTGGTTTGCCTGCCAAGCAATTTTTCTTTTTAAATTCGAATTTTTCCCACCTCCACACACACACACACACACACACACACACACACACACACACACAAGCGAATTTTATGAGTATAGAGCTGATGCAATAATTATCATCTTCAAACTGATTTAGTTTATTCCAGTGTCGCATGTGTAACCCAAAAGTCCCAGTTTTCGTTGAGTATAATACTTTTCATGGGACAAGCGGGCAAATGCACATTTGCACAACACAGATTACACTTACAGACACACGTTTTTCAACGCCTTGACCAGTTTTCAAACTCTACATTACACTAACCTCTCAAACGCTCTTTCAACCGGTTCATTTCAACAAGCTAAGTAATGGGCGCACCACTTGAATATCTAAACATGTTTTAAAAATAAAACATATCAGGCCAAGCAGTTCAAAAACAACAGGTGCATCTCTGTTAACTGTCTTGAAAAAGACTATAGCAGTTGCCTGCTAATACAGACTGTGTTTGCTTGCAAAATGCTGATGCTGCTGCACGCTCGAAGCGCCACCAGAACGTCAGTGGCACAAAAAAGTATGTTTGGCAGGTAACGTCAACAGTTTTAACACATTATTTCAATTACAGACAAGTAGACAGGCCAATCTCTCGGGACGCAGCTTGGCGTTGACAAGCAGCATGCCTCTAGGACCTCACTTTCGAAAAGCCGAGCCGCGGTAATCAGGAAACCGGGTTCCTCCAGAAAGTGCCAATGACTTGGTCTGCTCTGTCTGGCCAATCAGAAGCCGCGACACAAGAGGCGGGCAACCCGGCTCATCCATATGAAGGTACATATAATGCAGTGAAAGAAAGGCGAATCATGTATGGGATCACCAGAGAACGTCTTCAGCTGGCTCATATAGGACTCAATTCCACTTAAAAACTGATTGGGTGATATTTTAAGTGTCACCAGATGCTTCTTTTGAGATATTTCGACACGTATTTGGCTCATATTTCCATCATCATCCGTGAAGGCCAACGGTGTCAAACCATCTCAATTTTGGACAACACGATGACACAGACCGTCGTCTTACTATTGTAGCTCAATATCGTACTGTGCACGATGGCGAATGTCGTTGGCGATTCTTGCTTCCATTAACCATTTAAAAACTAAAATTTACCGTAAGGTGCCATTATCTTGCCCCCCCCCGATATAAAATTCAGAGACAAAAACATTAGAGTCTGCCACGCATGCAAGTCATTACCCTACTGCGGAAAGTTATTCACCAAGGATATGCATCTCTGGTTACTAGTTATACAATATGCTTTCAGTTGTTCTCCTGAGTTTATTTGTGGACAAGGGTTATAATGCTTTTATTGCAGCAAGCTTTTGATTTAGGTAGGCTTAATGGTGAACGTTTTGGGATTTTTTTTATGTTTATATCCGAATGAAATTGAACAGTAAAATTTGCATCAATTAATACGCCACAAGCAGTCAGGAATAAAGGTTTATTATCTCACACAATTTTTGTATTATTTTGTGTCGCAATGCTTCCGTGAAACCTAGGGACAGGAATATTTAATTAACAATTGCGACGTTTTGATAATTGATCGCGATAGACCATGAATCACAGAAAAAGTCATAACATATACACATGTGTAGCAAAAAGAGACATTTGATATTAATCATCATTTTTGGTTGGTCTTTTACAAGCTGCTTCAATAACACGTTTCTCTTATTTCTTTTATCTGACAAACACGGATTTCACATGGGGCCAAGGGCTATGGTAATAATAATTTGATATGTAAAAGGAAGCCAGGCACGAGAGATTGGGTGGAAAAAGGAGAAATTAAATCTTAAAATAAATGATTATAAAATCAACTGATCGAACTGACTGTTGATTCTAACACATACTAACTGTAATTAAAAGGACACTAAAAATGCAGTGTTCAAGACTTCTATAAATTTTTTTATTCAGTAGCAGGTTACATCGGTGTGAAATACTCTATTGTATGGATTACAATGAAATCAACATTCACAGTCTAGTATTGGCCGCAAACAGAGAAATATTATGAACAGATAACAAATAGAACTGCTAGATACTGCACAAGTGAAAGCATTCCCAACAGAAAAATCACTGTTATATTTAAGATGAATATTTCACATTTTCCCCCGATTCACAAAACAGGAATAGGTTATATAGGCCCATATTATTATACATAATTTGAAATGTTCCGGGTTTTTCTACAGTGATTCTATTTGTGAAAATTCAGGAAATTAAATACCCCGGGAATGGCCCACCTGTACATTGATGATTGTCTACCGTCAATATGATACACGTGTCGAGATAAAAATAAACAATATCAATACATACAATAAAATAATCTGCAGATTCGTAAATATGAAGGCTGGCAAGATACGTTTCTTGCTCAGTACAAAGTATATATGTGGGCAGATCTTTACATAAGACAACGAATTCAAGGCATATACAATAATCTGAGAAATGTCTACACTTGGTAATATGTTTTTTTTTCAATTTGTTCTTCTTTATGGCTACCTTTTGTTCAGTCATCTCAGTTTCTTCAGTCTTGTTTTTCAAACTATCTAAATTTTGCCATTTGTTTCCATAGCGAAGATACAAGTAATAGCTTTGCATTTAGGAAAAGGAATGACCAAAATACAATCATGTTGATACAGTTCCTATTAAAATTGACTCTTGGTAAAAGGTGATGTTACATCGCATTATTTGGTTCACTCAATTTAAAACTGCCGGCCACAATTATTTTTTAAAAATCTTTTTGTTCCTTTACAAGATACATTTAAGCCTATATGTTAAATTGTTACACTGTTGCACATAAATTAGTTGTGACACACTATCTTTTTAAACAATATTTCAACCATTAATCTGTTAAATATTTTCTTTTTCTTTCATGTTTCTTTTAGTTATCATTTTTTAATGTTTTATTGTACTCAATTGGTTTTATTTCTCTTACTTTCTTCAAAACCCATGAAATGTTGACCAATCTTTCTCATGACATCAGAAAATATGTTTTGCCACTAAAAATATAAAAAACCAAAATTGTGTTCCTTTTATTCCAGTGCACAATACAATTTAACATTTTTCAAAACTGATATCAGTTGATGTCTTTTCTTTTTTAAGGCTTGTCGTAAAATCATTGTATGGTGGTGCATTAAAAAAGTGCCGTAAATGTGTCTCGTCTTCACTACATAAGGCGCACATCGGAATGTCTTTAATATCACATTTATGTGATCTGTAGTTTGCAAAAATTATCCTATGTAAAAAGCTACACTGGAGTGCTCGTAATTTTGCATAGTACATACAGAGATTTGATGAAAATAACTTTCCCAATTATTTTCTTCAATGTCTATACCCAAGTCTTCAATCCATTTATGTACGATAGTTATTAGAGGTATCAAAACTCGTTCAACCAATAAAACCTACAAAGATTTGGAAGCCTTTTCTGACTTTGTAACTTTGTCAACTAAGTAAATATAAATTTCCTGATTTCCTGCCCAACATTCCTGGATTATGATCTTCCATCTTCTTGGAATTGCTGCAATTAATCCTTCATATTTCAAATAGCTTGCCCTTACACAAGGATATTTATTGCAAAGTGCATCAAAGCGCATGGATTGCCCATCTGCATCCAGTAAATCAAATGTAGTATTTATACCTCCTTAATGCCAACTTACAAGGTAAACCAGTTTGTTTTCAATTCTCACCCATGAGCAGCAGATATTGATGAACAATGTCCGAACAATTGGCAGGTGCGTAAAAGTTAATAGTGTACCACAATTTACTTCTTTCCGGAAAAGCATTTTTACGCTTTTGAATATTAAGTCAAAACCTTTCGGATTTATATTACACGTCCAATCATTTACAAATGCTCGTAATTATTGTAATATAAAATCTTTCCAATTACCTTTACTTCTTTCTTTAAAAGCCTCTTGATCCAACCTTATTTGAAAGCTTGTTTTTGTGAAACAATAAGTCTCATTTTCAATCCACCTTGATCATATGAACCGATCACTGTACAACGCTTTTTTTATCCTCGTCTGTTCCACTCCACTAAAACCTGTATAGCTGTGTTTCAACTTTATACTTCTTGGCATTGAACTTGGGACTTCGGTCATAACACAAATCAATTGTGACCAAGCTAAAGTCTTTAATATTTAAACTTTACCATATAAAGAAAATTGTTTTTGTGATCACCTTCTTAACTGAGGTTTTTTTTTTATAAGAAGGGGTTGTTATTCAAACAGGCTGCTTCATGTTTACTTGGGGACAGGCGAATTCCTAGCAGTATAACAGGCCCTTTTGTCCATTTTATTATTTTTCATGTTCTGATCCCGAATTGAGTATCTTTTAAGCTTCCAATAGGCACAATTTCTGTTTTATCACAATTGACTCTTAGTCCAGCTTTCCTCATGTGCCATTATTGTCAAACAAGTGCTATCTGCATATTGACTGATTTTATATTTTGTCTCACCGATCTTAATTCCTTTAATTTTCCTAAATCGCCTGACAAGTATTACCAGATTTCGGCAGATAGTAAAAATAAATATGTTGAGAGTGGACAACCTTCGCGCACTCTACGAGACAATGTTAATAATTCTGTGGTTCACACATTATTAAGAACCTGACGACACATTATTATATACTGTTTCAATCCAATCTTTTGAAGTTGGGGCCAAAGTTAAAAACTTTTAATGTCTTTTGCACAAATACCAGTTCTATTGTATCGACTACTTTTTCAAATCGATAAATTATTGCAAAGGCGGAGATCTCTTCGACGTCAATATATTACAAAAGTATCTTACATTTTAAAGATATTTTCCAGAATATATCTATTTTGTAGAAATCCTGTTTAATCTTCACTGATTTTCCACAAGACCTTCTGCATTCTATGGGATAAACATTTTGTGGTTATTTTGTAGTCTGCATTCAATAATGAAATTGGCTTCCAGCTTTTCAGAGTAAGAGGATCTTTATCGTTTGTAGGTAAGAAAGCAATTATACCTTGACGTGGTAATAAAAAATCCCCTTTCAATATGAAAAAATAATCGAATTTAATCACTCCTCTTTAATATCATTCCAAAACACTTCGTAAAATTATTTGGCAACCCATCTGTTCCTCGACTTAATTTTTTTAAAGATCTTAGTTATTGCAGTATTTCCATTTCTGACAAGGGACCCTCCCAAACATTTGGTCATCCTCGGTAGTTTTTATAACATTTCCTAAATTTGGAATCACTTCATCCAGTTCTGTCACTATGTCCTGCAGTGCCGTGTATAATTTCTTATAAAATTTTAACTGTTTATTCTGTGTTTCAGCTTTTATCGTTGTCACTATCCCACTAAATAACAGTAGCTGTTTGATAACTCATTACTATACTATATATATGCCGCTCTAAATTTGTTAAAAAATATTTGTTTGCTTTATTCCCATGCCATTGAATTTTGCATCAATTAGGTCTTCCTACCATCAATTTCCAAAGTATTTGAAAGAGAAATTTTCAATCAGATATATGAATGTTTTCAAGAAAACAGTTTATTTTATAAAGGTCCATTTGGTTTTTGAAGTGGTAACTCAACAGAACTGGCAGCTGTTGATCTTGTAAATAATTTAATTCATGATATGGATAAAGGCTAACTTCCTCTTTGTATTTTTCTCGATCTGTCTAAAGCCTTTGATACCATAAATCATACTATTTTAATTCAAAAGCTGAGCTGTTACGGTATCAATGGTGCACCTCTAAACCTCATGCAAAATTATATAACTAACCGTAAAAAGTATGTAGACATAGATGGTACCATCTCTGATACTACCTTGATATCAACTGTGGTCCCACAGGGCTCTAGTCTTGGCCCACGTCTGTTTATTATATGCATAAATGATTTGTCAAATGCTAGTGAACCATTTAAAAATACAATGTATGCTGATGATACTACTCTTTAAACATACATGTACTATAATCCAAAGGATCAAAATTGCTGCATTAGTATAAACAAGGAATTAAATCTCATAAGTGAATGGCTTGAAGTTTATGAGCTCTCTGTAAATGTTAATAAATAAAAATTTATGATATTGCATCAACCTAATAAATCTTTCAATGTACCTGAAATTTTAATAAATAATATCTTAATTGATCATGTAGATAACTTCAACTTCTTGGGACTTACTTTAGATGAGAAACTTGCTTGGAATAATCATATTCCTAAAATAATTTCCAAAATATTAAAAACTATTGGCATCCTTTGTAAGTTAAAGCATTCTCTTCCCTTAAATACAAACATTACCTTATACAATTCTTCGATATTACCTCACACAAATTATGGCATACTTACCTGAGCATTCAAACATAAAAAATAACAAAGCTTCAGAGGAAGGCAGTGCATTGTATATCTTGGTGCAATTATAATGCACATAGTGAACGAATTTTAAAATGTTTGAACCAATTGACGGTAGAAGATTTGTTTACGTTAGACAAACTTATTTGTTAATCAATTTGATAAAAAATTTGCACAAGAAGGTCTAATTTTTGATATTCCAAAGGTCATAAACTCGACTCATGACAACACATTAAATACAATCTATTCTCATAGCCTAAAAGATTTTTCAAACTTTGTGAAAACTTTTTTGGGGGAACGAATACAACCATGAATGCACTGTGTATGATTGTTACATTTGTCAACATAACAATAAATCTAAAGGTTTTTGTATACCATAGCATTTTAAGATAGTTACAAGAATTTATTAGTAATCCTGATGTATAGCATATATCTTTAAAAAATCATCATGTTCATAACCACAATTCTTATTGCAAGGGTGGTTCTTGCGACAGCAACATGCATAATGTTATAGCAAGAGTCTACCTTGGCCAGTTTTTTGTCGTATCAATATTTATGTAATATACCATTTACTGGTCATAAATAAAAGAGTTCTGTGTTCCTAGCTTTTATATTCTATTTCTCTTTCTAATTCCTCTTTAATCATGTTTATCTCGTCTTCAAATTGTGGGGGTTCCTGGTCTGTTTGCTGTAATTCTTCTATTTCTTTAAGCCTGTCTTCTTACGCCATAGTTTTGTTAATTTCTATTTTTTTCTTCATAGATGCACATGTAATTGTTTCCCTTCTCATTTGTGCTTAACAGTTTCTGACAGGGGAGAGGTGTTTGCTTCTGTATTAATTTGCACGGTATCAGCAGAATTAAGTTTCCTTTAAAATATTCCCTATTTGTTAATAACAAATAGCTGAGCTTCTAGAAACCTCTACCCCTTCCATTCATTTTTGCCACACTTGTTCAGTAAACTCACATTCCTAAAAATAGTATGAAGTTTCCTCTTTTTCATTACAAAGTGAACAGATAGCACTCGTTTTATTTTAATACCAGATTTGAAGAGTTTTGAATATGTGTAAATAATTGAATGCAAAAATCTATATAAAAAAGCTGTTCATATTGCAGAAATAGTGCAAATATAAACTTTGTTGGAAACAAGTTTCCCTATATTCTTTATCGATTGTATTACCCAGTTCTTCATTCCACTTATTCAAGGCATTTCATGGTGGTATATATAAAGATCTTTTCAATCAAAATTGAATAAAAAAAAATCTTGAAGCTTTCTTGACCTACAATATTTTGTCAATAAAATAAATGTATGGTTCTAAATTGTCTGTATCGAAACCTTTCAGCTTCCTTTTCCAATTTCTCCGGAAAGCTGCAACCAAATCTTAATATACAGAAGTATATCTGGCACAGGATGTCCATTGTTACAGTGCTTGTTATAAATTCCCCAGGTTTATACAGGTGTCTGGCTGTAACTGTTTATTTTGTAATCACTGGGATTGAAAATATAGCACTTGTTTGTTTGTACCTCAGTTATACATTTACAGGTGGTTAGTCTAATGTGTCCTATCCAGCCAGAAAGGGTACATACTAGTTCAAGTCAAATTAATCTTACCTGAATTTGTTCTATACTATTTAGTAATTACGTTTGGTTTGATACGTATTCTGTTTTCATATTAAAGCTCTGCATTTATTAGCAAAACTTCACTTATTCAGCTAATTTATCATTTGGCACGTTAATATTTATACATTGTTATGTAGGTTGTCTTTGCTGAATATTTAGCTTAGACAAGGAGCCGCTACTCAGGGAGACATGTCCGGGCACAGGTTCCGAAACATGTTTTCAGTAGTTACCTGCTGAAGACCCTTAAATTTATTTGGCCTGATACAGCCTATGTCAAAAATTCTACAAAAGATAGTGACAAAAGTACTTCCATATGTATACAGGTTACACATTGACAGGTTAGCTAATGGAGGGTAGAGGGTTCAGACTATGGAATAGGGTAATGACTACCAGGAATTGGTTTTGGACGAAAAGACATAAATACAAATATGTTACAAAGTTCCTATCGGTATCAATTACTTCTTTCGCATTATCGATGTCTTCTCTACTTCAGTTTTTATTTAGTAAAAACAGTTTCGTATCAATTCTAATCCATGAAT
This sequence comes from Hermodice carunculata, assembly GCA_964020975.1. Taxonomy (NCBI): domain Eukaryota; kingdom Metazoa; phylum Annelida; class Polychaeta; order Eunicida; family Amphinomidae; genus Hermodice; species Hermodice carunculata. Next base: position 69,233,851 of record OZ026618.1, on the reverse strand, counting down.
TGAACCACAAGTACTTGTGAGCTATATCTTTTGTAGTCCTTGGTTCAAAGTAATTAACCATAAACCATAGTTTAAGAATTTCTTGCCAAAAGTGCTTTTCACTTTTGTCAATACAACCAAATCTTTAGGATGGATATTATATTTCCATATACGTTTGAAGTTTGGCAATTCGTTTCAAACAAAATCTTTCCACTTTCCTGAACCATAATGTTATAGTACTCTTTTGATCCAAATTACTTTCAAAGCTTGATTTTGCGAAATTATATGATTGATGTTTTGTCCACCTTGCTCATATGGACCAATAAGAGTGTCACGTTTTACTTGGTCTTTGTATGGATCACCCCATAAAAAGTTATATAAAAGAGTTTCCACCATTTTGAAGAAATTATCATGTAATAGAGCGTAAAAAGGGCTTGGCAGAACTGTCATTATGTAAGTAAGCAGAGACAAAGCAAAAGTTTTCAGAACTGTAATTTTTCCAAATGCAAATAATTTCTTTTAGGACCACATATTAAACTGACTTTTCATTTTCGTAGCAATGGGTCTAACTCCAAATGTGCTGATTTTTCGGTATTTGTGCTTATAATTCCTAACATTCCTGTTTTAAAATAATTTAATTTATGCCCAGAGTTTTTTTTTCTGAAAACTTTCAACTGCACAAAATGCCTCATTTAGAATCTCCTGCCTGGCTAAGTGGGACATGCATCGTCTGCATATTAACTTATTTTTTTATTCCTTATTATCCATTTTCAAGCCATGTATCTTACTATTTTGTCTGATAATGATTCCTAAAAAAAATTGCACCGATGAAAAAAGTTACGGTGACAGAGGGCAACCCTGATGCACACCACAGGACAAGGTAAAGGGAGCTGAAGCCCATCCATTGTTACGAACTTGACTACTGGTATTATTATAGACCGACTGCATCCAATGCCTAAAATTTGGGTCAACATTAAAGAACTATATTAATCTGTGTATAAAATTTCCAATCTAATCTCTCAAAAGCTTTTTCAAAATCAATAAATATTGCATGACAGAAATGTCTCCAGAATCTGTGTATTCAACATACGCCTTTTGTTTTCACCAATGTGTTGGTTTTGTAAAAAAAATCCAGCTTGATCATCATTGATTGTTCACAAATTTTTGCTTGTTCCTTTAAGATTTGATTTTTATCTGTACGTACAATCTCATTGGCTACACGTAGTTGTCCTATTAATTTGTTATCATAGTTTGGCTTTTCTAAGTTTAAAGAGTATTTGCTCGGTTTCTCACCTTCCTCATACCATCAAACGTTGCATATTTGAAGAGCTACTTTTTTGCATTCCACCTTTGTTTCTATATTATCTTTTAGAACCTGGATATCATCTTTGAACTTTTCGTAGTTAGGATCGCTTTGCTGTTATTCTTCCAAAGTATTCAATTTGTCTTTATACTCTTTTTCCCTGTTCATTTTTTCTTATTTTTTTTCCTTGATGTATATTTCATTGTCTTTCCCACTTACCGTACGTTTATTGTATTACACTGCTGCGTGATCGAAACCTCGCCCGTGAAAGCGTAAACTTTCTCTAAAAATCGCAAAAACAAAATGCATGATATTTCACTTTCCTCAAAGAAAAATAAATTTTACGCTGTTTTAAAAGTCAATAATGTTCCCATTTTAAGAACAGAGGAATTTGCTTTCCTTGGTCTCCGAATGCAAGAAAATTTAAATTGGGATGCTTATATAAATAAGATTGGTAATAAACTTTCCAAACTTGTTGGAATTTTTTAAAAGAACCAACAGTTTTATACCCACTGAAGCTATGCTAGTAATGTATAACTCTCTTTTTCTGCCACACCTAACTTACTCTCTCCTTGCCTGGGGTTATTCATGTAAACATACTTTCAGTCCCTCCACCGTATCATACTTACTTCACCCGTGGTCGATATAATGCAACTTTCCCAGTACCTACGAGAGCTAGATCCAAACAGTCCATCAGGTATTACATACCAACTCTATTGCAAAATCACCCCCACCCCTTGTATCACTGATAAATTACATACTCATTCACTCACAGATTTTTCAGGATATATAAAAAATTACTATGTGAATCTATACTCAAATGTATTACCATACCCAACTGTTATGTTTGTAACTTCACGACAGATTATGTTTCATGTTTGTGTTTACTATGTTTACTAATTTTTGAGTGAGGTTACTTAATCAGTCAATATCTCTCCAATGTGGATTTTGTGATAGCGGAAACTTATTTCCTTAGAAGGAGTCATCCTGACACATTACTTGTTGTAATTTTACCAAATAATGGTAACTGCTGTGATATCTTAATTTTGAAACTTGTATTCCACATGTATGTATTTTTTTTTTTTTTGATGTGTCAAATAAATGTCATCTGAGTCTGAGTCTGAGTCTTTGGAAGGCGGCCAAATCTGCACCTTTAATACTGTCCGTGATCATAATGCCTTCCCTGGGAATTATAGTAATATCAGGTCATATATGGGCATCAAATAAGACAATTCCCCTTCCTATGATGTCTTCAATTAAGCCAGTGATGTAAAAATTACGAGTGATGCATGTCACAGGAACAGCCTTCCATATTTTTATATCTTGCTAATGTGATACTCTTGTTACTGTATTTAAAATAGCCATAAGGTACCCTTTGAAGTTTAACTTGTAGCTTATTATCGTCTATTATTCTACAGCTGTCGACTAACACATTAATATACAGATCAAGCAGAAAAGTGAACTATGGGAGAGGTGTGGAGTGAAACTCTCCGGAAGGTCTGACAGACCGGACCAAACTCAGTCCTCCCCGACAGACCAAGAATCTCAGGCCCCCATATGTTTCCTATTCCACACACCGTGACGTTGTAGCGCTAATTGTTTAGTTAAATAATGATAATGATAATGATGATGATGATGATGATGATGATGATGATGATGATGATGATAATGATAATTCATTAAGTCTCCAGTTATGGGTAAAATGGGTACAGACATAAATATACACAAAATCATAAGGTACATACACAGAATCCTAATGGTACAATCATATAGTCAAGATAATAAATTATAATAAAAACTAAGACATACATAACTTCGAAAGCAAACCACAATACAGCACATAGAGAGATAAAATTATAATTCACAAACGGAAAACTCAAGAAAATCAGGTTTACACATATGCAGTAGATAAAATATATTCAGGTAATTATAAACTAAAAATAAGATCCTGAAATAAGGTAAAATTCAATGCACCTTGGTTAAAAGCTTGGCATTGTGGTTCATGGTACCATGGAGTTTATTATAATCCTCGTACGGCAGAACATACCGCAGAGAATCAACCAGTCCACAATCGGCCAGTCGACTCTCAGCCGCCCGCCCCGCCACACGAGGATCACAAGTAGGGTTGCTGGTAACAGCACCAGAGGAAATCAAACTAATAGGTGAAAGCCCCATTTTCATCATGCGGTCAACAAGTGTGCCTTTCACCGGGGAACCTGTGACAATTTGCTTCGCGTTTTGGGGGATCATGCAGAATAGTTGTAGGTCACATTTCCCACTTGCCGTGTCTTTCTCTGCGAGCGATCGCAGCGGCTCCTATTGAGGTGCAGGTGACAGCATACCAAGCTATGTACTCTTAGTGTCTGCATGCAATGAACCCATCATTCAGTTAGACCTATCATTGATCATGCATTCACCTGATTTAGGTATAAATTAATGCCACATTTAATTGATTTCTCAAAATTAATTACCGCCGCAATATGTCGTAGCATATCACACCCTAGCAATTTTGATTGATACATCTGTAATAGATCAGAATAACGATCATGCCAAAGTGGAAAAAAAATTTGCGCTCTAATCCCAGTACATACATACATACATACATACATACATACATACATACATACATACATACATACATACATACACCATGCAGTTAGGCCTGTCATTGACCATGCATTCACCAGAGTCTGAGTATGGTGCTAAGGCATATGGCGTATATTAGTGTGGAGATAGAAATAAATTATGTTATAGGATTATGGACTGGTTGTTTTGCTGGATATATGAAGTTAATAATTATGCAAGTCTAGGAAAACAAAAAACTGGGCGTAATTTTGCACAGAGACAAACATAGAACGTTGAATGCATATAAATAATGAAGCATACAGCGCACATTTAGAAAGACTGCATATTCTTGCAACTATGATTTTATTTGGACAATGAATTTAAAGTAAAATTTAACATCTTTGCCTGTGTAAAATTTTTAACGTCAAAAATGTAGGTGTTCGCAGTAAAATGTTGGTGATTGCTTTTCTGTCTGTTCACGCTTTTTGTGACGCTTGCAAGATTATAAAATCTCGACCTCTTCTCAATTGGGTCAGATACAAAGTTTTAATAGTTGAAACACAAAATTAAATTAAATAGTCCTAAATCTTTATTTGAAAAGTACCACTGAGTCCCATTTTTAAATGACAGGAAACCATTAACAACATAAATTTGTGTTTCACGTGCATTTTGGTTTATATATGTATATACAGAGTTTTGAAAATTAAGTTTTTGTGCGTAAAATCACTGTAATATTAAAATGGGCATTTCTTTCTTTTTTCACAGTATATTTGGCGGTTTTATCGGCTGTGTGCAACAGTCTTTATACTCTTAATCAGGTCAATATGAATTGCTTTCTTATATTTAGTTTTGTGTGAGAAGGTTATTGCCTTTTGATACCTTAATAATTTTTTATGATTAAGCTATCAAAGCTATCATGATTTTTATGATCATGGCGACGGAACCCAATGCATGCTTGCACGCATCTGAGACTTTGACGTTAAACTGATGACATCATTGCCGAAGCTTTCTCCTCCTATACAGAGTTCCAAAACTAATCTCAGTTATGTTACATGCAAGTAATATCACACATTTACATTTGATTTCATGTCATTTGTCTGAAAAGCAAGTAGGGAGCGCGAGGAGCACATATGATCTCCGATGAGTCTCCTTTCCGTTTCTATCCCAACTTGCGAATGTGTACAAACCCTAATGTGCTCATAGATTAATTCTATTTTCTCAATACCCAAATCTGGAATACATTGTAACTGATCACATCAACATTATTCCCAATGAAGTGACAAAGTCTCTTGCTGTAGGCTTGGGGAGTTCCTTGACACCAAAAACTAGTAAGTTCAAAACTCACACACACAAACTATAGCCTGCTACACAAAAGCAATTTATGAACTGGAAGGAAATTATCCGTTGCTTTCGTGTTCAGGCCTATATTTTGTGAGGAATTGCAGAGTTGCCCTTACTACCTTCTATGTGTAACTTCTCCCAGATACGAAAAGCCACCTGGTCATCATAACCGCTCAAGCAATTGCTTTGATATTATATAAGAACACTCCTAGAGCCTCCTAATTCTTACTTTGTTCACCAGTTGGTGCTGCATTTTTTTTTCCAAATTTTATTTCAATTTTTGTGTGCTTTCGTTCTTGTCACTTCTCTCCAGAACCGTCTCTCAGATTAAGTTGAAACATTGTGGATATGTTCCTTGTGAAAGGGTCAAGCAAAGATGTTCTCTAGGTAGCACTGCTGTGGATTCTTGATGTTTAACCATTTTTTTTCAATTCGAGTAGTTATCGGTAAATGCACCTTTTCTGTTGTTTACTATGCAAGAAAATGGGCATTCTAATGGTAACTGACATTTTGGACTTCACTGAAGTAAGTGAATGTCAGATTTACCTCAAACTTGGTGGCAATGTCCGTAGGGTGGGTCTGTACCATGTTTGTTCTAATGGTCACGTTTCAGTGTTTTGTTTTTTTTTTGAATTTTTATGATTTTTTTTCGAAAATCTTTTCAAAAGTTTTAATAGGAAAGTTTAACATGGGAATTTCTTTTAATGGTTATAACTTAAATAATTTTGGCCAGATTTGTGCCAAACCTGGTAGGGATATACCTTTTATAAGTTTCTACATATATTGTGCAAAGGGTCATACTCCGGTGATATTTGGACCTTGACCTCATTCCCAATGTCACAGGACAAGTGACACAAAATTTACTGTTCATTTGATAACTTGAGATCTGTTTTGAGTTAGGACCTTGATGTTGCACATGTTAATGTTTCTCTATGAAGGTCATGCTTAGACAGTACATGAGTGACATTGACCTCGTTTCTGGGGTCACAGTGCAACATACATCAATTTTACTCTTCACTATTCCTTGAGAACTACTTGAACTGGGACCTTGATGTTGCACCTGTTAGTGTTCTTCACAAAGGTCCGACTTACCCAGTACTTGGGTGACCTTGATCCTATCCCAAGTTCACAGAGCTGCAAGTGTGATGAAGGTCACACACAGCTCTGTGTGCACGTGTGACATTCATCACACTTGCACACAGAGCTGCCCCTCATCATCAGGGGTAGTCCCTCAAATTAGCTGAAATTTTGACCAATTTACGGTGTTTGTGCTGCATTGAAACTGAGTATTTTTTCATATATGCTTTGTTAAATATGTTCTGCCCATGATGTTCTCACTTTAAATGTCCCTGAAATGGCATTTTGGATGTTGGCAATGAGAAAAGAAAAGTAAGAACATACTCCCCAAAACACGAATACTTTGCAACGTGATATCTTTTGAATTTTAAATATAGTCACTGGTATAATAAAGTGTGTTGGTTAGGAAATATAATGGTGATGACACGGATAAAATATACTCTCCTGAATGTCAAACCTCCGAACTATCCGCAGGTTTTTTTCTTCATTCATGAGATACAAAGGAAAGATGGGAAACCTCACAGGGGTTTGTTTCGTGACTTCAAACACGGAGCGGAGAGAGGTGGCCGCCGGTCTGTGTTTATGAAAATAAGGGAGGCAACTAGCCTAATATACACAACAGAGGTTATCGCAGTTCAAAGTCTCGCCAGAGTTTAATATCACACTCACCCCAATGAAACTTGGTAAATCTGTGCAAAAGTATTTTTTCTACTGATCCATATTATAAAACTATCCTTGTGTTGTACATATATTGGATCCTCATGCAATAAAGCGCTTGTATCAAGAATGCAAAGTCGCATTTTGCCCTCCACAGCAATAGCGCCACTGTGTGGCATATGGTCCGTTATTGAAGTTCGTAATTCCATTTTGTCCACTCATACAACTTCATCGATCTGTGTACCATGTACAGTTTCGACGTTCGAATACACAAGAATGTTCTCTGAATCTTCTGAAAACTTATGATCCCTCATTTGTCTCACGGTTTTTTTTTTTTTTTTTAACCTGCCGTGACATGTTTGGCTTGTCGTCCACACGGCCTTGCACAAAACGGGAAGTCCGCTGTCATTGGCTGATAGTTGCCGATATCGTCAATATAGTGGAATATCAGCCAATAATAGTCGACTCTCGCATTGGTTGCAGACAAGTCGACAGAGAGAAGCCAAAATGACTGCAGTGTTCTTTTACAACTAGTGGTGCATTGAGTCAACATTTAAACTTGCGTGAAAAACAATTTAAAAATTGGCATGGACAAATAGGAAGCATTTTATATTATTATTATTATTATTATTATTATTATTATTATTATTATTATTATTATTATTATTATTATTATTATTATTATTATTATTATTATTATTATTATTATTATTGTTATTGTTATTGTTATTGTTATTATTATTATTATTATTATTATTATTATTATTAGTATTATTATTAAAACTTTTATTTTTTTATTCGTAAAGGAAGAAGTTGAAGAAAGAAGGAAAGAAAGAAAGAAAGAAAGAAAGAAAGAAAGAAAGAAAGAGAGAAAGAAGGAAATCATACACACAAATGCAATACATATTCCATGAATCCAGAGTCAACTGTGCCGACAGTAACCCGACGGCCTAACGGGACCGGGGCTATCGGGTTACTATATAATTATTTCATATATATTTTCCATATACTCATGTTTGGTCATTATGCATTGAACAGCCCCATCTCTTATTTCACCGAGTTTGCGTATAAGATGGCCCAAAGTGAAACTTTGTCCATCACAATTTGGAGTCTGTCGAAATCTTTCAATAACACTGAGATAATCTAGTTGAAAAATATTAGGGGGGTCGTAAATACAGTGTTTGGGGATGATATAATTATGGATTTGCACACTGATAAAAATACAAAATAAAAAATATGTGACTAAGGAAACAAGTGAATAAATACACATATAAGTGAGTGAATGAATGAGTAAAAGCAACTAATAAATAAATGAATAAATATATAATAAAATATATAAATTATTGAATAAATAAATAAACAAATGAATAAATATATAAATGAATTAATGAATAAATAAATTAAATGAATAAATAAATAGATAAATAAATAAACAAAATAAATAAATAAATAAATAAATAAATAAATAAATAAATAAATAAATAAATAAATAAATAAATAAATAAATAGATAGATAGATAGATAGATAGATAGATAGATAGATAGATAGATAGATAGATAGATAGATAGATAGATAGATAGATAGATAAATAAATAAATAAATGATCTTGCGTGGCAACCTTTATGTGAAACAGTTTATGGGAAAAGGAATTGCTGGCGACCATCAGTGTACGCACTGTTATTCTCAGGCTGAGAATTATTGATCAAGAACTGAGAACAAACAAACAGGTTTTTGACTTAACACGCACGACACAAAGGCTTGTGTTCTCAACGAAGTTCTGCTCTGGACATACTTGATTGAGTACCTGCAAATGTGTGTGTACTTTGTGTCCCTCGTCCCGATATATCGACCGGTACAAGCGATCGTTCCTGTCCAAGACAGGCGAAGTACTGTGTTGAATGAAAAGGAAAAATGAAGACGTCAAGCTGATAAACTGCTTTTATTCAAACCTGTCTTGATGCTTCCGCGAGATGACCGAATATATATATATATAAAGAAATGATTTGATGCGGAAAAAACACCAGATGGACTTTTTTTTTCGAGGGAAAGGAATTATTTTTACAACAGAGAAGTAAAACGGGAAAGTCGATGTTAACTCAGCTTTGTTCCAACCATGAAAGTATCTTATAATACAGTGTGATGCAAGCCTATCATGATGTGTCTATATTCATGTGAACCTGATCCGGGATAGAAATTGCACATTTTGTTTTCAAAGGAAAACTCGATTTATATCACATGACTTAAACTTGAGTCGTGTGTTAAATGTTAAAAATGAATTTCAAAGCATTATCCAGTTCGATTCATTCAGACCTTTTATTTCAATACTGAAAGTCGCTGTTAAATCATGCATTTCATTTCATCCATTAAAAGTACACAGCAGATTTGGCATCTTACAATATAACTCATGTTAAAAACCTAGAAATTATTCCCCGATTTGAAATCCCATGTGAACAGAGTATTATTCAATATCGACGGGGCGTGTCAGACACACTTAAGGCAGCCCCCCCCTCCATTGTTACGTGATATTTTCCAACCAGTGAAAGAAGCAGGTTTTTCGATCTACCAGGTGTTAACTTCTGCAATAGGTGGATGCAAGGATAGTGCACCTGTGGTGCCACCTACAAGCTCAGTTCCTTTAACCAATATTACTTTTGCTTATAATTTGGTTAAAACAATACTTAATTAAAAACACTGCTTGACAAGAGCCTCGTGCATGTTTTTCACTGTGGTAGCCATGGCAATTTCCGTTCAAGATCTTTCCTAATTACGGCAAACTTAAGCAAAAACCCCGTAACAGATATTTTTGCCCGGACACTCTCTGAGGATTTGAGAGGGAATGAGTGAAAGTACGGCTCCAGTGGCAACTCTCTATTGAGACTACCAGTGGTTGTAGGGGAATATTGGTCTTATTATGAAAGTGGTCTTAACACAATATAAAATTCCAATTAGAGCCAGTTCGGCTACTGTAGAATGGTGGTGTAATACGGGTATAATCTCTCCACGGAAAGGTCTCAATGGACAGGCGACAATATACATCTGGGTCCTGCTAGGTGACGCGCCTAAAACGATTAAACTATATATAATATTGTTCTGCATTGTATGGACCTCGCGATGAAAATGTATAACTTGTAGTTTAATTTTAGAGACAATAAAAATGACAATGAAATGTTTCGCCACAACAGAAAAGTGACAAGCAAAATAACAGAGTTTAACTGTAACCACCTGTCCGTAAAACCTAATGTGCTCCTGGCGTGGTTTGGATAATCCGGCATAATTGATTGGACACGTAAGTTGAAATTTTTGGATTTTAAATCATTTGCATATTGTTATGTATATATTGGCAGCACGTGACGCCGGAGTAGCTTCTTTATCTGAGTGATAAGAGGGAAAAACCAACGTGCGCTGCAAGGAGTCATTTCTTTATGACGACGACCACAAGTGGTCTCTCATTTTTTTTATCCATATGTTTGTAAATAATTTTCGGAGAGTAACATCCGTTCGTCTTTGAACTTCCTGTGGTTCAGCAACCTCACTGTCTGCCTTGAAGTATAGCTCTAACCTGTGATGCAATCCTTGCGTAATGGCTTTCCCCTTTAATTCAGTAGTTGATCAGCATGAGGAAAATGATTGATCAGTTCCACTGGGGCTCAATGGTGTATTGGCAAATACAGGTCGTTCAAAGGGCACCCATTACCAGAACCGTCCGGGTTCCAATCCCGCTACATTCCTCGGCTTGGAAGCCCTAAACTAAACAATAACTTATTCATAATAAATTGTTACGTAGCCCACAGAGAATAGAAATATTATGTTGTAAACCTAATGCAAATCAGAGCCGTAGAACAGACGCTGTAATCAGAGGAAATACAGTATTCTTACATTCATGCCTTGCCTCTTGGGGATTCTATCTCCGCCATGTATTAATAATGCAACGGTGACGATGCACGCTCCTCAGAATTCAAAGTATTAATATTTCAATCGACCTGTC